>WOVY01001539.1:0-448588 GCA_013436015.1 Rhipicephalus annulatus
GTGGGCTAAAAAATGTGTTTTAAATATTATACACACAGCTTTGCAAGATAATATCGACGAGTTTTTACTCGTCTAGGTGTGGGAGTGTAGGCCTGATAAAATGCGATGTTGCTTCAGAGCCTTTCTTTCGTAATATTGCAATTTTATTCAACTCTTTCAAACAACGGCACCGTAAATTTCTACTACTGGGTGCTCGAACACGGCAAGCAGGTCGCGGGGCAAAATCTTTGTAGCATTTTATTACCGAAACAGCGATACTAGCAATGCTTGAGCTGCACTTGCTGTTTTTCTAAATTGTAACCTCCTCAATCTCATCACTGTGATCAGGAAACAGAGAGGAAAAGTACAGCAGTAGTACGTAGAGAAATATTCAATTTCAAGCCCTTTAGCAATATCATCTAAACAAATTGCCAGTTCACTGTTGAATTCTCGATGGAAAGAAACGCGATCAGGAAACGCAGCTTGGCTTGGCACTGGCTTGGCCGTTCATACAGAGCCAAAAGCCGCTGCAGGAAACTGGATTGCGATCGTATTGAGACAAAATATTTTATACATTTTGTTTTTCCTTTGTTTCATTTCTCTAATTGCTCTTGTGATGGCGTGGACCGCGCTTCGTGATCTCATGTACCGGCTCACTGTTTTTTTAGTTTAGTATGGCGCACGATAATACATGATTGCGTGCTTTAATTTAAAAAGTTCGCGAGTATGGCAGCAACACTGCAATGTCGGGAAGAGCACGGAGAAGATATAGTAGTGAGACCATACAGTAGCAGCTGCATGCCCGGGTGGAGCGAACTGATGCCAGATGGAGGATGTCAAACCCGATGCCTTTTGTGTTGCCGTTCTGGCAGTTCCGCCGACTTTGTTTTGTTTTGTTCCCTGGGAGGCTGGCTCATACCCACTCAGGGGGATTGGCCAAGAAGTGTAGTGCAGTTTTTCTGTAATCATTTTAACAATGTTTTAATGAATTGGTTATTATAATGAGATTAGTGTAAAAATAAAAACAACATAAAAAGATCAAACGAAAAAAAAAAAATAATCAATTTGAGCAATTTTGAGATTTGAGGTTTGATGATTAGCACTCCGCTGCGTTCACTTCACTCTGCCCTGGGGAGTAATAAATAATTTTTTTGATTGAAGTCACAATGGTATACGCTTGTTTGCCTGAATATAATTGCAAACGGCATTGAAAACATCCCTGTGGAATGTCCCAAGCTGAGGCGCCAAAGCTTAGCGCCGTTTCCCACCGTAATCTAGGCCTATTTTCCGAAAAATTGCATAACTAGTAACCTTTTTCTAAGTATCTCGTAGCGGCGACAATACAAAAAATAATGATCTAGTTATTCATTCTCCGCAGAATGCGCAGAGGGGTGAGTTGTCTGACCAGCTCTGTGTGTAGATACAGGTTTAGGAGGGGGGACACGACATCGAAATTTAGTAATTAAGCTTCGATCTTTCTGGACTGACTCCAGTGGTGTTGCCATGGAAACATGAAGGTGGTTATAGTCTGTCCGTGTAATTACTTTTCTATCGTATCAGTGGATATTGCTGATTTTCGATATCTTATTGCCGTGATATATTCACAATCTGGCAGTATGGACAAAACTGGCCCATCACGTGGCAGCTCGTGCTAAGGAAATCGCCAATTCCATAAAAGAACGGTAGCTCAAGCTAAACAAGATTATGACAAAAGACATTATGAATACCTGTCGAAGCCTAAACATATGAAAGCACTGTTCCGATATATGAGAGCTCGAAAATCTTGCCATCACCAGTTAATGTAGCTTGTGATAATCTGTCGGCACAAGAAATGACCACTACCTTAGAGGCAATAGGTAAAGGTCTGGAAAGCAGATCACTTCATAGTGCCAAACAACTGGCACAAGTCTACGACAAGGTGTCTGACTTTGAAGAAGTGACACAGCTGAAGTATCCAACGTGATTAAACATTTACCCTGTGCCTCCTGGCCCAGATGGGATCACCGTAGCCATGATTAAATTCTGTTCAATTTATCGCCTCGATACGTCGCCATGTTATTAACTACTCTCCTTAAAAAACTCATGGTGCCGCAGGATTGGAGAATAGCAAAGGTGATTCCTATACTAAAAATCCGGGTGGAGGATTAACAGTCGATAATATCAGACCAATCTCTCTAACATCTAACATGGTCAAACTAGTAGAGAGGGTCCTTCATAGCCGAGTAAGTATCTGGATGACAGACAATTTAGTATAAAAACCGAACCAAATCGGCTTTCGTAGTGATTTCTCAATTTGGTGTGCCCATGCTGATTTAGAGAGCCGAATACAGCTCACGCGTAAAAGAAGGCAATACGCTGCTTTAGTAACGCTTGACATAGCCAAGGCGTATGACAGTGTGGAGCACTTCATATTGTTAATACGCTAGAGAGATTGAACTTCCCACAATATTTTATTGAGTGGGTGGCAGAATTCTTAAAATCAAGAGAATTCTACTGCGTCAAGGATGGATGTTCATCATCTAGATTTAAACAAACGCGCGGAGTTCCCAAGGAGCAGTCTTATCTCCAATATTATTTAATGCTTTAATGAGCACAATTCCAACAGATCAAGAAGTTACTGTCTACATTATGCTGATGACATCGCACTCTTTGCTGCTGACTGTAATATTACTCACTACAACTTAAATTACAAAGATATATTAACATGTTAGAAATTGGTTGCAGTCGATTTCGTTATCGTTAAATGTCAACAAAAGCGCGCTCATGGCATTTCCGCTTGCAGAACCAATTTCAATTTCAATTCTATATAAACAGGAACCCATCCAGCAAGTAGACTCTATAAAATATTTGGGAATCATTTATAATGACAAACTTACTGGAGTCCACACATAGAGTATATAACTACCAAAGCACAGCGGGCTTCAGGCTTACTACACAAGCTAAGTAACCGGAAATATGGATTACGGAGGCACACCCTTGATAACGTTGTACAAGATGTACATGCGCCCCATCATGGAATTGGCTGCATATTATTCTCGGGTGGCCCTGCTTATAAAACGAAACCTCTAGTCGTCTTGGAGCGAGAAGCACTGCGAATGTGTCTGGGACTCCCTAGATTTGTGGCTATCAACGTACTGTACCAGGAAGCGCGCCTGCCTACACTACTTTGTAGATTTCGAATTTTGACCGTACAAGCATTTTTAAAATTTTATAGCTTACCGGCAAGAAGATCTCAATATGCTTTTATCGCAAACCCAGACGCCTTCTTTCTTGCTCATGGCCACGGTTTCACACACCTCAGATAATGTTTGTACAAAAAAATCTACAAAGTATAAATGTGAACATTAGAAATGTAATTGAGACTAATGACTCGAATTGTCATGTTATTATTGAGTATGATGATATATTCCCCCAAAACGCCAAATTACAATCCCTCACATTTTTAAATAACATATTATTAGATTACTTGGAGCATGCAAAAACTAAAAATATAATAGCCACAGATGCTTCCGTAAATAATCAAAAGGCAGGGGTAGGCATTGTGTCTGATTTGCTTGACTGGTCCTTTTCAGTGAGACTGCCTGATTTTACTCCAGTTTTTGAAGCGGAGCTCTTGGCGATTATTTTAGCTCTTCGAAAACTTCCATCAAATCAAAACAACGCAGTAATAATGACGGATTCTCTTTCAGTTTGTGCAGCTCTGACGGCTTCAGAGAACTCTCGAATCCTAAGCACATTCAAAACATTAGTACCCCCGCAGTTGAGACTCCTGAGATTACTATGGGTTCCGGGACACTGTGGATTAAGATTAAATGAATTGGCCGATTCCGCCGACTTTATAGAAAGAGACGACCCCGTCGCTTGTCCTCTTCTCTTTTCCTTCGGGCATCAGCGACAACATTGACGGACGACGTGTTCGACTTCACCGTGCACGTGAGTATAGGTTGGTTTTTCATTCGAGTGAATTCTTGTTCAGATTTGCAAATTGTCGACTTCATCCTGATCACCTGTCACCGGTAATAAGTCACATATGTGTGATATTTAGGTGAAATAAATGATAATGCACATTTTCTGCTCCATTTGCGTGACTTAGCTACACCAGGACATGAGGTAAAGCCTTTGTCGCCTAGCCACTAGCAGGCAAGATCGATCACTCGCATCCTTCAGTTCACGAATCAACGCGCCTGCCTTAAAATTAGTAAGCTGCTCGCAAAGAAATCTTACCGAGGCAATTTTTGTTTTCTGTGAACAATGCACCGTAGATTTGTCTTGAATAACAAAAAAAACTTGAAAAATAAATGTCGCGATCTTTTAGAAAACGCCGTGTCTAAGAGCTAGACGCGGCATTTTGTAAAAGGCTCATTAAATTCAGTATGTTTTCGTAGTTTCTGCTTGAAATTATTATTGTCTATGAATTTCATGGCCCAATCTTTTGCTTTGGCTGAAAATCTCGGCGGCAAAAACTTTGTTCAGTGTCCCTTTAAGGGCAGGTGTAGATGCCATCATTTCAGTCGAAAATCTTTTTGCTGGTTAACAATAAGGGTACTAACTAGAGTTCCAGATTTCATCAGCAACACATCGTCATGGCTTCATCAGATGCTGCATTATATACATTCTATCCTCGTTTTTAAATAGGTGCACCGTATAGTCCACTGTTACAGGAAACAAGCGAGCTCATGGACAGTGAGCCATGTGGTGCTAACTGGCAGCGAGGCTTGTGAATGGGACGCATGCGCATAGAATCAGGGTGCGCCCAGTTTTGTCTGCCATTTCTCCGCCTGTACGCATGACAGCATTGGAAAGCGCATCCGTATTTTAGCTGCGCAATTTATCTAGCCCAGTGCCTCCTGCTTCAGGGATTTCCTGTGAGCACAAAAAATGCATGATTTTAATCGTTGCTGCAGTGTTTTGCAAGTTGTCACCGTTAAAGCACATCATATTTTTCGCATAATGCTCGCTGCAACTAGCAAGTTTCGATGACTCAAAATGCTGTTCAGGTCTGATGTAGCAAACATTTTAAGCTCGTCTTCGTGACCATGAAATATTGGTTTATTAAATAATGGAAGGCAGAGTTGGTATCAGTTGATTTACAGTGTGAAAATGAAAAGTGCGAAGGACCGTGCCTCGCAAGTAAGCCCCGAGAGCATGAGCAGAGAAGTAGCAGATGAGGATGCTCATGCGCTGCATTTCCAAATCTCACCAGCACTAACGCTTGACGGACTGCTGGCCACGCACTAGCTTGTTCTTTCTGAAACAGGACTTTGGCCCTTGAGCAAGTTCTTAAAGGGCATAAGTAAAACGTAGAATGGGCCCCCTAAATGCACCCATCCTCGAACCATTGGGCTTATGAATTAGTGCCCTTTTCAAAATACAACTATTCTGAGCTATAAATTGTGACAGAACAGTGCACGAAGTTTAAAAATGGGGAAAAAGTCTTTAAATGTCCCCTTTATACATAGTGTTCTTGTGATGTCACTTCTGCCGTTGTCGCCCTCTCCCGCCATGCCCGGGTAACTCCCTGGGTACCTACGGCAGTTCACGAGCTGCAGTGCGGTTTGTTGGGGGCTCGTCATCTGTTGCTGTGAACGATGTGGAAGCATTGTGGTTTTTTGTTGTCTTACTTTAACGAGCTCATTGGATTAGGAAGGCCTCGCTCGTTCACTCGATACAAGACCAGATAATCAAGATGTGTGACACATATACCAGCCACGGTGTACACCGGCTGCCCGCCACAACCTATGAGAGCCTATTATCTTGCTTTCACTACAAATTGCCTGGCCCAAAAACAAGTGAAAGCTCAAAATCTCTCGAGCCGCAATTTTAAGAGTGGATGTGCGAAGCGCAGCTGCTGCTCCCATCGAAAACTAGTCGTGCAGAGCTAGGCAAGTTTACAAGAGATATAATATTATGAATATATTGTCACGGCCTACGCCAGCAAAGTAGCAATGCCCCCCCCCCCCCCAAGTGTTTTAAACAGTGCTGTTGTTGAGCTTGAGCCTCTTTGATTGCAATTTGTGGAAATAGTCGAGGAAAATATTATACAAGGCAGATAGCGACTTTGCATGGTGTGTGCCGCGGTAATGCCAGTCATCACTTTATTTTTCGCGTATGCTTTAACACACTTTTCACTTTGTATTTTGCTTTTGTTGTACGCTAATGTACAGTGGAGTCACTGAACATGATAGAGACCGTGTATAGAATTAATTGACTAATTAAAAAAATCCTGACGCCCAACTTAAACCGATCGGCTATACTTCAAAGTGAACTAATATTGTTTCCCATTCTTTATAGTTTGTTTTAATGCAATACCAAATCTCCGCGATCGCCATCACGATTTTAACCGCCTTCCTCGCCATCATGATTTTATCTGCGGACAAGTTTGTATGTACAGTATCTTGGTAAGCTATATCTGTTTGCAGGTAAATACTTGGCTATGGCACTTACCCGTAATGAAGTTGCACCTGAAGATGCAAATATTGCAAAGTTTATTCAAGTACCTTTTGTTAATCTGCACCAGCCAAATACGCTGGTACTTTTAGGAAAATCGGAATGTGCGTTCTCAATTTCAGGTTATAACTTTCAGCGAAGAAACACCCTAAGCTCTGCTCCCTCTGCGTGGACTACTAAATCAACTTGCCTCACTAGCAGCTCATAATTTCTCAAACTTGCATCGTGAGGCAAAACTAAACGGGTGCAAGCACGAGGAGACAACATGGCAGTTGTAGGCGATAGATTCGGTTGGTGCCCGGGCATGTTGGTGGCGCATTTCGGAAGTGACGAAAAGGCGCTGCGAGATGCACGTGCACACTTTGTATAGTTGCTGTATTGGACAGCAAACTTTTTTTCTTATCTGAGCAGTTTTACCAAAGGAAGCTTCATCATATGGTGTGATAAATGAAGCGAATCCACAGGTTGAACCACATCATAGCCTCGCTGTGCTTTTGTACTTTTTTTAGCTCGCAAAATTTATTTGTACATATAAGTGACAACTTGCCAGTAATAAGGCAGCACTTGTTTCTTTACCATATAATCATCTCAGGTGTGCTGCTGCCTCAATACTTCAAATTCTAAGCATTTACACCATTGTATGCTAACTTTTCCTTCAAAGTGAGACAAGCCACATGTGTATCGTAGATCAAGAAGCATGCCAGTTTTACGTACTTGCAAGGTAAACATCAGAAATGCACAGTTGATCAAAAATACTAGTTTAATGGTGCATCTACATAGCAGAGCACCTGTGGCACCTCGGGAAGAAGATAATGCCACATATGTTACAAGAGATAATTAAAGAAGACAGGGGACGTTCCGTGAACAAATAGAAACAAAAATAAAATGGCACGTGGCAGCGAGCGAAGGCGGCAAGGGGGGGGGGGGGAGCCCGTGGGACTTCGGCGGATGAACGTAAGGTGTGTGTTTAATATGTGGAAGAAAAAAAAACAAAATTTTGGCGACTGAAATTAGGGTGACTTAGTGCGCTCATGACGAGAGTAAACACGGTTATTATTTTTTTTTTCAAATCTCTTTTGAAAGCCGCAAAAAATCTGTATGTGGTGCAGCCTAACAGAAGGTTCGTGAAGGCAAATTATGAATTCGTCGTTGTACAAAGGCCTTTTTTTTTTCATGCGCACCATCCCCGCCGCGGTGGTCTAGTGGCTAAGGTACTCGGCTGCTGACCCGCAGGGCGCGGGTTCGAATCCCGGCTGCGGCGGCTGCATTTCCGATGGAGGCGGGAATGTTGTAGGCCCGTGTGCTCAGATTTAGGTGCACGTTAAAGAACCCCAGGTGGTCTAGATTTACGGAGACCTCCACTACGGCGTCTATCATAATCATATAGTGGTTTTGGGACGTTAAACCCCACATATCAATCAATCAATCATGCGCACCATAAATAGTGCTCAAAATTTAATTGCATATGTTGTTTTCATCCTCGCTGTATTCCGTGCTGTTTATGATGTAAAAAAAAAGTAGCACGCTGAAGTGGTGCTGCTTTTGGGTAACAGTTGAAAATTGTGGGGTGCATGAATGCGGAATAATGCCGCTTACACTCAAATCACTCTTGTGGTCACCTCCCACTGTTTGCAGCATGTGTTGTGTATACACAGCTGCATATTTCCTAGCTAGAAAAATTTGGTTTTAGGTGTTTCACGCCATTTTCCATGTAACTATTCCACAATTGCACACACTGATCAGCAGGCTTTCAATTGCGCTGAAGGACACAGATGCCATAAAATTCATAGTCGATTCTTTCAAGAAACCGTATGTAAAGGCTGAAGCTTCATGCGTACATACACACACACATACCATATTGTTTTTTGTACTTTATGAATGCTGCGAAGGTCTCATGTGCCTCCAAGCGTAACCTGTCTTATTTATTCTCCATCACCGCAAAAGTTTTGTGAGTTTCAAATAAAAGTACTTTGCGCATGGCCAATTTTGGGTAATTTTTTTGTGTAGGTGTTATTTGAGCAGCCTACAGTGTTTACTTTATAAGCCTGTATGTATATGTTGCATTATAAGGATGCAGAATGTGTGTAGCTGTACAATATAGATGAAGTGTAAAAATTAAGTGTGTCTATTGTAGTGTTCTTGCAACCAATCTTACCCCCGTATTCTAGAATGTCCCTCCACTCATGCTTCACCTTCACTTGAGATGGCTGATGGGAGCGCCGTCTCTAAGCAGAGAAAATTGCTGCATGTCAGCAATAATCTGCTGTGATTCTCGAGTAGCGCAGCGTCGCTTTCAAACGAGCAGCGGCACAGTGCTCAACTCTGTCAAGTGAAGGGTGAAAGTCGAGTCGGGGAGCGTTTATGAATATGGGGGTTAGTTTTGTTGTCTTGTTAACCTGCCATTAATACTGGATTGATGCTACTTTGCTCTAGCTGTACAGTGCTCTCCAAGGCTCAAGGAGGCACCGCACGGGGAAGGCTCGGAGCAAACCATGCGTGAGTTTCTTTTCATTGTTACACTATGCACGTATTAAGTGATAGACTTTACTGTATGCTAGTTGTATTGTGCAAGTTTTTGGGGACATACAACTTCCAACACTTATATGTTCTGACGAAAATCACGCAAGAATGAGAGAAGCTTGTGCAAAAATCATGCAAGAGTGTAAGAAGCTTTTGCAGAAGTCTGTGAAATGAAGTTTTGAAATTTCGTGGCAATGTGTCATTGTACAGTGGTCAACAGTCTTGCTCAGCATGCTTGACTGCAGGGCTCCTGGCTGCACAGGCGCATCTACGGAGTGCCTGATGCATGATGGGCCAAATGTCAGCCTGCACACTGGTGCCTCTTATCCCCGTTTGTCTGTTACATCAGTGTCTCTTTTAAAGGGGATCAACTGTGCTACCTTTTTTTTTTCGAATGTAATGAGTTCTTTTTCCAGATTATTGTTGTTTTAAGGTAGAGCTTCACATTTCTATCAAATACTGAAGATTCTATTTTTCCTTCTAGATGCTATGAAGTCACTCCTTGTGTTACAATAGAGTGAACACTGTTTTGAGAAAAGCTACTTTATGGAGTTAACTCACTCCATATTGACTTAACACACAGAATTGGTGAAAACTACACTCCATTCCAGCTGCATTAGCAATAATATTCATTTGCATACTTCTGTTTCTTTTGTTTGTTTGTTGGCTGGAGGTTTGGAGTATAGGGTGGCCAGAGGGCACTGTGTAGTCTTTCTTCATCTTCCCAATTTTGTGAACATCAATTGATAGCCATATGGGAAGCAGCCAGCATGCTGAAACAGCGGTGCAAGCATGCAAGATGTTCACCATTGCATGCAGTCAGTTGCTGTGAGCAACATACTGCATACAATTAACTGCGAGGGGTGAACTAACGCTGCACTATGTGTGCCTCCTGGAAAGCTGCAATGGTAAAGTGCCACAATCGTATAGTAACATGGATAACATCGCAATTTATTTGTTGAATAGTTTTGCAACAGAATCAATGGAGTTTTGGATAAATTTGTGTATCTGCCTGGTTCATCAAAGCTACAGAGTCAAATGCGGTATATACTCGCGTATTATGTGTACTTTTTTTGTCAATCCGGTCATGTGCGAAGCTAGTAGGAATCGCTGGCCTAAAAGCTCAACTGGGAATAATGTTGCAGGCGCTGTCACAGCTGTCTCAAAGCGGATTGTCATTTGTTTGCTAAGCCTGTTCAAATGCCCCCATTTTCTTGAAGTTCTTCCGAACAGTGCTCACAAAAACCAGTTCCCACGACAGGGTTATGCCAGAGAACATAAGTACTCTCCAATAATTGTCGGGAACCCAACGTAAAGTAAGATGCAGACAAGGAAGCGCGATGCCAACACAGTGCTGTGTGTGTCGCCCTTCATGTGTGTGTGTGTTCATTCCTTGTCCCAGTCTTCTATTGTGTTGTGTTCCCTCCGATATCTAACCAACACACCCAAGCTTCTATGCTAAGTGTTATTCAACGCACTCTTCTGCTGGCTCCCATACTGAATATTGCATGTCGAAGAACTCCACGCTGATGTGCTTAGCGGTAGCACGGTTTCAGTTTTCTTCGGTAAGCTTTATAACAGCAATCTGCCTCGTATATAATTATTGTAGCCTATCACAAGGAACGGTAAAAGCGCAATGGCCAGATGGCGAAACCGAAAAAAAAATGAGTGCGAAAACCTGCCTCATCTAGTTGATGTGACAGGTCCTTGCACGCGTTCAACATCTGTGCTGTGTCTCGGGAATACATTCTTGCCGTGGAAGAGGTGGGAAGATAGGAGGCAAACCTTTAGGCATTTCGGACTACACATAAACAGGTTTCAGTTTTCAAGTTCGATATTCTAGGGAAAGCATAAAAGTTCATGGAAGAAGGGACCTTGCACTCAGTCCATTTTGTGTAAGACTGCACTCGCCAGCTCGACAAGATGTGCCTGACCAGAGCATCATGAAGTCAAATGTGTCTGTGTGTGTGCTGGCAAGGTGGCTCGGGCTGGTTGGGGAGGGCAAAGTATGCGAGCAAAAAGTTTCCTGTAGTAAAGCAGGCTGGCTAATTATACTGGTGAGCAAATTATGTGAGGATGCAAATTGTGCGAGTAAATATGGTATGTACTCTTGTATGTTTCAGCTCTATTGCTACGGATCCTGCGGATCCAACTTGGCATCCGGCAGCAACAAAGAGAGGTTCTGCAGGAGGTGCGACTGCTGAAGCACCAGATACGGCTCTTGTCCGTGCCTCCGCAGGCCCAGCCAGCACAGCGCCCCTCTGACCTTCCCCGGCTGCCTGCTAGTACAATTGGAGAAGTGGAGGCAGCAGAGGCAGCTGTGCAGAGTAAAGCTGTGGCTGCGGCTTTGGTGTATATTTCTTGATTTTTAATATGCCTATGTAACGTGCAGAAATTTAGTACTGCTTTAAGATACTGTGTTTCGGGAAACAAACTAGTCAGGTTATCTCACGAGCCACTGTACTACAGTCGAATATGAATAATTCGTACTCAAAGAGGCCAGAAAATTTGTTCAAATTAAAAGAAGTTCAAAATAATGAAAGTTACCATAATTACTTGAATCTAACACGCACCTTTTTTCCGGTTAAGAGAGTTCATAAATCGCATGTGCGTTGGAATCGAGTACGAAAAAAAAAATGAATATGGTCATTCTATTGCCATCGCCACTTACAAAAGGGCCGCCCCCTACGTGCGTCGGCATGGCGCGTCGGTCATTTCTGCCTATGTGTTTCCCATGCGCGGCACTTCATACGTGTGCTGAGGAGTTCGTCATCTTGTAGTACATTAGCATCGACGGCATGGTAGGGCCGACTCCAAAAACTCGACGAGTGCACCACAATGCTGCTTCTAAAAGAAAAGTCGTCGCGTGTGCCGGAACGGACAGAAATCAGGCCGCATCGCGGTCATTCGGAGTTCCCGAAACGTGCGTGCGGGACTGGCGTTAACAAAAGCAGAATATTGTCGACAGCAAAGATTCACGCAAAGGCTTCAGTGGACCACAGCAGGGTCGGTTTCCACAAATTGAAGAGCTGCTCGGCGAGTATGTGATTAAGCAGTGAGCGGCACAGCGGCCCGTGACGACAGAACTGCTCCAAGTGTAGGCTATGCAGTTAGCCTTAGAAAAAGGGCTAATGCAGAGCCATTTTAAAGCGAGCAGGTGCTGGCTAACGAACTTTATGAAGAGAAAAGGCTTTTCCCTCCGAAGGCGAACGGGCATATGCCGGAAGTTGCCGGAGGAGTACGAAGAAAAGCTTCAGAGTCTTCAGAGGTTCCTCCTAAACTTGCGGCACAACAACGGCTACCTGCTTGGGCAAATCGGGAATGCCGATCACACGCCTCTTTACTTCGACATGCCTGGCACCACAACCGTCTAGGAGAAGGGGGCGAAGCAAGTTTGTGTACTGACATCGGGCCACGGTAAAACTAGAGTGACAGCAATGCTCTGTTGCACGTCAGATAGGCATAAGCTTCCCCCGTACTTCATATTTAAACGGAAGACGCTCTCAAAAAGAGTCGTTTTCGCGAGTGGTGTGATCAAGCGGGCCAACGAGAAAAAAGGGTGCGCGTTGCAACCGATGTCTTAGTTTTTTTTTTTTTGCCGTGGAAACCGGGCACGCGTTACAATCGAGGGCGCGTTAGAATAGAGTAAATACGGTAAACGAGCGGAGGGCTCACCATGCAGTGATGCATGTGCATGGAGAAGTTTTATTCACAAATTACAGGACATCCGTCATTAATTAAAGTAGTCATTACATGTCTGTACACGTTGGCCTTGCAACGAGTCA
This sequence comes from Rhipicephalus annulatus, assembly GCA_013436015.1. NCBI lineage: Eukaryota > Metazoa > Arthropoda > Arachnida > Ixodida > Ixodidae > Rhipicephalus > Rhipicephalus annulatus. Next base: position 12,732 of record WOVY01001539.1, read on the forward strand.
AGTTTTGCGTGCAGTTTGCAAAGCATTTGTACTTCGGCTTCAGTATTCTCCTGGCAAAAGAAGTTGCGTGCGGCAATGCCCAGTGCTGACACTCTTCGAAGACAACTGTGTTTCCACTGTTACCATCTGCGCTGCAGCCGGAGCGTGGCCAGCACATGATGAGAATGGAGGAGCCTCTCCACCTGAAGAGAAGCAGATCGGCATTCAAGAGAGAAACACTCCGCGGCAGCTTTTTTTTTTTTTCTCTTCATGCGCGGTGTTGAAAGGAGAAGAGTCTCTACATAGCAGGAACGAAAAACAGGGAAGCGTGACACCGGCGCGTTGCAGATCGGCATGAGAGATCCAACTCTCTGCGACAGCTTTTTTCCCCCTCTTTCTCTTCATGCGCAGTGTTAAGAGGAGAAGGGTCTCTACGTACGTGGCAGGGACGGAAAAAGCCGAAGCGGGGCACAGGAATGTCGCAGATTGGCATTTGGCAAACATTCCACCGCAGTCTTTTCTTTCCTTTTCTTCATTTTCTTCTTCAAGCACAGCGATGAGGTGTCTGAAGTGCCACCGCAGGATTGGGCGGGATGCTGAGAGCATTTTCGGAGCGCGGTATAGCTTTGATACGACCACAGCGTCAGTTCAAATTAAGTGTGTTGGAATTAATGAGATTCGACTGTATTTACTACAGTCTGTGAAGTCCGAGTGAACGGTCCTAACCTAGCAGACGATGTAGGCGGCATCGTGTGTTTGATGGGCAGTGACTAGCAATAGCCTGCTTAAAACAGACATTCAGTAATTTTGTTCATTTATCACCCTATTTCGTGTCCGCTGCGGCTCTCTCTACTTTGAGCTACAGTTCACCCTGCCTTGTGTTAGCCGATTTCTTACTTTTTTAAAAATCTAACACGCACCCAATTTCGCAGTGTGAAGAAAAATGCACCTTTGTTTATTGTGATGATATTTCTATAGCGACATGCCTCTTTGTTGGCTATTACAGAAAAATATAAACAGCAAATGGTGCGACCATCTAGTGCGACCTTTATTTTTCTATCAGTTTCATCTATGACCAAGATTTGGTCGCTCTAAGGTTGCCTCTTAGTACGCCTTGATCATGTTCTTTTATCTTGTTGTGCTCTGCTTACAATGCATTGATTAAAAACATGTCCAAGCTTCTTTTTGAATTCCACATATTTTATCGTTTTTCACATGTAGAAGCTACTCCTGGTCAACATTCAGGCAAAGACATTGTAACCTCGAAGAAACGTGTATTGGAGTTTGAGCACTGTACAAAGTAATTATACTATTTCATAGCTAGAATCAATACTTATTAAGTGTTATAACAGTGTTGTATTTGATTTCATAACAGCAAAACTGCATTCAGAGAAGGACTCTGAAAGGTTCTCACACTGAGTGTGAGAGGGCTGATGTGGAAACCATTTTAGGTCAAGTGAGTTGAAGTTAGCGTAAAAAAACATTGAAATGTTGTGATGCCCAAAAATTCAAGTTGTTGTTTTCAGTGTTTCTTGCAGATTTTTATCATGAAAACATTTCGATGTGCTGTTGCGTTTACCCCATCTCTGCTTCTTGCATTTTTTTACAGCGCAAGCACCTCCTGCAGATTGGGGGACGTGGCCTCCGAGAAATTGGTGTGAATGCCATGAAGGCTGTATTGGCACATGACGTGCAAGTGCTGTACAGCCTTCATGGCAGAAAAGGGAAAAGGGCCTTTGTGAACCTGAGGCTCTGTAGCTTAATGACAGGTTAGACTTGTTCATTGTTTTATGTGTGTGTACCCTTGTGTATTTTCTGTACTGCAGTGCTTCATGTGTACTATGGTATTTCTGTTCTTGTATGCAGATGTCATCTGCCAAAAAGCAGGGTGCGACCAGGCGGAGGCCCTCAACTTTATTAAGAGGTGGCTGCCAGGGTCTGGTGATCGCTGTGGGGGCAGGAAGCGGCGGTTCAGAGAAGCATTTGTTGTGGAGCAGCCCGATGATCCCCACTCTCAGAGTGCAGATGATCGGCTGCTCGCGGCAGCTGGCTTCCTGCCCAGCCACAGCAGCCAGGTCCTTGACAGCACCACTGTCACTGTGCCCCCAACGCAACCTGACCTGCAGTAGAGCGGGTCTTTTTTAGTTGTGTATATATATTTTTCAATGTATACATTTTTTGTTGTACCAAATAAATAAAAAACAAAGAATAAATAGTCTGCAGACTGTCGGTGGTGCACTGTTCGGCTAGCTTATGCTGATCCGGAAGCACCATCACCATGTTTTAGTTACAAAAAAATGCTCTAAACTATGAATATTCTCGATTACCATGTGGGGGACATATGTGGGGATTGCAAGTGGGGGACATACGCTTTCAACATTTACTTCCTAACGACTTTTTTCGATCTGCTGTACCAAATACCAGTACTAAATAAAGCACTCTCTATTGCAAAAGATAAATTGGTAAAAAAATAAACTACACTTCTAGTGTTAGCAAAGGGAATGAGGTATAAAAGATGAAATAGATCGAGTAACTGCTTTCAGTTCTCAGCATTCAATTTTCTGTTGCTCCAAGTATACAGGGCTGCAAAGCTACAAGAGCGGGTCATCGAGACATATTGTTTAAATCTTCCGGTAAGAAAAATTCCCTACTAATAATGGTTACATAATGGCAAGCCAATCAGTAGCCAATATTCTTCGTGCAGGAAACATCGGTGTATTAACGGCATTTGATTGGCTGCAATGTGGCCCTGGATTGGTCCAATGTCGGTCGTACATCCGTAGCCAATATTCGTCGTGCAGCAAACATCGGCGTAAAAATGGTATGTGATTGGCTGAAATATGGCCCAATGTTGGCCGAACATTGGCAGCTTTGTCGGCAATACGATGGGCCTTCGTCGGCCCAATGTTGGTTGCATACTGGCTAAAACATCGGCAAAACGTCGGCCCATCATTGGCTTGAACGTCGGCCCGACATTGGAAGAAGTTGCACTTCCGACGTCGGCCCGACGTCGGTGCCGATGTTAGCCGATGTTGGTCCAAGATTGGTCCAACGGCGGCGTGCTGCCTGGGATTGAGTTACGAAGGTGAAACCCCCGTCGCATGCTCTGATCGAAGCCGATGACAAACGTGAGCAATCACAAGCTGCGCCAACAGGCGCAGCTTGTGATTGTTTGTGAAGATATACTCTCAACACCAGTTTACTACGTGACGTTGCCAAAACACTTATTTTATCTGGCGCGCCTGCCGTGTTTGTCATATTATCTCCCTCGCACATAAAAGCAAATTTTGTCACGCTGTGAAAACTGCGGAAGTACTTTTTAAGAGCTTTCTTACGTACTGTGCAATTGTCGAAAACAACATGGCATCGCAAACAGCATATCTGTCGGTGCGAAATTTAACAAATGCATCTCGTTTGAGTTCTTTTAGCGTTCGACTAGATGGTTTGTGATTACCGCTGCTTTTTCAGTGCTATTAAGCGGTGTCAAAACCAGCGGCAGTGTACCGGTGTACGATGACGCGTAGCGAAGCCTGTGCCTCGGTATGTTTATCAAGCGAGACCAGCGCCTCTGCATTAATGACAACTAGAACTCGAAAAGGCTTTAATGTGTGTTTGTGTGCTGGTAATCATTCGTTCGCTTCAGTTTCCTGTCTATCAGTAGGGTGCTGTGCGACGTTTCGGATTGACAGCGTTTTGGCACGTTACCTAAGTGACCCCATATACGTACCAAAGCATATGAACTGCGTGCTGTGTTCGTTTCTTGCTTCGCCACTGGTGAGCCCGTACGCTTATATTTTCTTGTGAGCAGTCTAGTGTTCAGGAGTGAAACGATGTTGGTTGTGAACAGTGGTGCTATGTTGGCGTTTTTAAGAATTGTGAACAGACTGTGCTCGTGTGACTGAAAATTGAAAGACAGCGTTGATAACGGTTTTGCCCTGTAAAGTTGCGGCGGTGGGGCTTGGCACTTTTGTTTTTTTAACTCGTCACTTCTCTTCTTTTTGTGTAGACCAAGTGCAGTGATGTGACGAACAGAAGCTGCAAGTCACTACATCCTCTTGTGTATTGTGTTGCAGCAGGCCCAAGCTATTCTTCGGTGATAACTTAAGAAATCCATGTGCCAGCGAGAACCCGTGAAGGTAAAGCTTCCCTTCGGCCCTTAGAAATAACAAAGATTTTACCGGTGCCTTGCCTTGGATAAAGTTGTATGCTTGTACCAGCTAACTACAGGTTTTTGAGTTCGTCTGGCCATCCTTTTGCACAGCACTAGACCTTTGATAACAGCGGCTCACGGCCAGTTCCAACACTATATCAACGGACATGCGCACCTGACCAGCCTTTCATTGCTGTCATTGGCAGCTTCCAGTCTGCAGATGTTCTTTGTCTGTGGGCCCTAAAGCGCACTTGGTTTCTGACGACACTGGCGGCTACTAAATGCTGCCATCAGTGAGTTAACCTTTCAGAATTAAACTTGTTGCTATTCACGCAGTACTATAACATGTGCAAGTTTTTCAGCCCAGCATATGTAATGTTTCCATATGGTAAGTTTAACTATAAAAAATTATACTACTACTGTTGTATACATAAATATAATATGTAGAGGAGGCGAAATACATGAGAAGTTTTTTTGTGATTTGATATAAGTGAGCTCTTGTTTGATTATTGGGATGGGCCTGTCTATTTACAACGTTCGATAGTTGGAAAGTTACTGTGAATTTATTTTCCAGGATTCAGGTTACACTGTTATATGAAAAATTTGTTTTATAGACAATTACTGTTGTGGTACCTCTATACTTTAATAAGACATAAAAATTGCGGAATGTGAACCCCGCAGGAAGGTTCAGTTTCTTTCAAAGTGATTATAGCAGATTTGATCACTTTCGTGAAGTTATAGCTTCATCAAGTAAGCATTATAAGTGAGCGCTTTTACTGATTGCTTTTATATATATCGTTTCTGGCCCTTCACAGATACCAGAGTTTGTTAAGGTCGGGCGACATATAAGTTTCAGTTTCACGCACTAGCAAATCAAGTATCCCCATTACTTGGAGCGCCTGTACAAAAATAGAAAGAACACTTGCTTCTAATTGTCAAGTTTATGTCACTGCTGGAACTTTTATGATTCAGCGGACCGGGAAGTGTCCTGGAAGCATGCATGACCGTGTCATCTGGAAGGACTGTGATCTGCCTGGGATCTTCGAGAGCACAAAACTGCCTAACGGCTGGCTGCAAGGTTACTTTTTTTTAATAGATGCTTATTAGACCCTTACTGTGAACGTATTCTAAGTTGATTGCAGTATTCTCCTCACACATAATGCTTAGTGAGCATTATTAGAACCAAATTTCGGGATATTGGAAAATGTTAAAAGTGGAAACCTTGCAGCTTATGAAAGAAATTCTGCTCATCTGAGGTTGAAAAGCTCGTGCTTTTGACAAGCACAAGTACTTCGATTCCTTATTGAGCTCTCGAACTTGTGACTCACTCTGTGGATCAAGTGCTCTGGAAGGAAACAAGAAGTGGGTCAAAATTGCCTGGCTGTTCACAACTCGCAAGGAGAAATACCTATCGTACAAGACTCAGATGACATATGGCCGGTAACTGCCACTTTTATTTGATGTAGCTTTTTCTCTCTCAGTGCAGTGGCATGTTGTGTTTCAGCCAAACGTGTTCATCATGATTGCATAGTGATATATTTTTCTACAAATTTTATCTCACATAAGTGTGCATTGTTAATCTCCAATGGTGGCGCTCGGTGTGCCTCAAAGCCATAGCTTCTTATCCCCCTTTCTGTGGCTAGCCTACTTGAGCAGCAGTGCGATGCAGCCAGCACCCATGCGAGCCAACTCATGGAGCGCTGCTTTGATGTTTTGTGCGGGACAGAACATATCTATCCGGCAAGGCACTAAAATCAATAATAATGGTCAGTGTTGGTGCTACCTGTAGGAGCCTGTTACGTTTGCAGTGTGATCATTGCCTCTATTGAAGTGCATTTTTGAAAGTTTTTTTTTTCGTTTAGAATAGATGTGAGCAACAAGCACATTCATAATCCACAAGTTCTTTGTGCCTTCTAGACTGCCCATTTGCTCTTTAACAATGTATGATGAGCTGCCTATGTTAAACAACTTAAAAGTTATGAACATTAGCTGTTGTCTTCTCAGGCAGTCCAACTTGTGTTCCCTAGTGAACTTATTCGTCGGCTTCGTGCACCTAGCGTAAAGTCAAAATAGAAGATACTTTATTGGGTTATCATGCTTGGCAGAAGTTTCATGGCTTTATATATAACATTGTAGTTTTGCAGTTGTATCGTAAAATATATATTTCCAGTCTTCACTGTTTAAGTGTGTGGTGAGAATTTCTTTCTTTTTTTTACTTCTGCATACTTATGATCCCCTTTTAAAAATACATCTGTAAATATGACCACATATTCAACAACTCTACACTTTTGCATGTAGCATTGTTGTAACGATGATCTGTATTTTTCTAAGTTCCAGCAGTAATAAAGAATCAAGTGCTCCAGGATCATGTACAGTGTAACACGAACAGAGCATGAAAAACCAACAAGTAGCAAGGGACTGCCAGTGACAGTGTTCACCTGCTCAAAGTTCACGGCAGCATAAAGAGGAAATAAATGAAGTCTGGAACAGTTTGAATTGTATACATAGTAACATGCTGTGCAGTTGCAGTGTAACTTCTTAGCAGTGTGTTATTCAGCAGTTCCTTCGCGCTTCAGCATTCAAAATTATTCGATTTTGCATGGAAGATACCAAACTATGACACTGAATGAAAGGCTGCTGTAGTGCTAGTGAGCAAATAAATTTGAGCTGTAGTTTCTAAAATGCCCGTTAATCAAAGTGCCTGCATGTCTCTGCAATACAGTGCCATAAACCACAGCATTCATTGTCGGCAATGATAACAGTATTTGCATTATTTGTAGTAAACAAAGTAGAGCCACGGATGCAGTATTCTTGTACTTAGTCGATAAAATCTTTCAATATGCACCCATTTGAATAGCACCAATGATGTCATGATGTCATGGGTGTATAAGCTCTGGTAAGTGCCTCTATGTGAATCATTTTATTTGGAAGGAAGAGGATTTTCACTACTCCTATTACATCTAGCACTAGGCTTTACTATTTGTGTATTGTTATCCTACAGCCTCTCTCTCTTTCATCAGTCTACATCTCTGTTTCTACTGTGTAAGTGTAACGTCATATAGTATTCTTTGCTCAAATAGGTTTGTTCATAGTGTAATTGTGTACTATGAAAATGACCTACCATCTGTGCAGCTTTACTCTTATAAAAGTAAAGGTTTTTTCAATTTACATGTGCCTACAGCATGAATTTACTTATGTTTTTCTAGGTGCCTGTACCATTGTTTAGCCCTACAATTTTACTGGCATACTCTAATATTGAAGCTGGCATATTAAAACTATTTTGTTAGCGGAAGTAACAATGTGTTTTTAACCATTATTACTATTCTCAGAAGAGCTGTGAAAACTATGGATATGTATTTACATTTTTTGAACTATGTGAAAACAAATGTTTTTATGTTATTTTAATGTGGTCCCTTTTTCATGAAATTACACATAAATACTTTGTAGACACATAGTATTAGTTGTAGTTTTGCACATATGTGCTGAGCAACATTGCGATTGAGGCAAGCAGCAAGACATCCATGCAGTGCACTGGAGCATCACCTCACATATTTAGCCTACAGTCTTTGCCCACCAGTGAACACATTTTTTTTCAAGCAGACTAACAGACAGCTAAACGAGAACTGTGCTGATCTGCAAACTAAAGCCTTTTTGACTAGTGTTTTGGTAAACGAAATGGAGTCTATAGCTGTCAATAAACACTGTTGGCACTTTGGAGCGTAGTAGGTTAGAATTGTATTATTTATGTATTGTCTAGAAATATTTGCGCTTTACCTACTTTTCAGCCCAAGGATCCCAACATGCTTTCTTACTGTGTTGTGAATGAGCCGATCTATGTAAATAAACAGAGTTATATTGCAGACATGTACGAAATTGTGATGCACAGCCCCTTTCTTTAGCATGGTATTGTAAGGGACTTTGTTCTTGTGATTTTTGAATAAAAACTGCTAGTCACTGGGCAACAGTAGAAACTACGCATCAAGCTTTTCCTAGATGGTTCAACAAACACCAAGTTCAGACATAACATTGCTAGGTGACTTCTTCCGTAAATTATTCTCTGTGAGACTTATATATTCTGAATGAGCGTTTTAGAATTGCTGCTTTATAGCCGTTCATCCTAATATTTACACCTCAGTGCGTGTATGTATGTATGTATGTATGTATGTATGTATGTATGTATGTATGTATGTATGTATGTATGTATGTATGTATGTACTGCAACGAGTGAGTTCACGTATAAATACTTGTTATTGAAGAAGCGTTAGCCGCAACAAGCTGGTTCAGGCCGGAACTCGGTAAGCACGAGCAACACGGACGTCAACGTCTTCTTTCTCGCTGGCCCAGAGGAGACGGAACTATGCTCTGGTACAATTACTCCCCACGTAAAAAGGAGCCAACCTGGTCACCTTAGAATATGACACGACAGGCGGGTCATATAGCAGGCTTTGAGGCGTGATACGTGAATTGTTTCACGCACACGGCAACGATGATCCGAAAGTGGATGTATAGGCTCAACCTCATATTTGACGGAAGATGTTTGTCGCATCACACGGTAGGGGACACGGTATTTCGAAGAAAGCATTGGGGAAAGACCGGCAGGGGTTGACCGAACTCAGAGCCAAACGAACAATCCTGGTTTATAGTAGGCACTAGACGCAGAGGCATCGTGGTCCGTTTTCTGGTACCATTGGTCTTGCGCGGTAAACGAGTGAGCGAGTTGACGACACTCTTCGGCATAAGCAGCTGCTTCAGAAACAGGTGTTGCTTAGGAAACATCAGGTCTGTAAGGGGTAATTGTGTCAATGGAGCATGATGGTTCACGATCGTACAGGAGGAAGAAAGGAGAGAAACCGGTGGTTGTCTATGGCACAGAGCTGTACGCGTACGTGACAAGAGGGAGCACTTGGACCTATTTAGTCTGGTCATCAAGCGCGTATATGGCAAGCATATATTGATGGGTACGATTAAAGCGTTCTGTCATGCCATTAGTTTGAGTTTAGTATGTCAAGGTTTTCCGATGAACAATGCTATATTCCTTGAGCAGCTCGTCGACGGCGATCGAGAGAAACACGCAGCCACGACCGCTCAGTAATTCACAAGGTTCAACGTGTCGCAAAATCGGGCTGTGAAGAAGAAAGGAAGCAACGTCTTTCGCAGTGGTAGCATGCAGCGTAGATGTTTCAGCATAGTGGGTCAAATGATATACGGCGACGATAGTCCACCGATTGCCTCGTAGAGTGTTGAATAGAGCACCATAAATATCAATTCTGACGCGGTCGAATGATCTCGCTGGGCAGGTTAAGGGTTCCAAAGGGCCAGCAGTGTTGTGAGAAGGCGTCTTGCGGCGTTCACACGTGGCACATGACTGAACGTACAGGCAAACATGCCGATATATGCCGCGCCGGTAGTATTTAGATGAAGGCGGGAGTAAGTCTTGAATACTCCAGCGTGGCCACACTGGGGGTAATCGTGAAAGGCAGTGCAGATATTTGAGCGCCAATGAGGGGTGCTGACAAGGAGCTACCTACGGTCATTCGTTAGGTAATTGCGGCGTTACAGCAAGCTTGTAGCACCTAAATGCGCCGCTCGTGAAGGAAGAAGAAGTTGGCATTTGGGCTGCACGGCGGGTGCAGCGTGATAATAAAAAAGATCAGTTCGAAAACTGAACGCTGTCAGGGCTGGATCTTTCCCGTGTTAGCTCCGACAGTTAATGGTGACCCGATAAAGAACACACAGCCCCGATCATCCCGCATGGATCCCGCCGGCTCTGCCACCAATCCTACAGGTCCTGACGCGCAAGAAGACGCCAGACCTAGCAGTGCTGCAGTCGCTGCAATTCAACATGTCAACCTGCCACCATTTTGACCCAACAGCCCCAGCACATGGTTTCTGCAGGTCGAGGCGCACTTCCGTCTAAGGCAAATCACCAGCCAACAGACCAGGCACTGGCATCTGGTATCCTGCTTACCCCCGGACGTAGCCGACGACTTAACTGATATTTTAGCGTCGCCGCACCCGAGCCATCCCTACGACACGTTGAAGGCAGATATCATTTTCCGCAAGTCTGAGTTCGAACACAGCAGACTCCAACAGCTCATCACGACTACAGAGCTCGGTTACCGTCGCCCGTCACAACTCCTGCGACGCATGCGCCAGCTCCTTGGCGGCCCCTCCGCCCCTCAAGAAGAGAAGCTGTTACGTGAGTTGTTCCTCCAGCGCTTAACCCAGAGCATGGTCCCGGTCCTCGTAGCTGCAGGATATGTCCCAGTAGACACACTCGCTGAAATGGCTGACCGAGTGTCGGACAACTCGCGGGCACATAGCCTCAACGCCGTTACCATACCTTCACCGGCCACCGCTGCAGACCCGGCGCTCGCGAGCATCGAGAACCGTTTGGACGCCCTTGTCAGGCGCCTTGATGACATTGTACCTGCGCATCGTCGACCGTCATCCAGGTTCCAGAAACACAGTCGCTCCTCGACGCCCCCACGTTCTCCGGAACTTCGGCCACCCGACGCGCCGCGGGACGTTTCATCCTCAACCGTGTGCTAGTACCACCGCCGATTCGGTGCTTCTGCGACGACCGGCCACTGACGGCGGCAAGTGGTACTGGTCGAAAGTCCTGCCGCCTTTTCTATGTTTCTGATAAGATCACTGGCGCTTGCTTCCTAGTCGACACAGGAGCACAGGTTAGCGTCATCCCGGCCTCGTGTGCAGATCGCCATCGCAACGAACAGACCTGCCCACTCGAAGCGATCAACAATTCCGCGATTCGCACATACGGCCAACGCTCTCTTACACTTGACCTTGTACTACCCCGTACGTTCCGCTGGATTTTCATCCTCGCTGACATCTCGCAAGCTGTTCTTGGAGCTGACTTCCTCCGTTTTTTCAATCTTGTTGTAGACATGCAGGCTCATCGCCTCATTGATCTCAACACCCGCCTCTCCATTAACGGTGTACTCTGTACTTCCTCGCCAATGGGACTGCGAGCTCTCACACCTGCTTCGCCGTATGCAAAAATACTCGACGACTTTCCCAGCATGACGAAGCCGCACACCAGAGAGTCACCGGTGAAGCATTCCATCACTCACCACATTGTGACCGCTGGACCTCCCGTTTTTACATGACCCCGTCGACTATCTGGAGAACGCCTCGCCATCGCCCACCGTGAGTTTGTGAGTTTAAGCACGTGCTTGAACTCTGCATTGTGCGGCCTTCCTTCAGCAACTGGGCGTCACCACTCCACATGGTGCCGAAGAAAGATCCTGGCGACTGGAGACCATGTGGGGATTACCGCGCTCTCAATGCCCACACCTTACCAGACCGCTATCCACTCCCTCACATACAGGATTTCACATCAAGTTTGGCTGGGTGCACAACCTTCTCTAAGATTGACTTAGTGAAGGCTTACCATCAGATTCCTGTAGAACCCGCCGACATTCCGAAGACGACCATCACCACCCCATTCAGTCTGTTTGAATATGTGAGGATGCCTTTTGGATTGCGCAAATCTGCACAGACCTTTCAGCGCACTATCAACGAGGTCACGCGAGGTCTCGATTTCGTATTTGCCTACCTTGACGACCTCCTTGTAGCAAGATCATTCGGCCCTCAGCATGAAGCACACCTGCGCACCCTGTTCTACCGCCTGGATGAATATGGCCTCGTAATTAATCCCATTAAGTGCATCTTCGGCGGCGCTACAGTCCTGGCCATCTTGTCACTCCAAAGGGTATCCAACCACTCGCCAACAAAGTGAAGGCTATTCAAGACTTTCTACCCCCGACTTCACTGAAAAGACTCCGAGAATTTCTGGGCCTACTAATCTTCCATCGCCGCTTTCTTCCAAAGTGCACCACATTTCTAAAGCCCTTGACCGACCTATGGTCTAAAAAGAAAACCCGGCTGCGCCACTGGAGTGGCCCAAGGACGCTGCATCTGCCTTTGACATTGCCAAGAAGGCTCTGGCAGATGCTACCATGCTCATACATCCCGTCCCTGATGCCCCAATTCGTCTCATCACCGATGCATCAAGCGTGGCAGTTGGCGCCGTTCTCGAGCAGCACGTATCCGGTTGACAGCCCCTTGGGTTTTACTCGCAAAAACTGAAGCCACCAGAAGCAAAATACAGCACATTTGCCCGAAAATCCTCGTGGTATACCTCGCCATCAAACATTTTCGTCATTTATTGGAGGGCCGGGACTTTTACGTCGTTATAGACCACAAGTCCCTGACGTTTGCCTTCAATCGCAATCACAGCAATTATACTGCACGGGAGATCCGTCAACTATGCTTTATTTCCGAGTTCACTGTGGATCTCAGACACCTACATGGGCCGGAAAAGGCTGCTGCTGATGCACTATCTCGCATCGATGCCTTGTCGACCCAGACACCACTAGACATGGAAGAGCTAGCAGCTGCCCAAAGCAACAATCCTGAGCTGCATCCTCTTCGCTCTTCATTCACGTCTCTATAGTTCACGGAGTGCCCGCTTCCATTTTCTACCTCAATAATAACGTGCGAAACGTCTACTGGTGTCCCTTGGCCCTTTGTGCCTTCAGCTTTTCGTCGTGCAATTTTTGATCAATTGCACAGCATGAGCCATTCAGGAATTTGTGCGACCCAGAAGCTAGTCACATCTCGTTTCCTTTGGCCAAGCATCAATGCTGATGTCCAACGCTGGGCGCGAACCTGCCTTGAGTGCCAGCGCGTTAAAGTTCAACGTCACACGGTCACGGCAACATCCCCGTTTCAGCCTCCAGACGCAAGGTTTTCTCACGTCCATCTCGGCATCGTCGGTCCTCTTCCGTCATCGCAAGGAGCCTGTTACCTGCTGACGTGTGTGGATCGCTTCACCAGATGGCCGGAAGCGTTTCCCATTTCCGCCATTACAGCACCAACAGTTGCCAAGGCTTTCACAAACGGCTGGGTGTCGCGCTTTGGATGCCCTTCTGTCGTCACCACTGATCGCGGTCGTCAGTTTCAATCGGCCCTTTTCACTGCACTTGCCAATATCCTGGGCATTCGACACATCCACACAACTGCCTACCATCCTTCTGCCAATGGCATGGTCGAACGGCTTCATCGACAACTGAAAGCTGCCCTCACTGTTCACCAGCCAAGGGAACGTTGGCTCGACCACCTCTCCTTCGTACTTCTGGGCATCCGATCAGCATTGAAAGTGGATCTCAGCTGCTCATCAGCCTAACTTGTCTATGGCGTTTCCCTGCGTCTTCCAGCAGAATTCTTCGAGCCATCATCGCCACCTTCTACTCACGATGCCTCCACGTACATTCGAGAGCTGCGCACCACGTTTCGGGACCTTGCTATTGTGATTCCTGCCAACTGACACCCCCAGTTTGTCTTCGTCAGTCAGGATCTGCATAACTGCAGTCACGTCTGTGTTCGGCGTGACCAAATACGGCCACCACTAACACCAGCCTATGATGGCCCACTTCGCGTACTCATTCGTACACCTAAGACGTTCACGTGGACATCAATGGCCGTGAAGACGTCGTGGCTGCTGATCGACTGAAACCTGCGTATATCGCCGCTCTCGCGGCCGCCGGGTTTCAATCTAAAGTCTGGATGCCAACATCCAAGCATGTCCACTGGGCGACTCCTCTGGTTATACCTACGGCTCTCGCTCTAAAAGAGGGGGGGAGCCCTGTAGCGCTTCAATGCGCCACTTATCAAGGAAGAAGAAGTTGGCATTTGAGCCACGCGGTGGGTGCAGCGCGATAATAAAAAAATCAGTCCGAAAACTGAACGCTGTCAGGGCTGGATCTTTCCCGTGTTAGCTCCGACAAGCTTTCACGAACAGCGAAGTGTCTTGCTTGAGAAGAGAGAGAGCGTGGTGTCGAATTTGACGAACTGTGAGAGAGGACGTCGAGCCGAGAATCGATCCATGCATCCTTGCGCTTCTCGGCTGGCACGTCGGTGATGCTCGACGATGACGAATCACAGATGTCAGTTGGTAAGCAGGCAAGGTCAGGAGGCAGCGGAGAACTAGATAGGGCATTGGTGTCTGAATGTCTGCGTCCTGAGCGATAAACAACACGGACGTCGTATTCCTGAAGACGTAAAGCCCTACGAGCGAGGCGGCCAGTAGGGTATTTCATGGACGCTAGCCAGCATAAGGCATGGTGACCTGTGACAACATGCAACTTGCGTCCGTAATGGTAAGTGCAAAATTTTTCTTTAGCCCAAATCTTAGCCAAGCACTCCTTTTCCGTGACGGCATTGTTGTACTCTGCCTTCATTAGGGTACGGCTGGCATAATAGATAACGTACTGGTCGCAGCCATCTTTGCGTTGAGCGAGAATGGCACCGAGGCCGACACCGCTAGCATTCGTGTGAATTTTAGTAGGCGTATTGTGGTCAAAGTGGCGGAAAACTGGCGGAGGCTTGAGTAGTCGGGGAAGCGTCGTGAATGAGTCATTGCAAAGGGAATTCCATCCCGAGAGGCCAGCGATACTGGAAAGAAGCTGAGTCAGGGGGCGATTATAGAGGCGAAATTGCGGATGAAACGCTGAAAATACGAGCACAAACATACGAAGCTACGGAGCTCCTTTAGGGTAGTAGGCTTGGGGTACTCGGCAATGGCACGCAGTTTGGCGGAGTCTGGCGGTATACCTTCTATTGAGACGACGTGGCACAGAATCGCGAGTTTGCGGGCGCCAAAATAAAATTTCTTGAATTTCAGCTGCAACCCGGCTGCCGTAAGGCACTGGAGAACTTGTTCCAGGCAGTAAAGATGAGCTTCGAAATTCGCAGAGAATACAACTATGTCATCTAAATAGCAAAGGCAGATTTGCCATTTAAGGTTACTGAAGACACTGTCCATCATACTTTCAATAGTCACCGGTGCATTGCAAAGACCAAAGGGCATTAAATTTCATTCATATAAGCCGTCAGGGGTCACAAACGCCGTTTTTGGACGGTCTGGTTCGGTCATTGGCACTTGCCAATATCCAGAGGGCAGATCTAGTGAAGAGAATAACTCCACCCCTTGAAGGCAATCTAAGGCTTCATCAATGCGTTAAATATTCTTGCGTGGGATCTTGTTTAGTCACCGATAATCTACGCAAAACCTAATGGAGCCATCCTTTTTTCGCACGAGGACTGCTAGTGAAGCCCAAAGACTGTGTGAGTGTTGAATGACACCACGTTGCAGTATCTAATTGACGTATTGAGTGATGACGTCACGCTCAGCCTGGGAGACGCAGAATGGGGCACTTACGATGCGGATTATGATGGCCAGTGTCGATATGGTGAGCAACAACTCACGTGCGTCCCAAGGCAAGTTGTCTGTGGTCGAAGGAGGTGCGGTAACGGTCAAGTAGTTGAACGAGTTGATTCAGCTGGTCTTGCGTAAGCCTGGTGTCCACGCTGCGCCGCAGAACGTTTTTGTCCGGAAGTGAGGGTGCAGTGGCAGCCATGACAACATCTACGGATATTGGCATCGTATTAGAAGGGGCATCGAAAGCAAAGGTGGCATCATAACCAGCAAGATGCCCGATACATTCGTCATGCAATAAGGTAGTGGGACAAAGAAACGGATATCAATCGTACGCGGCACTGGAACAATCGGCAAGCGTTATGACAGCAAATGGGATGACAAGGTTCCGGCGACGAGCGCATTCTTGCGACGACATAAAGAGGTGAGTTGAATCAGGGATAGAGTTGCACAAAATAAACACCTTGGCGACCGAAAAAGCATAGATGACGACATAAGCGGTGACGATCGCCTTTTTAAGTCAGCGAGGGAGATCTATGAATTTCGTGCTGAACGAAAACAAAACGAGTTGTGCACGAGCATGGTCGAGAACCGCATGATTAGCGGAAAGAAAGTTCCATCCCAGGATGATTTCATGAGACGCATGCCAAACGACGACAAATTCAACGATGTAAAGCACTCCTTGAATCACAACACAAGTGCTGCATGTGGCAGAAGGCTGGGCGTGTTGTGAACTCGCTGTGCGTAAATAAATGTCAACCAGTGGAGTCGTCACTTTGTTGAGTTTGTGGCATACCACTTCACTGATTACACAAATTGCGGCACCTGTGTCGACAACAGCAGTTCTGGCAAAACCAATACGTTTTTGCAGACTAGTTGGTTCATACTTGAAAAATTGAATTGCTGCACAAACTTGAAGAAAAAAACAAGGGAAACAAGAAAGAGCGCAGACTACCAACTGTTTATTGTCGTTTTTGGACGCCAATATAGTATACGCATGCTATGCTGCGCTTCCACGATGCGCACAAAACCAAAGACGCCGCAAACAAAGCCGACCCAAAACAAATCAAATCAATAAACAACTGGTAGTCTGTGCTCTTTCCTGTCTCCCTTGTTTTTTTCTTCAGGTTTGTGCAGCAATTCAATTTTTCTCTGGCAAAACCGTCCACAAACATGGCAATCTCGTTAAGAGGCGAAAGATGAGGCCTTGGAAGTTTCGTCGGTGGCACAGTTCTTGCCTCAGGAACTGTGACTGTTCTTCTCCTGAGCGTGGTTAAAACGGCGAAGCATAGGAGAAGGAGACCAAAGACGGGGTGAAGGAGATCGACGTGGGTTGAAGTCTGATCGACGTGAGCTGGAGTTACGTGCATCAGGTGTAACACGATTCTGATTTCCGAGGAATGTTGCCGGAATGCTGAGCATCAATAAATAGAATATACGGTGACGAAAGTAGCGCGCGACATGCCCTGGAATACCGCAGTTGTAGCAGATGGGCCGGTTATCCCGAGTACGCCAAGAGTTTACAGGTGCTCGAGGAAGCGAGAAGCGTCAATTTACCGGATAAACTGAAACTGACGACCTGTAGTAGTTAGTGGCTTGACTGTATGGAGGGAGCGGTGGTTGGGCAGGAAGTCGGCGGACGGCTTCTGCATAAGTCAGCGGTGCAGTAACTGATATTGGGGACGTGGATGTAGGGAGATCCTCGGCAACCTGTGTTTGATTAGCACGGTGAAGTGAGTGGCTCAATGGTGTGGGGGTCTCCTTGATGGTGACCACAAGAGAGAGCTGTCGAGCAACTTCCTCCCGGATGTACTGTTGAATTTAAGGCATCAATACGGTGTACTCCGGGCCACTGATTTTGCACTCCAAAGCCGAAACATCCGCTGTTTACGTATTGGCGCGACATATGGGCATCCACTGCTTGCGCAGCTGATCAAAACTTTGACACAGCTGAATCACGGCCGTGATGGTCTGTGTCTCTTTGGCCACAAGCTTATGAAAAGTGGTGTCATCAATGCCTTTCACTATATGCTTCTTTCTGTCAGCCTCCGTCATTCTCGCATCCACTCGCCTACAGAGGTCGATCACATCCTCAATGTAGCTCGGGAAGTTCCCACAATTTCGCTGAAATCATCCCCGTAGGCCACGTTCAGCGCGAAGCTTTCGCATAGCTGGACGACCGAAAACCGAGGTCACGGTCTCTTTCAAAACCGACCAGGTGGGGATGTCGACTTGGTTGTTGGTGAGCAATAGGTTGGTCAAATCTGTCAGGTAGAAGATGGCGGGAGTAAGCTTCGCAGGGTCATCCCGCTTGTTAATCGCGCTGGAACACTCGTCATCTGCCAGCCAGTCCTCGACATCATGATCTTCAGTGCCGTTGTAGACTGTTCGGTCACGCAGAAGAAGTACACCAGGGCACATGACAGGCGTCGGCATGGAAGAGGCTTGTGGAAGATCGACGCGCTCGGTCATTCCGGAATCAGATGGTAGCTTACGGCTGTGGAGCTCCAGGACGTTACCCAGCAAGTTTGCACCAAAAGCAACGAGCTAGTTTCCGTTGTTATTGAAGAAGCGTTAGCCGCAACAAGCTGGTTCAGGCAGGAACCCGGCAAACACGAGCTACACGGACGTCAACGTCTTCTTTCATGCTGGTGCAGTGCTGGCGCCACTATGCTCCGGTACAGTATGTGTGTATGTATGTATACATACATACATACCTACATACATACATACCTACATTACTGTAGGTATGTATGTATGTATGTACGTATGTACGTATGTACGTATGTATGTATGTATGTATGTATGTATGTATGTATGTATGTATGTATGTATACATCGTTTAATTCGGGTCCGTTTATCATTGATGAGTAAGCTTGGTAATGATTTGGCTGAATTCATTTCTAGTTCTTTTTCTTCTGAGCCATTATACTTTTCAATTTGTTTTTACTGCATAAAAACTAATGTAACCTTACACTAATTACGTGCTTTTGAAAAAGTTGTTTCATTTGCCAACGTACATTCATGAGCGAGAAATTGGGTGAAATTGGGTCAACCAACCAGCAAAGATTAGTTTAGAGCATAACTTCTCTGCATGCTATATCTTGTACATATTGCGTTGGTTGAATATGTTGATTTCAACATATCAATTTCAATCAGAATAAACAAGCTATCACTCGTGGTTTTACATGTGTGTGACATTTATGCATATTGTAAAGCCTGTTGGCAATTACTAATAAGGGCACAAACCAAGTCAAGTTGAATACGCAGATTTTGTCCTTGCGGTTTTCGTATGTACTGAAACTGTTCTAATAAAAAATTATTAATTTACCACTGTTTTTTACCACTCTGGACAATCGGGGACCCTCTCCGTAGGACTCGATTAGCTGCTATAGTTCTTTCTAACCGCCGACATTGGCATTGCACTAAAGCGTGCAACAAGACGGCTGGCAAGAGGGAAGACACAAACTAATCACTCTGTTTGTGTCTCGTCTACCTGTCCGTGCTCTTTTGCCTTGCTGTATGTAATGATTCCCACCAATTTAGCACGACAACGTGTCTCGACAAAGGCAGTCAGCTTTGCCGAAAGCAATTAGCTCACTCAATGTCTAAATTGTCTTCAAAACATTTTGTTGACTGACCGCTGGTCAAATATCTAAACACGCGAAAAGAAATGTGCCAGGGATGATATTGGTATTTCGGCACTGGGCACGCTTGCAATAACAGAGGATAGCGGGGGAATATATGAACCTTCAATCATGTAATTCATGAAGGAGCATGGCACAGCGTTTTGGGTCAAAAGGGGAGCAAAAGAAGAGAGCGCGAAAGCCACCTTTTCAAGAAATGAGTACGCACCGGGCAACCTCTTAAAATAAAGGTGCTCGGTGACACTGCTACTCGAACCCAGAACCTCCTCGATTGTATTTGAACGCTGCAACCGCTCGAACACTTTGCGGCGCTTTAGATGAGAGCTTGCCACTGCAGCATTTACCCTACTGCTAATGTATTGTCAATGCTTCGAATCACCTTTGTGCGAAACGTCCGGTGAAACTTGGTCAAGAATAGAAAAAAAATTGTTCAAATGCATTCGCCCAAGGTTGCTAGAAGGTAGAAACCACCAAGTGTAGCTGTACAACCATGCTCTATTCATCTTGTACATTACTGTAATGATATTGGGATAGCCGGCTCTAACGTAGGCTACCTTCCCATACTTTGCCAAATATAAATAAAAATATAATGGCTTCTGACAACGCTAATCAACTCTTCTAAATTCCCTGTCACTAGCGTCACTTTCACTAAACGAATACACAGTTTGTTTTCATTATCGTTCTTTCAGGAAGATTTTGCTCATTAACTCACAACTCTCCTAATTAGCATTGATTCTCACATCTAAAGACAGTGAAATTTCCCCCCGCTCGTGTGGTGTAGTGGCTAAGGTACTCGGCTGCTGACCCGCAGATCGCGGGTTCGAATCCCGGCTGCGGTGGCGTCATTTCCGATGGAGGTGGTAATGTTGTTGGCCCATGTGCTCAGATTTGGGTTCACGTTAAAGAACCCCAGGTGGTCGAAATTTCCGGAGCCTTCCACTACGACGTCTCTCATAATCATGTGGTGGTTTTGGGACGTTAAATTCCACATATCGATCGATCTAACAGTCACATTTCATTTCGCTTTCTGTGTGGCTGTCGCTCACATAAAACGCGCACTCCACTTTTTTATGCTCCCCAAGCATTCGACGCTGCTTTGCGGAAACTTTCCCTGACGTCTGTTGGGCCATAACATAGTCGTTATCATCTATCACTTCGATTTCAGGCTTTTGTGGAGATGAAATGAGTCTCTCTCTCTCTTTTTTTTGATCCTTTTCGCACATATGGTAACGTCTCTTGACTTCAATACTCGTATACACATCCCTTGTTTCATATGCTCACTCAAAAACCGCTGGACGAAATACCTGAACCGTGTTTTCTGAAAAGCATTAGCACTGTAACACCTCGTGAAGAGTCTCCCTCGTTTTATGTAGACACATATCTAAGCGTAAGTCTATGCAGATTCTTGCATTCCGGCTTTATAAAAGGCTGTGGTGCATGAAACCTGCGAAATTGCGCTCACAATCTCGTTTGATTACTGCTCTTCTAGATTTCTGCATAATTCATCCGCCGGCATCTGTTCTTGTAATAAGATTATTTTAAGAAAGGCAACCTTTTACGTCTAGCTATATAACACCCCTACTAGGCGCTTTGCGTGCTACCTTGCCATTATCAGCGCACACTTCTTTCTTTCGTTGCCATTTCATCGGCTAGCACGTGTCCTCCTTGCCCTCTTATGTGCCGAATAAGTTAAATTCGTACTCGCGCTATAGCAACCTTTTAAGATAAGTGAATTCTTGGCTAAGAAAATGCGTAGCCAAAAGAAAGATTTTTGAATACGGTCCCTATTTCTAAAAATAAATCCCACCATACTACTAGGGCAATACGATGCAAATCATTTGTTGTCATATGTGACTTATAGATAAAGCAGTTTGGCAGCACCTGGGCTATGAAAATAAACTTTTTAAAAAGTGTATAGAAATATTTTCAAAATAGAATATTCTCCGGCTTGCCTACAATGTTTTTTATATTTCTTAGGTCATGAAAACCGGCCATCACGAGCAGTAAGAGGGTACACGATAGCAGGGGCAATGTTGTCACTTTATAAGATTTTTATAAAGATGCAAGTGAAGCTTCCTGTGTGTGTCTCATCAGCCAAAAAATATTATCGCAAAACTAGTGACTTTAATATATTACGACAGTTTTTTTTTTTGTTGTTATTGCTAGGACAGCAGCTGTGCTTGAAATTGGACTTCTGCTGTGCAGTGAACAACTGCACCAGCTACATGCAGCGCATACTGCAATCTTGAGAACTCTACTCTTGATCTCAGAAATGAATACGATTACAGGAAGTTCAAGCTGCACAATCATGATTATTTATTTCCTTGTTCTTTATTGCTGCTGCCGAGGATGAGAGAACTATCACAGGCAGAAGGTTCTTGTTTCATCGGCTGAACTAGCTGCATCAACAGTTGAATGAATTTCTGTGTTCATAGAGTAGAGCCATCTGACGCCGGCTGCTGGCTTGAGTCTTGAGGAGTCGTATCAGCCCCTGTCGTACCACTGTCTGTGGAGGCAGAATTTGTTCCCGTGTCAGCAGTGACATCCGGCGCACTTGCCGAGGTGTCTGTTCCAGTTGTAGTGTTTCCTGTGCTCTCTGATGAAGCCTGTGGTGTTTCCGTCTGTGTGGTAGCCTCTGGCGTACCATCCGAGCCACTGGTGCTCGCAGTCGCCTCATCAGCTATACCTTCAGAGGAAGTCTCGGTGGTAGTTGATTCAGCTGTGGTTTCTTCGGATGGCCCATCTCCAGGCGTTACAGTGGTGTTCTCCTCAGGGACGACATCTGTAGTTTGACTGTTCACCGTCGTAGTTTCTTCGCTTGGCTCCAACGAATCCTGCGATGTCACCGAAGTGTCTGTAGAAGACGGTGCTTCTGGGTTCGCTCCGCCAGGTGTTGTCGATTCAGGTTGCGAAGGTTGTGGTGGTGATGATGGAGGAGGATGCGCCGGAGGAAGAGGGTGTGCCGGTGAAGGATTTGGTGGCATGTGCGGGGGGCGCCGAAGTCCAGGCGGTATCCATAGGTCAAATGGCTGTAAGAGGGATAGTGCAGGTTTTAGAAAGATGGCCCCATAGAGATTCGAGCTCAACAGACATTTAAACTATTTTATAAACAAGCGATAAATAATTTCTGCCCTTATGACTTGCGAAAGTAGTGTAAATAGGTATTTAGGCGGCTATACGCTCTCTGACCCCCCGTGGCCATGTGCCCTGTTTGTGAATTGAGGGCAACGTTTTAGAATTCACCGCAAGTAAGGCGCGTCTGTGCAACTGCAGGGCTTCTATCGCAATTTATTATATTGTTAAAAAATATCAGCTCTAATGTAACTGACAAGCTTGGTTTGTGAAAATTCCCCTCTTTCTACTGCGATAGCTTAGACGTTCGATGTGCTTTTTTGTCATTCTTGTTGTTTGTATATTGTCCAACTTCATAACACCACCCCACGTGACGTGAAGTCAATCTGAGAGCAAGAGTGCAAGGTGATATCACATAGGTTGCGAGACGCGGTAAAAGCGTGAAAAACGTATCTCAACTGGCACCAACGCCCGCTGACGATTGAAGCGCGACTAGGTGATGAGGGCACAAACTACGCAAACCTTAAACTCAATACAATTTCGTTTTGAAATAGTCGTAATTTTATATAGGTCAAAGTTACCTACACATTTATTTCATGGTTTGTCTGACACTTCGCTAAATGATTGATTGCCTCATGTTTGGGGCGAGGGCCTGAAAAGGAGGTGTACGTATCCAGGCAATCTGCTATCCGGGCTTGTGTTTAGTTCGGCGCACCGCCGGGTCAGCGAGGCATCGCTCACTTTTGCGAGGTGGTTTTGTGCGTACCTTCCGTAGTTTATTCTTTTATGTGCTGTTCATTACCATGACATTTCAGTGCTGAACAGGCTCTGACAGAATGTGTGAAAAGCCGCTCCTGTGAAGCTGACTGCCTTTGCTTGCGCACGGTCTTTGGTGACGGCGAATTCGACACGCTAAGCAACAAGATGCTATACTCTACGGCTGGAAAAGCCGTATCTTTAAGGCTACTGTCTCGCTGCGGTGGATTTTCATGATTGGTCTACGTTAGTATTAACTAGTGTGCTATAGGTCTCATCATATCACAATTTATTCATCTGAAAAGTTTTTGGTATATGATGCAAGTACGCCATTTCGCTAATAAAACAACCCTGCTCAAACAATCTTTACTTTTAGTCTTATTTTTCTTTCATGCACCCAATCAGTGAAACATAAGGCGCAATAAAGTTGCGTACTTATACTGGCATTTAAAAGGCTGGTAATTAATAAAACATTTCAGTTCGCGCCATGTAGGGCTCATGCGCAACGTCGCTATTACTTCCGATAGCTACGTCATATTTTTTTTATTTTTTGCTTGCTGTTAATTGTCCCGTCCATACGTAGATGGCGACTGTGGCAACGAGCCGCCAACTACACGATGCATTGGCTTCTATGGAAGTTACGCTACCAGTTTACATATACCTTGGAAAGCGTTTGAAGGCTGCCAACAGACCCGGCTTAACCACAGATGAAGTGCACCAGCCGGCTGAGTAAGGTGAAGGAGCGCAAAGTGGTAACGGTGACGCGCTGCGTCGCTCGAACAAGAATTGCAAATTTTTAACAAATAGGGCGAATATTTCGACTAGATTAGGAGATAACTGATACCTACGTACGTTCTATGCTCTCACCACACACTTCGCCTTGAAACGACACTACAGAAACCTGTCCGCTCGTTGAAGTGGCTGTATTGCCTTGTCCCAGCATTTCGCGGACTTGCATCTGTTTGGATACCAAAGAAGTTGCCATCTAGTCTTGCTCGATATAGCATTCGCATTCATTGCTAATGAGTTCGTTGCTTCATCTGTGCATCGAAACGGACCTTTTCTCAGTAACTCTGCAGCGAAATTCTCACATTTGTACATCAGGTACAGCCTCTAGCAACTAACGCTAGTCAAGCTAGTTAAAAAAACTAGGTACAATTGCGCAACCAGCGACGTTTTTGAAATCATCGTCTCGCGAATGTTTGTTAATTATTTTTATTCTGCGCGTTTAGTTTTGTATCTCAGGTGATTTATATAGATGAGTAAGTTCATGAACTGCCGTTCAGATTAACTGGCTTCATGTGACCTCTAGCATTCGAAAACATCACAGCAAAAATTTCTGCCAGCGTAGCTTCATTTTAATTAAATGTTTTGCCGTTCATATTCGTAGAACTAAGGGCAAATATCTGCAAATGTCTGAACACAGAAAAGAATTCCAAAGGTCTCTCCCCGCCACCAAGAATGACCAGTCGATGGTGACATTTTTCGCAGCAGCAGTGGCCGGAAAGATGTCACTGGCTTTTGCCACTCATCTGGGATAGTAGAGCCAGCGATTTAGCACTAAAATTTACATGGAGTCAGATTCATGCTGTGGGGAGCAGTAACGCTTGTTATTAAGTTAAACAGTCAGATCTCGTTACCATACAAAAAACAAGTATAAGGGCAATATAATGACGCAGTAACCACAGTTTGTTTATTCGGCTATTGCTTCAGATAGAACGTCGTTCTCTCACAGTGCGATTACTATGCAACATGCCTGTCTGATTAATTTATTTAGTTTTGCTCCAGATGACTATTCTACAGTCACACTGTAGCAATTGACCAGAAAAAAAGCTAATCAAGGTTATGAATGTTGGTGGCAACTTTTTGCTGACGGCCGCACTGATCAATTTGATCATATTACCTAACGTGAAAGGCTCTACGAAGCCACAAATAAGACCTATAAAACATTCAAAAGGAAAATTCACTCGAAATGAAATGATAGTTGCACGTAAACTGGATGAAGATGTCCTTGTCCCGCCCCTTCAGTGTAATTGTTACGCCGGTGTACACAACTTTTTTATGCAATGTCTGTACACTTACCCCCGTATTCTAGAACGTCCTTTCACTCAACGCTTCACCTTCACTTGAGAAAGCCGATGGGAGAACCATCTCTAGGCCCGGAAAGTCAGTGCGTATCAGCGGTAATCTGCTGCGATTCTTCAGTAGCGCAGCGTCAATTTGAGCCGAGCTGTGGCGCAGTGCTCAACTCTGTCAAGTGAAGGGTGAAAGTCGACTCGAGGAGCGTTTGTGAATACGGGGGTTAGAACCAAAGGACAACAAGATACATTCTCCATTAGAGGAAATGAGCCATTTTCATAGTCAGTGCGTCTAAACTTGAACTCACTGTGCGACGAATGACTGTAAGAGACCACTTTGTCGAGGGCATTACGATGTTTTACGTGTCGTTTGGTGTTTCAGACCCATAACCTACGCAAAAAGTTCGTTTCTCGTGCACACTACCAAAAATATGTGCACGCCTATTGAAGCCTGTAATTTTATTGTTTTCATGTGCAAATGGAGCATGACCGACTACATAATAGTCAAATATTCATTGTCATGCCAATAAATTTAATTATAGAAACTCACAAGAAATAGCACGTTACATGAACCTTGAAATTATGGTAAACGCATTGGACACATTAGTAAACAGTGTGTCAATGTTCGCTCAAAAAGGCACTAGTTCAGCGCAACAATTATCTGCTTGAAAGAATCAAACAACTCGCGCAGCAGCAAGTATTATGTAGCCTTTTCGTATGCTTGACGTTTTAACAGGCATTTCCGTCCTCCGGATGCTGGCGCATAGTCTTTTCTAGTCTATTCTTCAGACTAAATATTGGGTACCAATGCAAGTCGAACGAGCGACATTGACGGGAAGTGGAAGCTTTGCTCAAAGCATTATTCTATAAAGAATTTTCTAGGACTCATGTTGCGCTTCCGCGAACTATGATACAGAGGCTAGTAAAGCGGTACGTCCAGGAGTAACAATCGAATTTTACAAAGAAATATTCCTAAATATTCTGCTCCTTGTTCTCCATAAGGATGATTGTTGAAGACCTAATCCTATGGCGATTAGGACTTTTTCAGGTAGTGTGGAGTCTGACCATTGCATTTTTGCAAAACGCGAATGTCACCTATTCCAGAGGTTCATGATAGAAAAAGTAGCGAGCACTAAATATACACCAGTATTAGCAAATCAAATTGTGCACTTTACTTGGCTAAATAGTAGCGTCAAGAGCCTCGATTCCCGGAGTATCATACAAGGCATTTGCTGGACGACGAAGAAAGTGCTTAACAGCGCAAACGAGAGGAGGGGATAGAAGAGACGAGAACACAGCGCTTGTAAGCACTTTATTCGTCTACCATGCAGCACCAACCAGCCCATTCAAGCACCTTGTTAAAGTTCATTTGCTGGAAAATTTTTATTACACCCCCCCCCCCCCCCAATTTTTCTTTGCCGACTACTGTTGAAACAATGTAATTATGAATGTTTTTTTCCCAATTGTTACATAAGGTTACTACAATTCCATCGTAACATAAACCGCAGGCCCTTTTTAGATCCCTGTTTTCAACACGACACGTCATAGATTGAAATAAATTTTAGCTCATTAGTATAGGTATTCTGCTCCTTTTTTGCATTGTTCATACGTTATAGTCATATTGACTCTGAGCCAAGGTGTTTACCACTGCTCGGTTGTGGTATGACATTGACTCTAAGCGGTGTATGGTAATTGTCATAAGCTTTATCGAGTTCTTTCACGGATATTGTGATTAATGTGCCCCTACTTAAAAGATATAAGCCGAGCTTGTTTCACATTACCCGGTCGTACCGTAAATGAGGCGATGAACGAAAGAAAGGAGGCCGTTCCAGCTCATCTACATAGCACTAGAAAGCGTTGATTCTGCTACCCACTCAAGCAACTACAGCAACAGTAGTGCTGGACTAGTGATCACTTCCACCACAAACCCAATTCCCGCCCTCAATCACCCCATCTGCCAAACACGATTTGTATACTTAACAAAAGGTGAGTTTTTCTTCTCTGTTTATATAATCTCTACAAGAGACCTCTCATTCCGTGATACAAAAGGATTATTTTTACATAGTATTTTTAAATGAGTGTTTTAGTTTGACACTTGCAACGTGCTGTTTTAACACGAGGACACGCAAAATTACACGTAGTACACAACACGAGCTCGAACTGTATTGGATTCTTGCTCATGTTGAGTACTACGTGTGTATTGGCCGTCATTCTACGTGTTCAAGCAGCGCAGCGCAAGTTTCACCAATGTATACAACCCCCCCCCCCCTCACCTCTGGCCCTTCCAGGTATTTGACCATATAGTTGATACATTTGCATTTGTCGGAACATTTTCCCTTATGGTGTTTTTTTTTCAGTTTTCTTTTGGCGCTATTAGTCCTTGAAAGTGAACCATTTTACGAATTTCCTGACTACAGCATGTCCATTCTGACAGCTTCTAAACATATTACCGTTTTATAGTTCATATATTAGATAAGTTCATGTATAGCACCAACACCAATAAAAGTTAACCTCAACCAGGGCTTAAAATTTAGCCTTTAAAGTATATCTACAAGCTCGCTTAGGGCTATAATAACTACAATGATCTCACAAAGAATCCCTGATGTCTAAGGAGCCCTGGAGGCCCATCAGATCCAGGTGGTCCCCGTCCGGGAAGGCTGAAGAGACCTATTCCTGCGTTATAGACAAAGAATAAATAGATGGTAGTACGTTTACGGTACGTTCTACTTGCTTCTTTGAACGCTCACTGGCCTAGGACAAGCTATTCAAAGTGAGCAGAGTGTCTATTATTTTCAAAAAAGTGACGTTCATCGCTGTATAAAACATTAACGACATACTCTTTGTTAGACGCCATTTCTTCACGTTTCGCGTTGAATCTGGCCTAGATTGCGTAAAATGCATTGCATGAGGAAACTCAGTGGCACTCACCACATGCTCCGGCAGCGAAGCAAAGGGCAACCAGTGCCGCTACGACTTGCATATTGCCTTCAGCGGTGGAACACAAAGTCGATTGTCACGCTGGAACAACGGTCGAACGAGGCAATATAAGAGGCTGGACGTCCGAGCTCGTCATGTGCGGGAGTAATACGAGATGTGCCATTTGTGGAAATTATAGGCTACGCCATTCGCTTGAGCTCTATACCACATGCACTCCGGACAGCTGTGCGCTGCGAACCTCTGCGATGGGTTGGAAGTCGTTTGTTATGTTTAGCTTTTGCGACAGCAAGAATCATGACTCTAGCCATTCCTATATTGTCACAGTCTGGTCGCTTTGCTGCATTCGTCGCTGCAGCAGGTGGTGGTTATGCCACGACTCTGCAGTTGCAGACACGGCACAGGAGGTACACTCCGTATTCGTGGTCTCCACGCATTGAAGCTTGGTTTTCCGGCATTGCCGACACATGCCAGATATCTGAAGTCACCACTCTGTTGAGAGCACAGTGGCGGTCGGACTTCCTGTTCAGATTCGCTGGATATTGCGATTGTGAGCCGCGGGAACAAAACTGCAGGATGCAGTTGATTCAGAAAGCACGAGTTTAGACCGTTTCGTAATAGCCGTTGTGGCGATGATGCACGGCAAGGCGCATTCGCATGAAATGTGTAGAAATAGTACAAGCACGCAACAAATAAGACAAGATATTTTTAAGCACGCGAACACAAGTGCCGACTCAAAAGTGAGGTTTTATTCTAAAGAACACACGCAGCTCATAGAGACAGCAAGCCGCTACACACAACCAAATGAAAAAAAAACACTGTAAGCAGAAAAATTAAGGCAGCTTCGCAGTATTGGGATCAAGCATGAAGAAATATCGCCACTGGATACCCTTCTGTTACTACTCTTTTTAGTTTTTCTCTCTTCGTTTATTGCACAGGTTTTATGCACTTGTTTCTATTTTTTTCCTTTCACTTTCTTTCATCCTTACCTTTTATTTCCTTTTCTGTTTTCTTACCTCTCTTGGTTTGCCACTTGTGCATCAGTTTCTTTTGATAGCCTTCTCTCCCAGACTGTTCGTGTATTTTTCCGTTCATTTTTCTATGTTTTTTCTCTTCCTCATTCTTTCTATTGCTTTCTTTGCTTACAGTATTGATTGGATTGGCAAAATCAAAAAATTTATACTGTCGTGAACTTGAATAACTGAGTGGCAAATGAATAGTCTTTCTTATGTTATAGTGATTAGCTGAAAGGGTTTTTTGATTCAAGGGATCATAGTTACGAGTAGATGTAATATGTAAAAGAGGTTTGCATGTTAGTATGCAGTATGCATGTTAGTGAAATTGGTCACTATTTACGGGGTGTATGCTTGTCAAAGGGCTTAAACATGGCAACTAGCTTACCAAGGTTATACTCCTCAGCGAAATGAGGGGATGACAAACATTGGTCAATTAAGAAACAGGAAGCATCTGGAAATTTCAGAGAGTTTTTCGTTATTTTAGGGTTGATGTCATAAGTGTTGATGAACTAGATACATTAAGACTCGTCATGAAATTCGCGGTACCTTCGGCAGTGACGAGACAGGAGTCATGTAAAGGAAGGGCTAATTTGGGACATCGGATCAATTTTTATGTTTAAAAATAGAGACAAAGTATGCTTTGAAGGAAACCGCGCTAGCATGCTCAGAAACAGGAGATTAGGTAGCATCGTGCTTTGTAACGCAATTGGAACACTTTTCAAAGAGACAGATAATTTCCCAAAGTTCTTTTTACTAGTTTTGATAAGTGAAGACAGGAGTCATGTAAAGGAAGGGCTAATTTGGGACATCGGATCAATTTTTATGTTTAAAAATAGAGACAAAGTATGCTTTGAAGGAAACCGCGCTAGCATGCTCAGAAACAGGAGATTAGGTAGCATCGTGCTTTGTAACGCAATTGGAACACTTTTCAAAGAGACAGATAATTTCCCAAAGTTCTTTTTACTAGTTTTGATAAGTGAAGACAAGTCTTGCAAAAAACATTTCTTCCTTGCTGTGCCTACATCTTTACAGTGATCTTGTTGGTACACCCTGTATCTTTTTCTAGGGGACACACAATTACTGCGTTTCGCGTTATTATGCAAACGTTTATTTTATTTCGTAATGTTCAACGCTATTTAGTAAACCAGGTGGTTCGTTTATTGTTGAATATAGAGAGTATTGGCAGAACTTGACAACTAGTTTCCATAGTTTTTTGTTTAAAAAGGGTTAAGTTGAGGTAAATGGTCCGTGAGGCCAACAACGGCAGAAAGAGATCGTAAGAGAAAGAGAAATAAACTTTGATTTCGGAACAGTGTTCCCCGCTATGCTTGGTAGCATCCTAAGGTACGACGCTACTCTATTCCAGCAACCATCTCATTTCAACTGCCCTCTTCGCCCTTGCGATGAGTTGCCATTGGTCTTCCAGGTCCTCGAAGACTAGCATTGTCTCCCACATTTCAATTAGATGGTGTCACAGAACGAGCGCTAAAAATGAGCGCGCCGCAAAATTCTTGCGACAACGGGCGGGAGAAACGCCGCGAGGTCAAAAGAAAAAAAAGAAAAAAAGAAAACAAGCATCCAGGGCTCCCCGGGCGCGCGACGCCTCTCCTCTCGGAAGCGGCGAAGCGATGAACCTCCTCACCCCACAGCGGCGGCCGGGCAAGCGCTCGATTTTTCCAGAACGAAAGGGGCGTGGTCATACCGAGTTGAATCATCCTCTGGGGAGGGCATTCCAACCGTCTCACTCTCCCCTCAGCCTTCGCCGCGTATCGCGCCGACAAAATGACGAGAAATTTCTGGAAGGTGGCGCGGAAGGTATTTAATCGAGCGGCCGAGACGAGAAATCAGGAGGAGACGGAAGTTAACGCCAGAACGCGTAGGGATTCCGCCGTGTAGTCGGCGAAGGTTTCGTCCGTAGTGACGAAGCAGGAGATAGAGAGGAATTCCACCTGAGGGGTGACGACTCGAGCTACAGGCAAGAGTGTGTGTTTACCGCTATCGAGCGAGGACGCGTGGCAACAGCTGCGTGTGTGAAGCCGACGTGTTCCGGCGAAGAAGTTGAAGTTTGAAGAGTGGCCAATTGAAGACGGGAGGTTTCCTGGAAGAGAAACTTCGAGGGCTGCGGAACGACAACAACGCTGGACTTTTAGTGAGTGATTCTCGGAAGAGTATCATCTCGACTTTGGTTCCAAGAACTTTGGACTGAATAGGTTTTCTATCTCTTTAGTCTTTAAGTGTCTTGGTTGTTCAATGCATGCGACTGCATTGTAGCTCGTATTGTTGTCCGAGTCCGTTGTTTCAAGTGTGGCTGATTGTATTGTGTAGTACGTTGATTGATTGGTTTGATTGGTGACATATTGTATGCAACTATTGTGGAGTGTGCATTTTTGTGTATTGTTTTCGATCTGCCATTATTGAGAATATAATTCTGTTTGTTTATCAACTCTCGGCTCTGACTTGTTCTTTGGGCCACAACCGGCGTCTGCTGGCGCGCCAATAAGGACCACTTCTAAATTGTCCACGCTTTCGTGGTGCGGTTCGGGGGGCCGATACTTCGGCTCTTAGAATTAGCCCGGCGATCGCCTCCCTAATTAACGGGACATGTGTGACAATTAATCTGGCGTCCGCGAAACAGGACCTTTTGGTGCACAGTGTGTCCAAAGTAGTGAGAAAGAGCGTCGAGTTGTTGATAGTGCTATCGGAACGATTTTGTGAGTTGTTCAGTGTTCTCGTTAACGAGTGCAGGGGAGTGTTCCGATAGATTGATTTAGGCAGATACTTTTTGCACGCGGCAAGGTTTTATTTGCGAGTTGCGAGACACAATGGATCTCGAAAAGTTAGTTGCGCTTGGTGAGAAGATGGGTCTTTCCGGCGCCGAACTACGGAAGTGGGTCACCCAGAGGAAAAAAGAAGAAAACGAGATGGTCAAAGAGGAAAAGGCAGCTGAGCTGGAAAGGGAAAAGCTGGCGGTCGAAAGAGCCAAAGCGGAAAAAGAAGCTGAGTTGGAGAGAGAGAGGTTGGCAGCTGAAAGGGCGAGAGAAGAAAGAGAAGCAAAAGAGCGACAGCTGAAGGAAGAAAGAGAGCAGCAATTGAAGTTGGAGCTGGAAAGAGAGAAGTTGGCAGCCGAAAGGGCGAGAGAAGAAAGAGAAGCGAGGAAGCGACAGCTGAAAAAAGAAAGAGAGGCAAAGGAGCGACAGCTGAAAGAAGAAAGAGAGGAAAGGGAGCGGCAGCGGCAGCACGAGATGGAACTCGAGCGGCTCCGTTTGCAACAGCGAAGTGAAACTCCCGTCCAAGCTAGAGTTAAAAGCAGCGAACGGGAAGATCACGGCTTCCGCTTGAACCCAAGCAAGCTGCTCGTAGCGTTTGATGAAAGGAAGGACGACCTAGACGCGTACCTCCACAGATTTGAGACAATTGCGAGGAGCCAGAATTGGCCGGAACATCAATGGGCAACTGCTTTGAGTACTTGCTTGAGTGGTGAAGCGCTCAGTGTGTACGGTAGGCTGACGCCGACTGATGCAGCCAACTATGCAAAGGTGAAAGCTGCTTTGCTGAAGCGTATTAGATTTACCGTGGAAGGATTCCGGGACAGATTTAGGACAGGAAAGCCAGCTGATGGGGAGACGGCTACGCAGTATGCCGCCCGACTTTGCCATTATTTCGACAGATGGATTGAACTTACTGGGACAGCGCAGGAGTACGATGAGCTTAGAGAGCTCCTAATTAGAGAACAATTTCTTACTAGTTGCCACCCAAGCCTGTCACTGTACTTAAAAGAGAGGAAGGCTGACTCACTTGAAGACATGCTTGGATTGGCTGATAAATTCTTGGAAGCGCAAGGTGGCACTAATTTGGCCAAAGTCAAGAAGGATTGTCCCGATGATTCGAAGAAATTGGCTCCCGAAGAAAAGAAGCGTGCACCAGAGAGCATTCCGCGATGTTTTCTGTGCAACCGAGTGGGTCATCGCGCGAAAAACTGTCGAACGATCTTTACGAGCCCTACAGCAGTAAAATGTTTTAAGTGTGATCAGACTGGGCACAAAGCAGACGCATGTCGAAACGGAGTGAGTCAAACTCACCAGGTATCCTGTGTGCAAGCGGCACCGAAATCTGATAATAATGCCGTCACCGATGGATTCGTAGAGTTGAAGACTGGGGAGAAAATTCCTATTGTTGGTGCTGTAATGTCAAAGCAGTCGACCGGTGTTACGAAGCGAATGCCAACACTCCTGGAAAGGTCGCGGGCAAGAAGATTACGGTTCTAAGAGATACCGGTAGCTCCACTGTTATCGTGCGGAGAAATTTGGTACGGGAAGGTGAGCTAACAGGCAAAACTAAACCAGTTTGCCTAATCGACCGTACAGTTCGGATGCTTCCCGAAGCAGAAATTGAGGTTGAAACCCCGTACTTCAGCGGGAAGGTTACTGCTTTATGCATGACGACCCCCCTGTATGACCTTGTCATCGGAAACATCGACTGGGCGCGAGGGCCAAGTGATCCAGAATGTTTGGGAGAAGACCCGAAGATAGAGCCCTCGCCAACACAGCGACCGCGAGATACAGTGGAGGAGCATCCCGTGACGGATCTCACTAGAGCCCAAGGTGAAGCTGCGGCGCAAGAGACAGCAAAGGAGAAGACGATCGGGTCGCATAAGTTCACGGGCCGAGCCACCGGACTTACGTCGGCACGACCTCAACCGACCGACAGTGTAAAGGAGACGGAGTTGGCCAGCCGGGAAAAATGTAGGGGCATGATCAAGCGGGTAAATAAACAGACAGGACCCGTCGAATGTAATGACGCGTTAACGGTGTCGGAAGAGACAACGATGGCTGAGACGACGCCTCAGATATCGTCGTTGGAAAGGGCTTGCCGAAAAAGAACGTGGAAGCACAAGAAGAGATCGAGCGAGCACCGCAAAAAGGGGCGCAAGCGCTGCTCGAAGTACACAGGATAAGTGCTGAGGTCAAAGCAGAATGTGTTTGGCAGTGTTGAGTGCCATATGTTGTGTTAATGTTGTGGTATCCGGTGTCACAAGTGTCGAAGTGTTGTGCTGTGATGTGATGTATAGTATTGTACCATTGTTGTAATGAGAGATCTTTGTACATTCGTATTATTGGGAATGTGTGGTGAAGTGTTGTAGTCATGTGCCTGTGGTTATATTTCATGTGCTGTGTAATTGAATTACAATGTACAATTGTATTAAGTGATCTATTGTGAATGTGAAGTGTCATGAGCGACTGATGGTGTTACAGTCTGTGAGAGTGTGTGGTGACTTTCCGCGCTCGTTTGTGTGGTTTTGAATATTATGAGGTAATATTCTTAAAGTGGGGGGCAGTGTCACAAAACGAGCGCTAAAAATGAGCGCGCCGCCAAATTCTTGCGACAACGGGCGGGAGAAACGCCGCGAGGTCAAAAGAAAAAAAAAGAAAAAAAAGAAAACAAGCATCCAGGGCTCCCCGGGCGCGCGACGCCTCTCCTCTCGGAAGCGGCGAAGCGATGAACCTCCTCACCCCACAGCGGCGGCCGGGCAAGCGCTCGATTTTTCCAGAACGAAAGGGGCGTGGTCATACCGAGTTGAATCATCCTCTGGGGAGGGCATTCCAACCGTCTCACTCTCCCCTCAGCCTTCGCCGCGTATCGCGCCGACAAAATGACGAGAAATTTCTGGAAGGTGGCGCGGAAGGTATTTAATCGAGCGGCCGAGACGAGAAATCAGGAGGAGACGGAAGTTAACGCCAGAACGCGTAGGGATTCCGCCGTGTAGTCGGCGAAGGTTTCGTCCGTAGTGACGAAGCAGGAGATAGAGAGGAATTCCACCTGAGGGGTGACGACTCGAGCTACAGGCAAGAGTGTGTGTTTACCGCTATCGAGCGAGGACGCGTGGCAACAGCTGCGTGTGTGAAGCCGACGTGTTCCGGCGAAGAAGTTGAAGTTTGAAGAGTGGCCAATTGAAGACGGGAGGTTTCCTGGAAGAGAAACTTCGAGGGCTGCGGAACGACAACAACGCTGGACTTTTAGTGAGTGATTCTCGGAAGAGTATCATCTCGACTTTGGTTCCAAGAACTTTGGACTGAATAGGTTTTCTATCTCTTTAGTATTTAAGTGTCTTGGTTGTTCAATGCATGCGACTGCATTGTAGCTCGTATTGTTGTCCGAGTCCGTTGTTTCAAGTGTGGCTGATTGTATTGTGTAGTACGTTGATTGATTGGTTTGATTGGTGACATATTGTATGCAACTATTGTGGAGTGTGCATTTTTGTGTATTGTTTTCGATCTGCCATTATTGAGAATATAATTCTGTTTGTTTATCAACTCTCGGCTCTGACTTGTTCTTTGGGCCACAACCGGCGTCTGCTGGCGCGCCAATAAGGACCGCTTCTAAATTGTCCACGCTTTCGTGGTGCGGTTCGGGGGGGGCGATACTTCGGCTCTTGGAATTAGCCCGGCGATCGCCTCCCTAATTAACGGGACATGTGTGACAGATGGTCGCCATTCCTTCTTGGTTGTTCATTCCCGTTCCTCTACGGTTGCCTTGTGTGGCGACGCACTGGCATTGTAGCTATATTTAGGGCGCATGTAGCCTTGTGTCGTTGGGTAGGGATAGTGCATTATTGTTCTTTGTATGTACGAGTTACTTTGCGGGTGTCTTATGATCGCGCTTTCTGAATTTCTGTGGAGTAGAAAAGATTATGATCAGAAACATATTTGATGTTAAAATAATTATAGTTACTTCTGCTTTCATTCCGAATATTCTTAGTCACTGAGCCTGTAAAAGTTAGAGATTCATTGATCTGGAAACTAACGAGCTCACAGGCGCTAAATTCTTCTATATATAGAATCTCTTCCATAGTTTCTGGTTTGTTAGAGAAAATCACGTCTTATGTCAACGAGTGCGTAACTAAACTTGTGATAAGTTGAAGTCAACAGTTCATTTGAGAAAATTTTACGAGACGCAACATGTGGTGGCAATGAGCGCATGACTGAAATTTACAAAAAGGTATATTACATCGGCTGAGGAAAGTTGTGGAGCTTTTTTCTGTGTTATTACGTAAATCGACGGGGGAAAATTGCGGCGGATGTGCAACCTCGCGCACCGACGAAATCTTGGTCTTCCCAGAGAGATGGAGAGAGAGCGAACCCGACACGACTACTGCGCTGTGACCAGAAGTATTTTAATGACTGTCCCGAACACCAGCGCGCGCAGGCGACACCACTTAGAATACTCTAGGTGATGGCGCAAGTCCTGGCAGCGGCACATGCCTCGTGCAAGAACGAGCGCCTCGTCTTCTCTGCAACGCCGATGCAGCCACATACCTTCATTAAAAATACTGAACGACGCATGCCCACCCACTCATGTGGTAGGGAGCCCACATGACCGAAAGTGGTCATGGAGCCTCCCTACCATGCGGGTGCTTGTGGCGCTACCAGAAGGCCCCCTCGCTGTCCCAGAAACGGGCGTCTTTTGGACATTTTAGGCGCGTAATTGGAATAATAATTGTGGTGGTTGTTGTGATCGCATTTGTTCTGTTTTAAATGCGAAGCATTTCTTAGCAAACTTCGGCGACTTTGAGCGTATCTAACTATCTATCTATCTAGCCACCTACGACTTTCTGCTCTCTTGGCCGTTTTGATAATGGTATCGATACCAAACATGATATGCCATAACATGACTGTATGAAGAACATATTTGCCTAGTCGTAACATGAGAATCATGACATGTATGTCCTGAATGTTATGATTTACACTCCAATGTCCTGCAGCTCTTTCGGTGGTTTCGTTCACATGGAATGCTGCAAAAGTAGTATGGTACCACATGATTGCAAGGCGAACACACGAAAAATTGCAGACGCTGTAGCAATGCTGTCTGGATACTATATATTGGAGGCTGTAGCGTAACTTTACAATCACTTAACAGTGCAGGTAACGGAAATAAAATGTCACGGAATTTTTCTTTTGCCAAAAAGAGCAATGAGTGCAATGGTAGCCAGGAGTGCAAAGGTTTGTCCTTTGTAAATGATCCGGGAAAGAAAACAGCGTTGTAATAATATTGTTTCGAAGGTGAATTTTTGAACCGAGAACACAAAACATGACTCTGTAAAACGGTCACTGGAATGTCTGCGTTTTGCAGATGGCATCTAGTTGTCCCTCTTTGACTTACTGACCCACTTCTCGTACATTTGAGGCGTAGAGCTTGGGCAGCTGCATAATAAAGAAACCAAACACCTTCAACACCCCTTATTAAAGAAAGGCCAATCAACTGCCTCAATTTCCCAGCAGAATGAATAAAAAGTAATGTATTTTGAGCTGCTTTAGCGCGAAATGGCTTCGTGATGACATTTACGGTCGATTCGTACCGTTTACTGTGCTACACGCTGCCATTTCATTAAAAAGAAGACGAAAGCCCAAGCGCCGGCATCAGGCGACTGTTCATGGCGGTGGCTTTCGGGACACCAACGGTAGGTTCCGCTGGCTTCAACGGCGCACGCTCGATGCGCCATCCAGCTAGTCCTTGTATAGATCAGTGCATGCAGCTGCAGCTATAAGATGAATGAGCATCTGCTGGGCGATAACATTATCCTATAGGTACTTCAGCGTTAGTTGTAACGAATGTAATCCATGTTATCTCGCCGCTTCTAACACGCCGCCTTCTCTTCTATCTACACGGTCACAGTGATATGTCTTTGAATTGTCTTTATCAGGAAAATTTTATGTTGTTACTTTCAATAACTACAGGTCTTCGTGGGTGTTATTAAGACTGAATCATCTACGTAGGAAAACAACTTACACCTCTTAGGTGGCATGCTTGGAATGTTAGTAAATGAGACAGATAAGGATGACGACTTCATTCAGTAGACTCTTTTTTTACGCGCGTTAAGCTCCAGCTATCTCGAGAATTGCACAACTTTGTTGCTAGAACTATGGAAACTGTAGATGTTAGCTTAAATTCGAAGCTGATCAACAGATAACTGAAGTTATTTCTTTCGAGCCTTTGCGTGTTCCTGAAGCGTACGGCGAGCATGTCACGTTTTTATTAAATTTTTTGGCGTATATTCAAATTCACTCTCTTTGGCCTGCACGCATTCGACGACACCAGCTCTCGGTCCTTGAAAAATGTAAACTCTACGATAATTGGCCTTAGTATATTCGTGTTTAGTCTGTCCAGCCTATGCATAGACACTAATTGTGAAATTGATAGGGAAATGCCTAGGTGATTATGGCAAGTGGTCGCCATCTTATTAGGCTGTGCAATTCTCGTAAGGGTTCTCTTGCGGAAGAAACAAGAGATTATTAGAGCGACACAGCCTGTTTTATGATATTAGTTTACTTCGTGACAGCCAAACCAGAAGGTGTTGTCACTGAAAAAGCAGCATTGCTTTCTACTTGGCAATTCACCTTCTATGTTAGGACATGACAAGAATGATGTAAGTCAAAGTTTGTAGCGAACCTCGTTTTAATGTTCAGAAACCAGCTTATGTAATCATGTTTTCTCAAGACTTCTCAAAAGCTCAAGCACGTAAGAGCTATGTTCACCTCATCACTTTCTAAAACTGTAGAAAAATGTGTGGCTTAATTGGTGAAATTTCTACATAGTGGTGTCATTTCCAATAATATTTTCCACAAGGCCTGCACTTTGTTTTAGCGGCCCATTATGTAGCGAAGACTCATTTACAGGTGCGTCAGCGGCGTACATCACGCAGTGCAACCTTGAAAGTTATATTACTAATAGTTTCAGAGAAATCAACGTCATTACGACGATGATTCTTTATTGCTGCTTTTTGTAATCTGCTAAATAGTGATGATCTCTGGAATAAGATGTTTGCCGCCCAGCTTTCACTCGGATAATTTTTTATTCAGAGAAATTGCCTTTTCATGGACTAAAACTTTTCTCGTAAACTACTGTCTGGTGTATTGGGGGTTAGTATTAGGCGCTGCCTTCATAGTGCGTGGGGAGAGAAACTTTGTTACCGCGTCGATGATGGGATGCGATGCCATCTCCGGTGTCTCAGTAACCATTGGTGCATTTTCTGTGCTATATCCTCCACTTTTTTGTGCGAGCTGCGCTGTTCCTTTCTCGGTGGTTGCCTTTAGCTGACTCACTGTGCTGCTGGTGCTCGCACTCGGTGCATTAGATAAGCCACTAGTAAACTGACTGGCAACCGTCTCAGTATCTTTGCTAGATGGCGACAAACTTTGGGATGTCTTAGAAGCATCCACAGTTGGTGATGTTTCTATATCTGTTGGGCCGGGTGTAGCGGTTTCAGGTTGTGGAGGTTGTTCTGGCAGCTGTGGTAGGCTCCCATCTCCAGGAGGTGGAATATTATCCAATAGTATTTTCGATAAACCAGGTAGCTGTAAACAAAAGATATTTCAGCATTTAAAGGAGTGGGACCGGTAGTCCCAAAAGTATAACATGCGTTACCGACTAGTTTATCGCGAGACATCTTCGACAATAGGAGCTGGAAAAACAGTCTCAGCAGGTCAATTACTCCATCGCACCTTCTCAGAACACCTAATTCACATAAACAAAGATTATAAGATTGTCTGAGACCTGAGGGTCCGATTCAAGAAGCGGCTATTGATCATTATCTGGTTTCGAGGACAGAGAAAAAGAACTGAAGTTATGTTTGCAGACGTTAGCTCTAATGAAGCTGAAAAACTCGCTTTTCGGGAATCGCCCTCTTTTTCTTGCGTAGAACAAATATGAATTTTTGAAGCGTATTATTGAATATCAAATTTATGGACAATCTCGAGTGGTTCATGCTGTTACCATCATCATCATGCCATGTATGATGTCCAAGCTGATAAGATCTCCCAGCGCGTCACCCATTCTACCAGTTGGTAACTGCCGTGAGTGGGAGCGACGAACACGGCTGAAGCACAGATCAAACATGCCAGCCAATCTATGTCACTCAGAGAACGCATGTGATAAGATTTCCAAGCCTGTTAAACTGCTCATTGAATGCTCAAGCAGATCAAAAAGGCTTCGTCGATCAGTCACTCTCAACTTTGATTTTACGGGCATGGTCCCCATCACTGGCGTGCGTGCTTTCTCGCAATCCAGACATCCATCAAGAGATGAATAGCTCGTGTAATGCTCTTCGTGCTGAGCTCTAAGCATGAAGAGTTTTTGAAGCGCCCATATTCTCTTACACCAGCGTTCTGGAAAGTTCCGTGAGCTTGGGTCCAAAAAAGTTATCTGCTAGCCTCACTTTTTATAACAATGCAATATCTTGCTATCGCATTTAGTTCTCTTTAGCGGCCGAGTGAATTACAGGTGATTTTAACTGTTCACAGGCCAGCGACAAGCGCAACTGAAGGAAAGGTGAACCGCACCAGTCGGTTCCGTCATCCGAAGGAACATTATGCTTGACGTTAAAACCTCCTGAAATGGCTTAACGTAAGAATCTTCAGAACCTTCAGAACCTACAAACCTTTTGTCAGGCTTGACGTACAAACCCTCAGAAAACGGCCGTGACCACCCATGCTATATCGGCAGAGACTAC
This sequence comes from Rhipicephalus annulatus, assembly GCA_013436015.1. Classification (NCBI taxonomy): domain Eukaryota; kingdom Metazoa; phylum Arthropoda; class Arachnida; order Ixodida; family Ixodidae; genus Rhipicephalus; species Rhipicephalus annulatus. The sequence continues at coordinate 53,109 of WOVY01001539.1, forward strand.
GAGACTATCGCATTAGATTATTTACTCTCACCGCTTACTTCACGTATGAGTGATAGAGCGAAAACCGCGTCACTGGCTAGAGCGGCCACACTTTTTTCTGGCATTGTCCCGTAGATGTTTGCTAGTGCAGACCACAATGAAGATTGCTTCTACTTTTACTTTATATAACATTCGCATTTATTGTTAAAAAATTTGTTGCTTCATCCTTGCCACAAAACTGTAACGTTTGATGAAAAATTACGGGCTGGCTTCCTAGTAGATCCAATCAGTGCTGAGGAGCTAACTAAAAAATTTAGAAGGTATCATTACCCAACCAAAAACAATTTGTTCTTGGTTGTTATTACGAACTTTCACTTACGGTTTGAAGTGAATTGTTAGTATATCTAATTACACGAAGAAATGTAGACCTTAGAAGACCATATGCGGTTCTACAAGCGAAAACATCACGCTAAACGAGTTCAGCCCGGCTGATTTATTCTTAATTGAATTTTCAACGTACGATATACGTAACGCAAAAGGCAATTAAAGCTGCGCAGCTACCGAACACCCGTGTATGTCAAACGTGCTACGGTAGCACGTTTTGAAAGAAACGACTGGTGCGGGTTCATGGCCACCGAGATGAAGGGGGTGCGGAGCGCCTGCCATCTCACAGACTGTCTCGAAAGTAACCACTCGATCGGGTTCTTTTTTGGCAAAGGCAATAGCCAGCAATGACACCATCACTTCACTACCCTTTTGTGCCTATCATGTGCGCCATTGAGCAGTGCACATTTTATGCCATCACACACGTGCTGAACCAAGCGAGATTACCCGTTAGAACTCCAGACGTAAATGTTCTGACACCATGCAAGCGCAAAAACAAGTATGCATGTCAATATAGTGATGAAGCAACTGCAACTAAAGTTATCACTGCTTCAAGAACATCGTTCTGTTACGGCGTGTCTCTATTACACTTCTCTTCTTAGTGTAATAACTTTAGTTTGCTGCAGGTGACCTTACAACAGAGCCTCTTGCGAAGATTGATCGAAAACATTGCTAATACATGTTAAAATTTCTGTACCAATACCCAGAACGACCCTAGACCACACGTCTAAATGCGAACGTTCGCGGTTTTTTTTATTTAGACGAGCTTTCTGTTTGTGCAAATGTAGTGCACAGTTTCTTTTTGTGCTTTCTTGAGGTCAAATAGCAGGTAGCCACTAAAAGAGATGAACTATGTTTTAGCAAAAAGCAGGAAGGTAACCCAGAATAATTTTTTTTGGTTTCCTATCCTCCACTGAGAACGGAAAGAAGGGATAGAAAGGCAAGGAGGGAAAAGGAAGAAAGCAATAATCGCAGGCAAAAAAAACTAGTTTACAAAAAGCTCTGAGCCAATCTGCAGCTCTTTTTCGTGTCCATGCCTTCATTAGTAAAGCGTTTCTTCGAATGCCTGTTCCGGCATGATGAACTGTGCGAAAAGTAGGTCCAAGAGACCTGTCCTACAGGAATGCTAGTAGGTTATAAGGCTAACTTTACTACAAGTTTGACTCTTGGTTCTCCACGAAAAAGATTCCGTGTAGCCTTCCCGATACTGCCTTATCACCGCATCAGGTGAGGTTTGCAATCCGACAATTCCATATTGCCGATGCATCAAATTCACCCTTCGAAACTTGGTGATTCGGACAATAACAAAAGTGACCTATCTGCTTATTAATAAATAATTACTTGTGTTAGAGCTAACAGTACCGCCAAGAACCTGAATTCACGGAATCAAGACACGTCGTCGACTTGAATGTTTTTTTATGAAGATTGCTACATTTTTGCATCGCGTAATGTTGAACAAGTGTAATCAAGGCAAGTACAACCCAACGATTACGTGTTACTTTCACGTTTCACTTATCGAACATTCTACGCGCATTTTACCGGTCAGTGGACTTTCACGCAATTATATATCTGTACAATACTCTTTCCTATTTAACCACTGAATAAGTGATGTTCGTTTTCAAGAGATAAATACACTTCCTACTTCAATTTATGCTGTTTATGAGGGTGCCTTCTAAAATCAGTGTTACGTTACTTTTGGTTATTATGCTTCTAGTTTGCTATTCATCATGTATTCCTCGAAAATGAACTCTTAGTTTAGGCACGTGATTTTGCTGGGTTATTATACAGAATAGCCATAGGCATGCGCACGAGGAGGAGAACGGGTAGCCAAAAGGGTCGACTGCTCCTCTTGGCTAAGAGGGCAGACGCAAAGTAAGCCCAAAACAATTACATAATTGAGAGGGCACACAACGATAACCCTCCCCCTCTTCCTGAAGGGCAACTTTGCGCCCGCTGGTCAAAGTGGTCTGTGGCCCATGTAATCTTAATCTTGTCATCTTTATTGAAAACTTCCAGCTGTCATCAGAATGTATGCCTACTTAAGCCAGAAAAAAAATTTGCATTATATGTGCATGCCAACCTAATTCCTAAATAATCCAAATTAGTAAGTAGAAAGCAATATACAAGGCAGCCCTCTCTACCTCGTCTAACCAGGATGACAGAGCCTTATTCAACGATCCTGGACACGCGCCATTGTCAAAGTAGTTCTCGACTACCCGCGAGTCATCGCAATCCCGATTTCAAACGCGCTTTTTACTCAATGAATGTACTCTATGTATGACTGTATAAACTTATATCAGTTGTACAGTGTCGCCTCCGTGTCATTAATATTAGCAGCTTAAATACTATATTGAATGCCCGGATTATAACAAGTCTACTCTCATTGATTTTGTGTACACGATTTTCCTAAAATCAACATGACATGCAAGCCCACTTTTGTACAAAGAGTAAAATTTATCTTGAACCTAAACTACGCAAAAGTAAATAATGGGCGTCGTTGAAAACATACCATAGCTGACTCATACCGGAAAGCTGTATGAAAAAAAAGATAACACAAGTAAAGTTCATAACATCTTGAAATATAGCGTCTTAGCGACTACCTTTTAATGCTCAATGTAATAATTATATAAAGGTATAGAACTTTGCAAACTACTTTTCAATTGATGCTGTGATATTGCCAGTACACTAATCGCAAGGAAATTGAAAAATGCTGTGATTTTTGGGTGCAACGTGATAATATTCTAGGAATAAGAACTGATGCGATTGGACAGGCTATAATTTCTTCCATTTATCACTGCGAGAATTTCGAAGGCTAGTAGATTCGCCGCTCTAGAATATGTAGCGAAAGTTATTGATGCGTGCTATGCTTATTTATCTTTTCTGCAAGTTATGAAATATACATCATTTGTTTTTTCGCCGCTTCATCTCACTAGTGCAATTCCTTCTACGCATGTTTTCTTTTTCCTAATATTGTATAACTCTCATACTTTATAGTTACAGCAATGGTGTAATATACAAAGTGTAATATATGTTTTAGCAGGCCGTCATAACGCACTAAAGGGAGGGATCTTCGTCAAGCCGTGTCTGTGCGGCTTTTGCTCTCATCCACCTCCGTTTACCACTTTATTGCACTTGCGTGTGCAAATGCAGATAAATATATCAAATCAAGTGAAACGAATGCTAAAATTCAGCTTTTAAAAAGTAATGATATGTTTGATTGATGCTATCATAGCTCTAATTTTCTCACAAGAAAGCCCAGCGTGCCAAGAAGCGCCGGAGGTCCGAGAAGTTCTGGAAGTCCGAAAAGCCCTGGAGGTTTTAGAATCCCTGGAGGGCTGAAGAGCCCTGGAGGTCCGAAAAGCCCCGGAGGCTTAAATAGATCCGGAGTTCCTAGAAGGCCTGGAGGCTTAAACAGACCTGGTTGCCCAAAAAGCCCAAGATGCGGGAAAAGACCAAATGCTGCAGCATAGAAATGCAATAAATAGGAAGGAACACAAGTTTTCAAAAGTAGTATTGGTAACCATCATTTCGAAACAAGCGATAGAGATTGGTTTTCAAAACAGCTGTGTAAACACGCAGCTGATATTTTTTTAATCTATCATGACATATTCTCGTCCTTAATCTGCTGAGAACTTAACGAAATAGATTGCAACAGAACTCTTCCCACCACTCACCGTGTGCTCCAGTGGCGAAGCTAAGGGCAACTAGTACTGCCTGGATATACATGTTGACTTCGACAACGGAACGCAAGTTGAAACGTTACGCCAGAGTGGATATCAACCGAGCCAATATAAGCGGCGTGACGTCTGAGCTTATTACACCAGGGAAAAACGAGTGATGTGCGTTTTGTAGAAACTCTCGCCGCACGTGATTCGCCCGAAGCTTACCACGCGGGATCTGGACAACTGCGCTCAGCGAACGTTCAGGATGAGCTGGAACAGTCGTTTTTTTTATCTTTTGCTTTTCTGACTGCAAGATCTACGACTATAGGCAATGCCTTGTCACAGTCCAGTCGCTTCACTGAATACGCCGCAGACACAGATCATTGCTGTGCTGCGATTCATTAGTTGCACGCATGACGAGGAAGGAATACTCCCATCGGGCGTCTTCAGACACTTAAGCACTATTTACTGACAGCGCGAACATACACCCGTTGACTGGCTCTCCTGTGGCGATTGCATTGCATTCAGCGACTGCGTTGTGCCCTATAGCTATCCACTTCTCCATATCTGTCAATCTGCCGTCATGTTGGCTGAAACTTTTATCTTTACCAAAGTTGAGTTGGTCAAAGCGAGATATCCGGCGTACTAAAGACTATCATTGCAATAGCGTTCGGCTTTGAGGATGTCGACACGTTTTTGGCATTGAGGCACACCGCCTAAATGTACGAAAAGTTTGTCAGTGAGATCACCCCTGACTTAGCTACAACTCGTCATCGCCTACCTTGACGACACATTTGTGGGCCCTGGCGAGGCCTGTCATTCAGGATGGCTCAAGATTGGAGACCCTCGAAGTCTTTATGAGCTTTGTGTATATCCTATTTTGAACAAAGCGTTATTTTTATTTATTTGTTTGACAATACATGATTGCCGTGGTGCAGGAGACGAAAGGTGACATTATGAGTCGCCTGATTTGGCTTCTAGCACCACACCGTACATTCTTCACACACAGTGACCGCGTTGGCAAAAAGAAAAGAAGAAGTCATAATAGTAGAGAAAGGTGAAATCTTGCCTTAAACTTGCAGAATACGACATTTATTACAATGGAACACGTCTTTGCGGGGTGGGTGGCCGATAAATTCGGGTGCCATTTGTGAAACAAAAACATATTTTGTTTGTCATTCCACTGAATTCCGAAGTGAACCCACGGAATCATTGTCACAAATATGTATTACCCGTATTTTTTACGGGCATCAGCTCTTTAAACTTCTTTACAAACGTCTAGTGCCTGAACGAAATATTCTTAGGTTATTGGCGCAGTAGCCACCAAGATTATCTCCAGCTTGACTTCATTCAACATCGCACGGCTGGATCTAACTGCCCAGGCTACATGTATCTTTATCCTAATTACTACGGTCAACCTCTGCATTCCAGCGCATTGCACGCCCGGCACGCACTCTCTTTGTTCTCTCTAGGAGCTCGTTCTCTCTAAGACCTCTCTTCGTTCGCTCTAGGAGCTCGTGCGTCCACAAGAACGACTGATTAGCTACTCGCTAGGCCCAGCTAAGTAAACCAAGGCAAAACTGCTGCTCGCGCTAGTTTGTTCATGTTTGAGACAGGTTCATCGCCTCAAAACATATAACATCTCGAACAGACCCGCAATGTTCAACTGACAAGTGATTTATTACTTTCACAGCAAGGCCATTTTATGGCAGGCATTGAAGCAACGGAAAAATAAATCGACAAAATTAGGCCATGAAAAGCCTTATGACAACTTGCTGCTGAAAACACATTCAAACAAATTTGAAAGTGCAGTCAAAATTTCTCACACTTCAAAGCACACCTCCAATATACGAAAGGAAACGAAACGTATAATGAATACTAAAACTACTCGACAAAGTAGCTTGAAAACTCGCATTACCCACTGCAGCGAAAAAGCAGCCTCGGCTATACCAATTTGGTAACCTCGGAGTACAGCATTTAGCGTGTCACAGTTACCATCATGACATGCGAGGGCACACCAGTTGTGCGCCAGCGGAAGCGATCTCCAGCAACTGAAGAGGCAATCTACACATTTTTCAAGCGAGTTCATTCAGCTCGGAAATATCACGCCAGTGAACAACGCCTAAACAAATAAATACACTTTGGAAAGTAAAAAGATAAAGCCTCGTTGACCGCATGCTACGCTGAACCAAACAAAACCTGGGATTTGCATATTGCCTGCATTTGCTTCACCCCCTCTCCACCCCCTCTTTTGGTGCTCGTACTATAAATGAGAGTCAACCGTTTGGGCAAGTTCTGGTAATCGCAACGTCAATTTCTACTTCACTTATGCAAACATAAAATTATGAGTATATTCGAAACAAAACCTCCTGGTGTGTTTCCTGCTTTCTTTATTCATCCCCTCCTAACAATGTCACGCTTCACTCTTACGGGAGGGGAAAGGGGGGGGGAACATTCACGTCTATGGCGATACGTTTTAACCAATTATCGTTCCAAGTTTCATGACCAGTATAATTGAACTATGCAACTTGCTCAAAAGAGGATAGCTACGCATGAGCATGCAATTAGGAGGCGTTGCTGCACTGTTTAAATGTTGACTGATAGGCGGAACGTAAACGTTGGCACGTGCTGTTTTTCGAAAACTGTCACAAACACCACGGATTCATGTGCATGACATTATCGTTTTAGTAGCACTTGTAAAAAGGTTCTTGAAGGTGCTACAGCACACTGAAAGGATCTCCATAGTACCCCTACGTGGCCGCAATAACGTTGTGGCGATCAATCGCGTCAGACTGGCGTACATGCCGTACACAGATGTATCGGTTTCACTTCCCTCAAGTTATATCGCATCGGTTCAAATGCACCTTCTAGATTTTGCGGGCTTAACAAAAACAAAAAAGAGAAAAAAGTAAAAGAATACAACGACAGAAAAGGGGCAAAAATTGCTTACAAAAAGGGGGAAGAAGAAAAACGAGCAAACAGAACAAAACAGGAACAAAAAAATAGAAGAAAGAAGGGCAAGCAGAACAAAGACACAAATGGTCGAGAGATTAATTAGGAAAAAAATAGACTGAGCAAAAGAAAAAGAAGAAACAAAGAGGAACTACCAAAGTTGAAAAAGAAACTGTTGTTAGACGACATCGGCAACGAAAGAGCATCATAGACGACGAAGACGATGAAACCGACCGTGCTCGTGTTCTTGTTGCTACTGTTCATCCATCTTGGCTGCAGCTGCCTCTGACTCTCCCTGTATATTTTGTAAATATATTTATTGCATTCATTCTCTCACCCCCGTGACATTTGGTGGTGGTGCGGGGTACAACACGATATAACGGAGCTCCGCAATGGCCGACGCTTGAATTTTTCCACCATGGCAAACCAGGGACTGGCTCCCGCAGAGGCGACTATAACAATAACTGTTGTCCTTCCGCAGCTAAAAGATCCTGGCACGTTCTGTGGCACGGATAATGTCGCCATTGAAGAATGGCTGCCGTTGTACGAACGTACAAGTAAGAATTACTGCTGCGATGAAACTCTTATATTAGCCAATATCCTGTTCTACTTGAAAGGAACAGCAAAAGTGTGGTTTGAGAACCACGAAGACGAAATTGGAAGCTGGGATGCATGCAAAGAAAAGATGCGCGCCCTTTTTGGCAAGTCTGTGGGCAAAAAAGCAGTGGCAAAGAAGGAGTTGGCATCTCGTGCGCAAACGCCATCAGAGTCTTACGTGACTTACATACAGGACGTGCTTGCCCTTTGCCGAAAAGCAGACAGCGGTATGGAAGGAACTGAAAAAGTAGCTCACATATTGAAAGGCATTGCAGATGATGCATTCAACCTTCTCATATGCACTGACTGCAACATGGTCAATGCCATCATCAAGGAGTGCCAGCGTTTTGAGGCCGCAAGAAGTCGACGTATCGCCCATAATTTCACTCGACTACCAAACACAGCAGCAACCTGGTCGTGCGAAGAAAGGCCTGCACTACAGACGCCGTTAACTGCAGTGCACGTGATCAAGATCATCAGACGAGAACTTGAACCTCTGTCTTCTGCGTCCACGTGCTCCCATGCCTGTGACTCTAGCCCTCAGATGGTGCCACTGGTACATGCCATTGTGCGACAAGAGCTTTCCAATGCTGGACTGGCCTCCGAGTGCCCTACAGCTCCCTCTCAGCCGATCAACCGTCGTTGACCCCCTGTTTCGTATGCCCAAAGCCAAAACCTTCCGGGCGCCCTCGCAATCCAGCCGAGTGGAGGACTGCTGACGATCACCCGATTTGTTTGAACTGCCACCGTATCAGACACGTGGCCCGCCATTGTAACACTCGGTGGTATTGCCATCAGGCATCCTATGGGTACACCCATCGGCCAGAGAGAGATCATGGACGCTTTCAAACTTACCGGGAGTCCCCTCAGGCCACCAGTGAAGACTTTCCTTTTATGCCGCCATATCGTCGTCGCTCTCCATCTCCGTATGCTCACCAGTCCCGTTCACCGCTCTCCCGTCGCCCGTCGTCTCGCTCGCCCCAATTTCCCCGAACAACGTCGCCGACTGACCACCTGCCGCGGGAAAACTAGATGATGCAACTCCCGGAGGTGATGCTGCATCTACCACTTGCCCGCCAAATCTACTGACCATGCTGCCGACTCGACGCAACCTTATTGACGTTGAAGTAGATGACACACCCATTGTGGCACTTGTGGACACAGGGGCTCATATATATGCGGTGAATTCAGAACTTCGTTGCCGCCTTAGGAAAGTTTTAACGCCACCCACAGTGCCACTCATCCAGGTCGCCGACGGCGGCACTATTCCCGTGTTTGGAATGTGCTCCGAGCGTATAAGTGTGGCCGATCGCTCCACGACAGTGCTATTTGCTGTGCTCGAGAAATGTTCCCATAAACTTATCCTCAGCATGGACTTTTTATCCGCCCACTCTGCCCTTATTGATTGTGGAACCGGCATGCTTTATCTCGATTTACCGTGTTACCATGACGACCCAACACCAGCTCAACCCCGTCTGTGTTCTGAAGATCACGTTCGCCTAGCACCTCAAGCCGTTATTTACGTGAACCTGAGATCTGTTCCTCCTGTTCCCGATGGTGACTACATGTTGACACCTAATGCTGACGTTCTGCTGGCCAAAAATGCTGCCGTGCCTCACACACTATTGACAGTCACGGGAAATACAGCATCTCTTCCGATCCTAAACTTCAGCTTGTGCGCTCAAGTTATCCCAGATGGTATGACTTTGGCAAAAGTTTCTTCTATAGATGCTGCCATTTCGGCGTTCGTTGCCGATTCTTCTTCGTCCACTGTTCCGTTCTCATTCTCGAAAAGCGCAGCGGATGCCACCATCGACAAGATGATCGCTCCGGTCCTTCTTCCAGCACAGACAGCTGACATCCGGCACCTGCTGAAATCCTACCGCGACATCTTTGATTTTGATGACCGCCCTTTGGGTCAGAGATCCTTCGTAACTCATAGGATTAACACTTGAGACGCCAGCCTCATCCGACGACGTCCTTATCGCGTGTCTAATGCGGAGCGACAAGTTATCCAGCACGCAGTTGAAGAAATGCTTACAAAAGACGTCATCGAACCTTCCTGCAGTCCATGGGCATCACCGGTCGTGCTAGTCAAGAAGAAAAATGGCAGCTGGCGCTTCTGCGTAGACTACCGTCACCTAAACAAAGTAACACCTAAGGACGTGTATCCACTGCCACGGATTGACGATGCTCTCGACTACCTACATGGGTCTGTCTAATTTTCATCTATCGACTTGCGATCAGGATGCTGCCAGATTTCTGTCAATCATCGAGACCGTGAGAAAACCGTATTCATCACACCGGAGGGACTTTTCGAGTTCAAGGTTATGCCATTCGGATTGTGTAATTCGCCAGCTACATTTGAAAGTATGATGGACTCTCTCCTGTGTGGATATGAATGGACCACGTGCCTGTGCTATTTGGATGACGTCATCGTATTCTCAGCTACATTCGAAAGCCGCTTAGCCGCCTAACGGCTGTTCTTGAGGTTTTCCGGAAAGCAGAACTTCAGCTCAACTCTTAAATGTCGCTTTGGCTGTCGGGAATTCACTGTGTTTGGCCACCTTGTGACTGCTCGAGGCGTGAAACCTGATTCTGACAAAATGCGAGTTGTCAAAGGTTTTCCCTTACCACGTTCCGCAAAAGACATACGGAGTTTTATCGGCCTTTGTTCTTACTTTTGACGTTTTGTGAAGAATTTTCCTGACATTGTCCGACCACTTACGGAGCTACTGAAGAATGGCATGCCTTTTTATTGAGGTACTGACCAAGCAACTGCCTTCAGCACCCTTGCAACATTACTTACTTCCCCACCCATATTGGCACATTTCGACCCGTCAGCCCATACTGAAGTTCGTACTGATGCTAGCGGACATGGAATTGGTGCTGTTCTCGCCCAGCGGCAACAAGGATGGATCGCATCATTGCTTATGCCAGACGCCTCCTTTCTCCTTTGAAGAGCAAGTTTTTCATTACAGAGCGTGAGTGCTTCGCACTAGTCTGGGCAGTCGGAAAATTTCGACCATACTTGTTTGGCCGCACCTTTTCGGTAATTACAGATCACCATGCCTTGTGCTGGCTGTCGTCTCTTAAAGATCCAACTGGACGACTTTGCCGTTGGGCCTTGAAGCTACAAGAATACAGCTTCGACGTGGCATACAAATCTGGCCTAATGCACCAGGATGCCGACTGTCTGTCCCGTCACCCCGTGGGCCCACCTGACCTTTCAGCACATGATTATGACTCTTGTGTCTTCGCCATGTCGGCTTTCACCGGCATACGCAAAGAACAGCTCAGCGATGTCCACTTGCGGTCTATCATGCAGAGTCTACGTTTGCCCCACGTAGATCCGTCGCTACACTTGTTCGTTCTACGCGATGGCATTTTTACCGACGCAACACCACCGCCGAGGTACCAGAGCTACTACTCGTAGTTCCTGCGACACTCCGTTCCGCTGTACTTGAACAGCTTCACGACGCCCCAACCGCGGGACATCTTGGGGTCACGCGCACGTACGATCGCGTGCAGCGGAGATTCTTCTGGCCAGGCCTTTACCGTTCTGTGCGCCGATACGTTGCTGCATGTGAGTCCTGCCAGTGCTCCAAACATTCCACCTTGCCACCAGCTGGTCCACTCCAACCAATAGACATACCCACCGTTCCCTTCTACCGCGTCGGTCTTGATCTCGTTGGACCATTTCCTACTTCTCTCACCGGAAACAAGTGGATAGCCGTAGCCACTGATCACGCCATAAGATACGCTATCACACGAGCGCTACCGACAAGCTGTGCCACTGACGTCGCGGACTTCTTGCTCCATGGCGTAATTCTTCACCATGGCGCTCCTCGACAGCTGCTGACTGATCGTGGTCACTCATTCTTTTGAAAGTAGTAAGTGACATCCTTCGCTCGAGTTCGACGCGTCACAAGCTCACTACGGCCTATCACCCACAAACAAATGGTCTTACCGAGTGTCTAAATCGACCATTGACAACAATGCTCTCCATGTACTTTTCCAAAGATCACCTTATTTGAGATAGTACTTTGCCTTATGTGACATTCGCGTACAATTCGTCACACCACAACACCGCTGGCTTCTCCCTCTTCTATTGTTCGGCCGCCATCCAGCGTTACCCTTCGAGACTCTTCTCCCATCAACTACGCAAACGGTTACCGAGTACGCCCGGGATGCCACTGCTCGGGCTCAAGTGGCCCGCCAAATCGAACGGGAACGTCTTCTTGATTCGCAGCCCTCTCAGAAGGCCCGCTATAATAGCGATCACAGAGTAGTTTCCTACTCTCCAGGTTCATTGGTCCTCTTCTGGACACCATGCCGCCACGTTAGCATCTCTTCGAAGCTCCTGTCTCGCTACTCGGGGCCTTACAACGTTTTACGCCGGCTTGCCGATGTCACATACGAGATTGCTCCGTTGGACAGTCAGTAATCGTCGTCCGCACCCGCTACTGACGTCGTCCACGTGACCCGCATCAAACCGTACATATCCGCATATGATCCTACTCTCTTTTAGGCGCCGAGACCGCGCTGACAGCGGCGGGGGGTTATATGTTACACGACATCGGCAATGAATGAGCATCATAGACGACGAAGACGATGAAAGCGACCGTGCTCATGTTGTTGTTGCTGCTGTTCTTCCATCTTGGCTGCAGCTGCCTCTGACTCTCCCTGTATATTTTGTAAATATATTTATTGCATTCATTTTCTCACCCTCGTGATATTGTGAAGTCGGAAGTATTTCTCAAAATGCATAGACACTCAGAAGAGATTGTGTGACGGCTACCTGCAACATACTGTAGGTGAAGAAAGCACTGCGAAAATCAAGAATGTACAATCACTTTGCTTACTCACGATGGTTCGACTGCTAGCAACTCTCGACAATCATGTAACGGAGTGCACAACTTGCTTTCTTGGTATTAGAATTGTGCATTTGAATCTGTGCAATCAAGAAAGAAGTATAACCCCCACCACTGGTCAACCACTGACTTTGTCAGCGCCTCACCATTCTTTCGCGCTTTTAAGCACTAAGTACCATTCACATGACGAAGAAACCAAGAGCAACATTTTAGGGGCGAAGCTCCTTAGGGCGTGGGCTGTGCGTCCCCTGTAGCCTGTATGTAGCCACCTCTAGTTTAGTTCTTGCAGTGTTCACTAGATGGCGGTACCGTCCCCTGTATGTAGCCACCTCTAGTTTAGTTCTTGCAGTGTTCACTAGATGGCGGTACCGTCTCCTGTATGTAGCCACCTCTCGTTTAGTTCTTGTAGTGTTTACTAGATGGTGGTACTTGTAGCTGATGATGAAAAGATGCAAGATGTTATAAACTACAAAGCGGTACTTGTAGTTGATGAAAGACGCGAGATCTTATAAAATAGGAATGATGTCACATATGGCGCGTGTCATTGGTTGAAGGCAATCGTTCGATTTAGTGCGGCGACGTACGCTAGGGGGAGCGATGTAATAAAATCGAGTGGGCAAAATGTACAGAGGATTCATGGTTTACCAGGTTTACCTCCGGAGCTTCGCCCACTCATCATCATTCACTTCGTGGATATGGCGGATTTTTTGTTTTACAAATCAAAACTTTATTCTCTTCCATGATATATATATATATATATATATATATATTTATATACAGTCGCCGAATTCACTGAAGAAGCGCACACCCTAGAAAGGACCCTGGACGCCCGGACTCGCCAATACAACCGCCCGTTTCAGCTCAGCTTGGTCTACTCGGAACTGGTCCGAGGTGGGCTAACCACCAATGATCTGTGGGAAGCTATTCAAGAAGTGGTACATGTCGCTCGTTTAAAGCCCTATCATTCGCGCTAAAGGACGCTCCCTGTTTGCATCTCTTGTTTTGTTTATGTGCGCGTGATTCGCGCTTATTTGCCATTTACCTTCGCACAGACTGTCCTTTTGTTTTTGTTTTATTTTAAACAAACCATCGGGTCGATGCTTACGTTGAGGAGGGAAGCAATGCCGCCAAGCGTATTGCGGATAGTGTTGCGCATGCCGATTCCGGCGGCACGCGGCCTTATCTTGGTCCAAGACGCACTGCGATTCATCTGCGAAGATTGTGGCCCGCACTTCGACCATTTGTTGATTACGAGATAGCCCCAGATTCTACGACGACTGTTATACATGCTTAGGGGGGGGGGCGTATCTCGGATGGCGAACGCGCCTTGCAATTCAGTGGGGCATTCCGTTCCCCGACGGCCGTCGAACACGTTGTTCGCCGCCCGCTAAGCCGATGTCTATATTTTTGTTTAGTGGGTGCAAGTCCGCCAAATAAACGGATTCCCTTCGATTTCTACGAGCCTCCCGGTCGCCTGTCTTCGGGCTACCCTTACTCTTACTTCACAATATATATCCCAAGAATGCAAAAAATTTGCCATATCAGTATATAAATGGCATTTCGGAAGATCATTTGGCCAATCTAAAAACATCCATTGTGATAGGGACTGACACTTCTGTTTATGAACAGAAGTGGCTGGCGTAGGAATCGTACCATCCTGTCTAGGTTGGGCTTTCCTGATTCGATTACCCGACTTTACTCTATTTACCAAGCTGAGCTACTGGCAATAGGCCTAGCATTGCGTCAAGTGCCCCAAGATCTATCAGCGGTGATTGTACTAACAGACTGTCTCTCGGTCTGTACTGCCTTAAGCTCACCAACTTTTTCGCGTACCTTAAAAACTTTCTGCTCGCTCATTCCTAGAAATGTGCGACTCATTGGACTAGTTTGGGTACCAGGCCGCACAGGTTTAGCTCTCAATGAGCATGCAGATGCACTAGCTGTATCTTCCCTTGATTGTCCTGTTTTACCCATTTGGCCTACTTTTGAATATATCACAGGAGCACGCTTTGAAAAAATCTCAATGGCCAATAACTTTTAAAAATCTCTTTTGTTTATACAGATTATTCACAGTTAAGGTTATCTTGGAAGAACAAGTGGTGTTCATCAAGAAAGAAAAAAATAGTAATTACAAGGCTGCATTGTCGATTCCCTCCAATAAACGTTTACGTTCGCAGGTCGGGTCTGGAATAGCCGCCTTTGTGCCTTCACTGCAGTGAGAGCTAATTTTGGAGCCCTTTTTTTGTCATGCCGAAAATTGAAAAGTGAAAGAAAAAAACTTCTAGAAGAACCCCTACGAAAGTTTGACTTAAACTTGACACTTCCGTAATTCTTTCATTTGGCGCAATCGCATTTGGTTTCAGCCACAGGAGTGTTTTTACCGCTGTTACAAATTTTTTTCGAGAATATGAAAGAATGGAATGCTAAACATAGATAAATTTAGTTGTTTTATGTATCGAATTTTTTGTCCTTTTTGTGTGTTTATTAAGTTACGCCTTTCAAGTTTTTTATTTGTTTAAAAATATAACGTCTTTAAGTTATTTCCTACAATACCTAAAGAATCTAACCCTTCCTTTCAAGAAGTGATTTATTCAAAAAGCAAGGCATCACTTCATTCATGGCCTATGCCCCAAGTTGGGTTGCGCCAAAATGTTGAGGAACAAACCAACCAACCAACCAACCTACGAACGGTTGTTGTGTCTGTCTCGCTCATTTCAATGGCGCAGTTCGACAGCTGAACCTCGCGCCTGAAGCCACCTATAACTCACGGGTCGTCGGCAGCGCGGATATCTCAATCCAGAAACGCCCGTCCACGCTTTCTGAGTCATGAACTTCACGACCCGACTGCTATTGCAGATACCCAACGAATCGTTCGCAGACGGCGTCAATGCTTCTTCGGTGGTTCCAGGACACCACCTGACATGAACCTCTTCAGAGAAGGCGCAGGGCTCCTGTTGTTCGGAAACGTCACGTACCCTTCCCATGATATGAATCCCGTGCCAAACACTCTTCTAACGAGTGAGCATCGAAGGGAAACCAGTCAGGCTTCCATGGCGTACCCTGGCGTCGCCAAGACAGCGCGCAGTGCTGCCCGGGAACGCTGTTCATGCTTCCCATCACGCCACCCTCTCCTTAAATGCTCTATCGACCCCTCAGCAGCATTCGTATGCTGTACAAGCTCCTTCGGAAAAGCAACCAGCTACTGTAACCACAACCATCACCTCGGACTTTCCCAACGTTGCCACTGGCTTCACGTGCGGGTCACCAAGCAGCACCCCGTAGCTGACGCATACCATCACGCGACTCCACCTCGCGGTCAAAGCCGTGACAGCGATGAGCTCCGTGCTGTTCCCTGCAGTCCTGCCGGCTCTGAGCGCAAGCAATTTCATGTTGGATGCAATCGCCTCGCAATACCTTGAAGCCTGCTCTTATGAGCAATTCAGAGAGCTGAGGGGTGACCTCCTGCAGCTCTCAGACCAGCTCAACTGCTTTGTCTCAGTGATATCTGCATTCTCACGAGCCACCCCACCAACGCCATTCACATAGAAACTGCCGAAATTCGACAAGTTCCAGAAGAACACCGACAGCTGGGTGACAATCGTCAAGGCGGGAGTCGTGCTTGCGGCCTGGACACAGCATCAGAATTGGTCCTAGGTCATAGATCGTCTTCGGGAAAGTGCAGCGGCGTGGCACCGATATCAAGGCTGGACGCAGCAGTCATGGGAGGAGTGGAGCTCCACGCTCATAGCTGCTTTAAGTCCGATTGCCTGTGCTCCCTATCCATGCAACTCGACGTTCTCTAAGGACGGAGCTCAAAAGAAGCCCAACCTAGAGGATGCAAATCGAGCCCCTATATTATCTTGTCATCTCTCGTTGACCAAGGTGAAGGGAACAATCACGACCGAGTAACTTGCACAGGCACTTCTTGCACAGGCATTTCTGCTGTCGTATTTGGAGCTCCTGAGGAGCACCGGCCCGACGGTGCAGCTGTGTCCTGCGGGTCCCCGACGGTAAGCTTTGCGGAACGCTTCGCAAGAGGCCCCAACGCAGGCCATCTGGTTGACTTAGAGGCAACGTCCCCCATCCTACCAGACATTCTACCACTAAATGAGACAGGTATTTCCGCTGAGTCTAATAACATTCCATCTCACCAGACGGAAGCGGGTATGCGAGCGACGCATGCACTGCCCGAATCGGTAGAGTCACCGATTTCAGAAACGGCTTCCGCCGAGGATATGCCGCCATTACTCAGCGTGGCTTCAAGAATTACTGACTTGATAGCGTCCGGGAGCCCCGTAGCAACAACGCTGCCCAAGTAACGGACTAGCCGCATCTCGGCGCAGAAGCCACATCGCAGGTAAGCACGAGGACTTCACCCCACGCTAGTGCAGATGTCTGATCACACCGGAAAACATCCCTCAATCTGCCAAAAAATACGCAGACGGCCGCATATCATGCTACTTGTTTCGTTGCCAAATCCACCATTTCCTACCCTGTTTCCAAAATCTGGCGGAACTAAGGAAGGAATTCTGTGATTAACCTGCGACCAAGTCGACTAAGTCTGGGCCACCCGCCAGAACCACCTCCAAGAGAACGACACCACCGCTGGACACTTCAACTACCACAAGAATGCCTGCTCGGTCTACCAAAGAAAAAATTTATTTCGAACTGTTTTCTCTGATAAGTCGCAGCGTGGCTGATGCTGTAGATCGCCACGCGAGTCAATGTCGTCCGCTGAGTCATCATCAACAAAGGGACCGACCAGGACCCTGTCCCTACTACCACATGGCGAACAACCCAGGTTACATAGCCAGTGTCGGCCGCCGGAGCCAATTTCAACAAATTTGCAGCGTGGTTGGGGCTGACCACAAAGATGTAGCCAACCCCACCAACCTGAAACACTGTCAACTGTTGCAGCTAGCCTCAGCCACCAGTACATTATCGTGTGGCCCATTGACAATGCTTGCACTCATGGCCGAGTGTGATGATGAAGACCGAAGCTGGCGCTCTGGCACAGACGCGCATGCTAGGCGAGTGACCGAAACTGTTAGGATTAAATAAATATTTTATTGTTTTGTTTCCTATACGTCACAGTTCTCGAAGTTTATAACTTTTACTACGGTAGCCAGAAAAAACTCTGATCATCTACCTAATCTATATATATATATATATATATATATATATATATATATATGTGTGTGTGTGTGTGTGTGTGTGTGTGTGTGTGTGTGTGTGTGTGTGTGTGTGTGTGTGTGTGTGTGTGTGTGTTATCCTTATTCTTGGCTGATTCCCCAGGGTGAGTGTGAGTCGAAAGTTTGAGATCCACACCTACATCTCAAACCAGCAAAAGCCTCCAGAAAGACAAGACAAAAAGACTGAAGAGCTCAAACACTTCAAAATTTCAAGCCGCAGCGTCCAGTTGCAAGCTACCACTCGCAAGAATTCCTCAGCAGAAGATTAGACGCCTAATCATATTAGCAGCAACAAAACAGGATATTTTTTTGTGGTTTGGCGGCGAGTGGAGACTTTTGCTCCCAGAGGCATGACATTCCTTCCCCCTCAAACTTTTTCTTGGCTCTGTCCTGTTAATATTTTTTTCTAGCTGGCATTACCTACTATACGCTTACGGTGTGAGCTGACGCTTCATTCATTTCCTACCTCGTAATAAAGAACACCTATGGCTTGAGATATACCGATAAGTTTTGCAGCCATAAATGAAATTGTGTGTACTGTGGAAGTAACCACCCCGCAAGGCAGTAAAAGAGCACGTTGAAGCTATGCATTCATTGGGAATAGAAATGTCTTACGCGTTAAAACAAAACGGCCTTTTGAAGTTTTTAATGGGTAACGTTCCGCGAGGTTCAGCAATGAACGACTCGGCAGGTGGTCGAACGGAATTGTGTGGACTATACGTGAAGAAAAAAAGCATACTCAACTATACTTCAATTGAGTCACAGCGCCGACGTGCACTCTAATACAAAATGTCCATAAAGTAAGCATCATCAAATAAAATTTAGGCACAGGTAAAAAAATCAGAAAGAACAGAAGAATAGATGATATCCAAGTATTCCACATTGATTCAGTTAAAGCTTTTTAGGTGACTCATATACTGAATACGAACCAGCAACGCAATTTTCATCAAAGTTTAATCAGAAGAGCATTATATTCGAAACCAAAAAAATACAATTTCCTTTGAAACTAAAAATACTGGCACTAAAAGACAACTCGAAAACTGCCGCAGTTGTTCATTTTTAAAATCACAAGCATTTCTAATTATAGATGGAGCAAAATATAGCTTGCTTTAAAATGGCGTGAAATAAAACAGTCACATTAAACATAAACTGTTGCCGCCCTCCAAAAGAACATGTAAAACCAGTGCTATGTAAAGCAGAGGAAATAACCTAAATTGTTTAAACAGAGAACGTTTTGATTAAGGGTGATTTTAAAGCCAAACGCGAGTTTTGGGGAAGAAATATAATTACAACGTAGAATAATTCACGGGTTGAGTAATTAGAAATTATGTTATACTGAAGGACGAAAATAGTTAACCCCCATTTCAAAAGCTCTTTATACTGAACATTTGCTTTCACAACACATGATGTCATTCTGTTCATGACACATGAACAGAATGACGACAAAGAGACAAGAACACAAGCACTGCCATACTTCTAAGTTACACCGAGAGGAAACACGAGCGGAATGCGAAGCAGCACATGTGTCGACCTAAAGTTCTGTTCATCACGCATGCCTTCCCGATGTTAGCGCGTTCTTGCAAGAGGAGCACATTACTGTAGTATCTGTTGCTGTTACCCGTCTTCAACTGTTGTTGGAGCACGCCACGCAGAAGGACGTGGGTTCATCGCACGTCTGCAGACATGGTTCCCCGACACTATCACATCATTGCTAAGAGAGTGTGACAGTGAGATGCCACAGCATCTTTCCCTGGCCCTTACACAAGCACAAACGCGCCACACTATTAGCGCGTTCTGGCAGCGCTTGGGGCAGCTGTGCGCATGCTGAGAGTGTTGTCACAGCGTTCTATTCACAACCTTACACAGGCTCGAACGTGCTAGTTCATGAGAGCGTTCTGGCAGTGCTTAGACCACGTCTTGCGAATGAGCAGCAAGGATGATCACGCCCCACATCGGATTTGACTCCGCCATTAACTGCTTTACATCTAAACATCTACGCATCACCATAAAGATAGTTGCCAAGGTCCGTAATATCTACTATAAAAACACCGACTAGGCTATATGACGCACAGCCGGAAAGACGAAAGGACGTACAGATGGACGGACAGATGGACGGTGTGCATTAATGGGGTTGACTATTGTGGCACCACACATTCGTGCAGCACCAGCAAATGGTGCACCTTCGTGAGCTTCCATTGTGAACTATACGGCGCCGACGGATTGCAGATGGAAGAGCACTGTGGATGAGAAATCCAGTGCAAAAGCATCAATAAACAGGCTAGTTAGTTGCAATAAATGATTTGATGTATGTAATCGCGCGCAAATTAAGACAAAAAAAGAAGGACGAAGTAGAAGCACTTACTCATAAAGATTTATCGGCGAAGGAACGTCTTCATTTATGTTCATGCGCTTATGCAGGTTAAGTCATGCATGTATGGAAGGTTCTTCAAAGCGCCTTGTAGGCCACATGAATCAGTGTGAGAGTGCATTACCATGAGCCTATGTACAGGCAGCTCCTAGCAAAATAAATGTACTCCAACAAAGCGGTTTTTGATGCTTTCAGTTTAGGTGGTCTGGGTGCACTGAATCTGTGCCAGTGCATCGTCATTTGTTGTTTGAAATTCTACAACTCGGTTCATTGCAACAAATATTCGTCATTGAACGTAACAGACCCACGTGTTTTGAGTGGATCTTAAAGTTCGTCGAACGTCAGTGTATGACGCAAGCAAATTTTCGTGTCTATAGTAACGCCACGTCAGCAGCCGTTCTTAAAGGCAGTCGTAGAAGGCAGATTGTTGAAAATAATACAAGACATAGATTGCCAGACCAACCCCTGTTAGTGAGCTGTGGTAAGGCTAAGTGTTTAGGTTGCAGTGGCGCTGAGTCGCGATCTAACTAAGCAACTTGTGCACGAGGCACTACAGTAGTAAATGCCAGCAAATGTATGCTATCGAGAATGCTGGCTCCATACTCAAATTGCATTATTATAGGTGTACGTAAGAGTCAACATTACTATGGTGTACCGAAATATTCCAATCAAGGCGTTTCACACCGACTCATTTTCTGTTCTCAGTGTAAATTTTATGAAACAAAGCGAAAGCACAGTACCTACATCGTAAGCGAAGAAATGCTTTAAAGTTATAAGAGAAACTATCTAAATATTTATGACATTTAAAATTTCAAGTGTACGTTGTGTGGCTAAGGTATACCTTCAGGTGAAATTGCCATCATTAGAAAGAATATCAAGCAGATACATTGCGATCCCTCATTGCAGAAGAAACCTTACAACTCTGGCCTTACTGAAATTTTATGCTTGTACTTACTGGAGGTACTGGCGCTGGGATACCACCTCCACTTTTTTGCTTTATTGCCTGTTCCCAGACACTATGCACATGACCAATGACGTAAATGTCACTAAAACAAGAAGTTGCAGTTCAACCAAACAGACACTAACTTTAGAGTTCCTTGAAAGCTGTCAGAGATTTCACCCTACAACCAATCTGAACATGACTCCTGTGTTTTGTGAAGCTCCAAAAATTTCGACATACACTCTCGGAAGTACATTCTTGAAGGTTGTGCATCTGAATCACTGTGATATCTTGCCATACCGGCACGCCATGAACAGTGGAGGCTTGATATTATTATCAAGTCAAATGGAAAATTATTCTTATTATCTATCGGGAGCGAGCTGATACCGTATGGGTCTAGCGGTAATTCCTTTTTGATTGTCTTCTGGGCGAAGGAGAGGCCTTCATCTGGCACCCAAAACAGTTTTAGCAAGTGGTTGACCTTCCTTTCACTCTTTCTAATGCGGTTTGCTCGGTTTTTATTCTTTTTGTTGCAGTTTGTCTTCGTATCACGAGAATCGCACGCATAGCGCACTCGTCCAGTTGGCTCATCTCAAGCGCATTATTCCTCACGCATTTTCACGCTTTTGCCTTCTGGTACAAATACAGCTTGTGAAGGTGAAGACCCTACGGACCTAAAGGTTAATCTAATGCCCGACAAAGCGGAAAAGGATGTGGCTGCGCAAGAAACGACTCGCATCGTTCAGCAGCTCACAGCGCTGCTAGAACGCCAGGCTACACCAACAAAAATTTTCGCCCACCGCTAGCCGTGCCTACATACGAGGGACACACGGTCAGGAAACTGGTCGCTGACTTTTTGCGAGAATCACAAGATTACCGCAGCACGCAAGCCCTCACAAATGAGACATTACTGCTACGAGTTCTGCCCGTCGTCCTGTCTGGCTCTGCCACCCCTTGGCGGCGTCGCCCGTCTTTCAAGATTTGTCCCGTTTTGAGCAGCTATTCTGTGCCAAATTTACTTCACTCAACTGCGTCGTTCGCAAGAAAGATTAACTTCGCAGGCGTGCACAGGCTGAGGATGAAAGCCTCTAGGAATGCATACGGCCCTTGCAAGAGCTTTACGACCTCACGGACCCTTCAGCATATGAAGTGAGAAGAGCAACTCGGGCAGTTAGGCAGTGGCATCCGCGTTATCACGCGCACTCAAGGGGTCGCTCATTTCCTTCACTAGGCGGTCTCCCTCAAGCAGCGCCCCGCCGTGGTGGTCTCGTGGCTAAGGTACTTGGCTGCTGACGCGAAAGTCATGGGATTCGAATCCCGGCTGCGGCGGCTGCATTTCCGATAGAGGCGGAAATGTTGTAGGCCCGTGTGCTCAGATTTGGGCGCACGTTAACCCAGGTGGTCTAAATTTCTGGAGCCCAAGGTGGTCTAAATTTCTGGAGCCCTTCACTACGGCATCTTTCATAATCATATGGTGGATTTGGGAGGTTAGACCCCACATATCAATCAATCCCTCGTGCAGCGAGTGATATTCAGCCCGCGATGTTGGCCGAGCTCACATAGCAGCCTCCGCCTCCTCCCGGATTCACTTTCGAGCCGTCCTGTACGTGGGATGGTCGGTCTATCCTGATAGCTTCACCAACGACCCCACCAAGAGCTCTAGACCCATTATGCTGCCACAATTTGTCTCCTCCGTCCACCCTCTCGTGAATAACCCAGGAACGTGGGAGACCTACCCGAGGCCCCTCGACCCTCGGTCAGCCCGTAGCGGCTGCCGCCCACTGTAGTGCTGGCGCCGAAAGCAGGAACCCTCTGGTAGCACCGCGGCAGTGGTCTAGTGGCTAAGGTACTCGGCTGCTGACCCGCAGGTCGCGGAACCGAATCCCAGATGCAGCGGCTGCGTTACCGATGGAGGCGGAAATGTTGTACGCCCGTGTGCTCAAATTTTGGTGCACGTTAAAGAACCCCAGGTGGTCGAAATTTGTGAAGCCCTCTACTACGGCGTCTCTCATAGTCATATGGTGGTTTTCGGCAGTTAAACTCCACATATTAATGATTCAATCAAGGAACCTTCTGGTATACTTCCAGTGTAGAGGTCGGGACCTCTGCAGACGTCAGTGCCCTAGCAGACCACGCCCCGGCCACCCGCAAAACGACCGAAGCCGGCGATGGTGAGTGCATGCCAATCGCTGGCCAGCATACTATCACCCACTTTATGCTGATGTTGGAAAGACTACTGCGGCCTGTACGTGGGCTACGACGCGTATTAAAAAGCAGCCAGGCGCGTCGCAGAGTCGTCGACGGCGGGTGTTTTAGTCTTCACATTATCCAGCCATGAGGAATCGCAACCACGGCAAACTTTCGGCAAAACAGCACATGCTCAAAGAGATAAAGCCGCATTCTTTCCTGCTCGGACAACTAACTGCCAGAGAACCAAGAAACCACCACTCCTTCCAAGTGCTCTCCGGCCGATAACAGTCATGGTGTACTCTGCAATACGGTGAGCGATCTTCCGTCTCTCGTTGGCCACGCTGATAAAGCACCATTGGTGATGGTTTCCATGGCAGGAGTAAACGTTGGGCTCTTTTAGATACTGGCTAAGCTGTTTGTTTTCAGGGATCGTCTCAAGAATGCCTGCGAAATTAAAGGCTTAGCTTTGCGAAGGGTAAACAGTAGTCTGCGCGTTGCTTCTACTTACGTCCTCTCTGCGACACTTGCCGCTCGTTTAGCAGTTACTCTCGGTGGGCAAAAATTTCGTCAACGTATCCTACACCTACCAAGACTTTTCTGTTCCGTGATTTTTGGACAAAATTTCATAGCCATGTCAATTATTGCGCTCGATAGTCACACGGGCACCTGCAGCCATGGCATCAGTGCAAAACCACTCACGTTTTGGCCTACTTCACCAGAGCCCCCATTTAATCTGCTTGCAACAAATATGCATTCGTTCTTGTAGACCACAGATGACTTCTTGAGTGCTATCAAATCCTTCAAAGGGCCATCAGAGCTAAAAGCTAAAATCTAAACAGCCCTAGAGCCTTTTGTGGCGATGTTCACAGGAGCTTCTGGCAAAGCCAATGTACTGGAACACAGGATTCACACAGCTTACGTCCACCCTATTCGTTTAAATCCTTTCAAACGATGTTCACAGGAGCTCCTGGCAAAGTCAATGTACTGGAACACAGGATTCACACAGCTTACGTCCACCCTTTCCGCTTCAATCCTTTCAAGCGTGAACGTCTGGATACTGCTCTCAAGGAAATGCTCGCTGCTGGTGCTGTAAAAGCGTGGAACAGTTCATAGGCGTTTCAAGGTTTTTAGCTGTAAAGTAGGATGGCTCTTCGCAGTTGTGTGTTGACTACCAGCGGTTCAACGCAGTCACGTTTCAGGACTGTTACCCCTTTCTATCAATCGACTCTTATGTACTTCGTTGGAGCCGCCAAACTCTTCACAACCCTTGACTGTAGCCCAGGCGTCTTGCAAATCCTGTTAGTAGAGTGCGATGCTGATAAAACGGCATTTACATGCCATAGGGACTGTTCAAGTTTACGAGGTTACCTTTCGGATTGTGCAATTCACCCATGACATTTCAGCGCGTCATGGACCTTGTGCTTCGAAAAGCTTAATTTAACAATGCAATGGCCTACATGAATGACGTGTTAGTCTTTTCGCAAACCCTTCGACAGGCACCTGTGTCACTTTACCACAGTATTGCAACGAAGGTAGGAAGCAAGCATCACCATCAACAGCCAGAAAGTTCAGTTGGTGTCCAACGAAATCAACCTTTTTCACTGTCGAGCAAGGCACAATATGACCAGATCAATAGAAACTCCAGGCAATCATGAATTATCCCCCGCCAACCAGCGTCAAGAACCTACAATGGTTTTTGGGTATTGTGGGCTTCTACTGCGCCTTTATTCCACACTGCGCCAATCTTGCAAGACCACTTCACGAGCACTTGCGCAAGGGAGTCTATTGAGTTCGGACTAACGTGGAGCAGGCAGCATTTCATGGTCTGTCGGAGGCTGTCGCTGATGCATCACGGCTGCGCTTCCCTGACCTAAACTTACCCTTGACTGTGCAGACCGACGCATGTGATTATGGCCTTGGAGCAGTTTTGCTCCAGGAACATCAAGGGGTGCTTTATCTGCAAGCATCTTCGAGCCACACGCTCTCGGACGCAGAAAAGAACTACACCGTAACAGAGTGCCTTGCAATCTATTCAGACTGAAGAAATTCGACATGTGCCTGGATGGAACTTCATTTACGATTCAAACCGATGACCAGGCGCTGTCATGGCTGTCGAAGCTGAAAAACCCATCCGGTCGTTTGACCCAGTGGGCTCCTTCGCTTCAGAAACAAAATTAGAAAGTAAAGTACAAGAAGGGCACGGGCATCAAAGCGGCTGACGCACTTTCCCGAGTGCCACTGCCTGGAGGTGTTACACCAGCCACCAACGTCCTGGTTGTGACAATGCGTGAAGATGCATGGGGAACACTGGTCTCACGGTAGCAGCTCCTTGACGCTCTGAGAAGCGCCGACCAGTGCAAGCAAACATGCTGTGGCCTGGCCGTTGCCAGTGCCACTGGGCACACACGGTCTACAAGCACCTTTGACAGCTACTTGCAAATCAAGGACGACCTGCTTCTGCGTAACGTACCCTCCCTTGATACGCATGATGGTGAGCCCCACTACCGCGTTTTGATTCCTGGGACTCTAGCAAAAGTTTCTTAGCGTGCTTTCATAACAAACTCATCGCTGGTCACCGAGATAGCAAGACAACTTTTGAAAAGTTGTGTTTCGTCACCACAAGGCCACTCATGAGAAAGGACGTCACTTCATACGGTCGCAATTGCCCTACCTGCCAGATCGCGGGAAGGCAAACCACCGGGCTTTATGCAATCTGTGAAAAGGCAGGAACCCATGAGAAATGGTTGCCTGTGACGCAATTGGCTTGTACCTTAAATGAGCTAAGTGGTACCGATACTTGTTAGTCACTGACCATTTTTCAAAACAGGTAGAGTCGTACCCGTCACGCCGGCTGGATTCAAAACTATTTTGGGATTGTCTGCTGCAGACGTTCACTCGCTTCGCTTTTCCAAAGCAGCTAATAACGGACAAGCCCACATATTTCACTGGTAAAACATTTGCGGACACTTCTAAAGTTCTTGGTGCACACCACAAAAGAACGACACGTTAGCACCCTCAGGCCATCATTGCTAAGCGAGTCAACAAAAACCATAAAACAATGTTGGTGGCTTTCACTGACTGGCACAGGGACTGGGATGCCCGCGTACAGGAAATATAATTTGCCACGAGAACGACAGCGAATCGTTCAACTGGCTTTACTCCGGCAGCCATTCTATTAAGTCGCGAGCTCAAATTCCTTATCGAACATGCGCTTATCTATAACTTTAATCACCGCGCTCGAACTACGTGGTGTTCGCGCAGAATCTTTTCAGTCGCTTGAGCGAAACTTTGAGGGAAGCCAGGGCGAGCTTTATACTAGCCCACCTGAAACATTGCAATCAATATAACAAGAGCAGGCGACCTCTAGAGTTCACGGTTGGCGATGAGGTGTTCCACCACACGCATCCAATCAGTGATGCAGCAAAAAACTTTGCTGCCTTCCACGCACCACAATGGGATGGTTCCTAGTGATTGCAAAGCAAATTTCTAGGTTAGCATACCTTCTCAAAAACAAACGAGGTGGTCGAGTAATAGGTCCTGTAAGCGTGCGCGCCCTCAAAGCTTGCTACGAGCGCCTATTAGACACGCAAACACATTCCCCCATTATCGTCGGCATCGCTGTATTGCGTATGAGTCCTTTGTCAATCAGGATGCAGTGATTTTTTTTTGTTCTGCTGTATTAATCTTTATTTTCGCAGAGCAACCGCAGCATCTTCAGTGCCTACTAGCCCGCGACAAAGCACAAGGTGGACACGCGTCAGAAAACGTAGCCACAGGCTGCTGTGAACGGAGACACACGCTACGTGCACTTCCATTCTATGCCACCAGTGGAACAAGACAGGTTGCGAAGTGATATGTGATGTGTAATGTGCGCGCAGGCTCCGTTCGGTGCAACTCGTAACAAAGACATGTGACGAGTGATGATGCTACGTGCTGCCTGACAAACTACGTCGACAAGCACATGCCACTGATAGCGAAGTGTTGTGGTGCCCGAGGAACTGTGCACTTTAATGAGACTGCTGCTTAGTTCATTTTTCATATGGTGTTTATTATTGCCTCTAGTAGCCTGTTGACCCTCAGTGGAGTGTCCATTTTTCGTGTGTGAGGAGAAGCGAGGGGGGGGGGAATGTTTCGCTGATTGGCCCCCCTTACAGCAGCACGCACGGTGAAAGGAGGGTGAGGAGAGCGCATGCGCATTGCACATGCGCGGCACGAGCGTCACCATCCGAAAAAGCCGGAGGGGGTGGAAAAGCGGCAGGAGATAAGGAAGGTGCGGAGACGAGTCCTAAGGGCTTTTCGGTGGCAGGCGACCGATCGGATGCGGTGCCGGCTGTGCTAGGCGCGATGGGGTTTCCTCCATGCGTGCTACAGGGCTGAGGCAACACGGGTTCGGGCGCCTGCTAAGGCGAGTCGATGGCTCGTATTCTACTTCATGTTATGTGTGTGAGAAAGAGGGAGAAAACATTTGTTGAAAGAAGCGTGTGGGTGAAGGTAGGAGGGTCCCTTATTCCAGGAACCCTCTGGCTTGGACAGCCCGCCGAGCTTGAGCGACAAGTTGACGCTGCTCGACCAGGTCCGGCTGGGAGATCGCAGCCTCCCACGCTTCACTGAGGAGGTCTTGGTCCGCATCTGGTGCTGCTCGTAGTCTTGGGACGCTTACTTTGCACTGCAGTAGGAGGTGCGCCAGAGTGTCCGCCACATTGCAGTGAGGGCAGATGTAGCTGTGCAACGTTGGCCTCATATGGTGCAATAGTACGCCGTGTGCGAGCGTGTAGCTTTGAAGACGTCTATAGTCAGTCCCTTCGTCTCTTGTGAGTTTTGGATGTGGCGGGGGGTATAACCTGCGTTCGAGCCGATAATGTTGCAGTAATGCATGGTACGTTAGTGGTATGGCTTCTCTTGTCTCTGATTCTGTTTTGAGTGGGAGGTGCCTCGGATCTTGTATGGGAATGCCCGGTTGACGCATTCGCGGGCTGCGGTGTGTGCCGCTTCATTTCCCTCGAGACCTTCATGACCTAGAATCCACACGATGCATGTGTAGGGAGGAGGATTGTCCATGCACTTTAGTAGCCTAATCGCCACCGTGGAGACCCTGCCTTTCAGGTAGTTCCGTGCCGCTGTTTGTGAGTCGGTAAAGATCACGATGGGATCCTCACTCGTCTGGGTGGCGAGTGCTATAGCAGCCTCTTCAGCTGTTTCCGCACGTTTGGCGAGGATAGTCACCGATGCCAGTACCGCACCCTTGTAATCTGCGACGGGAATCGCGAAGGCATTACGTCTCGGATATTTGGCTGCGTCCAAGTATCGCGCCTGCGGGTCATTGCCATGTTTTTCTGGGTCATGTTAACCCTGGTGAGCCGCCTTTCTCGGTGATGTTGAGGATGCATGTTCCGAGGGATCTGCTGAATTTCAAGGCTTTCTCGCAGCTGTGACGGTATTTTGCCTTTGCGTTCTTCGTTGGGTTCTAGAGTGGTCTGATATCCTGTGCGTCGAAGGACGGCTTGCCCTGTGAGTGACAGCTTGAGTCTCTCAACCTCGTTGATGAGGTGTGCTTCGGTGAGTTCTTCCCACATATTATGAACTCCCATGCGAAGCAGTCGGTCAGTGGAGGCAGCTGGCGGCCTTCCTAGGGCAAGCTTTGTAGCCTTTCATATCAGCAGATTAAGTTTTTGTTTCTCCGCTGTCTTCAGGTTGAGGTAGGGAGTTCCGTACGGTATGCGGCTGTAAAGGAGAGCTTGTACCATTTTCAGGGTGTCGTGCTCTTTGAAGCCACTGCGGTGATTAGCCACCCTTCGGATTAGGTGGGTGAGCTGTGTCACAGTGTTCTGCAGCCGGGGTAGGGCAGCGGAGCCAGACCCATCTTTATGTATGTGTAGTCCAAGGACTCGAAGCGTGTCAACTTGTGGTATTTGGACTCCCTGTAGAAAGACTTGTGGGTCAGGAGTGTCGTAGCTTGGTGGTTTACCCCGGGTGCGTGCCGCAAGTACTAACAGTTTCGACTTTTCCGGAGCACATTGGAGGCCGCAGGTCTTGAGATATGCTTCAGTGATGTTAACCGCCTCTTTAAGTCGGTCCTCTTGTTCGCCCGTGCTTGAACCTCTTGTCCACATAGTGATATCATCGGCGTATAACGCGTGATGTATCCCAGGGACAGCGTCCAAGAGGCGTGGGAGCTTAAGGAGGGCCAAGTTGAAAAGAACTGGTGATATCACTGAGCCCTGCGGTGTGCCTTTGTTAGGGAGATGAAAAAGCTCGCTCCTGATATTGGCAATCCCTACAGTGGCAGTGTGGTTGGTGAGGAAGGCCAGCATACAGGCGTATGTCTTGGCACTGCAGCCGACATCTTCCAGGCTACGCAGAATGGCTTCGTGGCTCACATTGTCAAATGCGCCCTTTACGTCCAAAGCTAGAACAGATGACTTACTGTGCTTGCTCAAGCGGAGAAGAATATCTTCCTTTATCTGCAAGAGGACGTCTTGTGGGCTGAGCATTTGGCGGAAGCCAAACATGGTGTTCGGATAGTGACCATTGTCTTCGAGATGTGTGGCGAGCCGCTCGTTTACCATGTGCTCAAAGAGTTTCCCAGCGCAATATGTAAGGGAAATGGGACGAAGATTCGCAATCGAGATTGGCTTGTTGGCTTGGGCACCATGGTCACCTCTGAGTGCTTCCAGGCTTGTGGTAGCTCGCCCTTCCTCCAGCAGTCGTTATAGTGCCGAAGGAGCGCCGTCAACGCCCGGGGCGGTAGCTGTCGTAGATGCTTATTGGTCACTCCGTCTTTTCCCGGGCTCGTGTTGCGCGTAAGCTTAGCAAGGGCCGCATGTAGCTCTGCCAGCGCGAAAGGCTGGTCTAGTGCTTCGTTCGGTGCTCCTTGGTACTTCCTGGGCGTCGAATTGTTGATGGAGGTAGCTTGCTGGTTAACCGAGCCACAAAGTTTTGCTTGAAGTTCTTGGAGTAACTGGTGCTCTGCGCCCTCATAGTAGTATATGAGCCGATGAATTGTATTTCTTTGGTTAGTTTTGGTGTGGGTGTCGCCAATCAGGGCTCAAAGAATGCACCAAGTCTTCTTTGTGCTCAATGTCCCTTGAAGTTTTTCGCAGAAGGACCGCCAGTTCTGACTCGCAAAGTTTTCAGCGTACTCCTGTGCCTGTCTAGTGAGTACGGCGATGCGGCGCTTCAGCTTGCGGTTGAGCTTCTGCCGTTGCCATCATTAATTAAGCGATCTTCGAGCTTCCCATAGGTGAAGAAGATGATTATCGACTGCCGGATTGTCCTCGTTCAAGTGTGTCGTTTTGGTATGTCCGTCAGCAACACTTACAATACTGTTTAACCAGGCTTCAATGTCTTCGATAGTCGAATCATCATCAAGCTCATTCTGTAGGCGGTCCAGTCCGTGAGCCGAGCTTTTTTTTGTCTTGAGCGAGCGGTGAGCCTGTTCAACCTCTATTTATATTATGCGATGGTCACTCCCTAGAGTGTCTGGTAGCCTTGTCCACGTTGCGTTGTGCACGTCTCTAGTGAACGTGAGATCAGGATTAGTATCCTTCGAGACGCTGTTGCCAACTCGCGTTGGATGGAGCAAGTCACTCCACAGCGTCAGACCATGTTGCTGTGCAGCGTCGTGAACACGCACCCCCTTTTTGGTGGTGCTGTGATAGCCCCAGGCCGCGTGTGGAGCACTGAAGTCCCCAACTATGACGAGTCGGTTGCCGTTAACCATTTGACGGAGCTCGTGGACGAAGTGGTCGTATTGGTGTAACTGCTTCCGCGGAGGACAGTAAATGTTGGCCAGGTATAAGCTTTGTTGAGTCTTCCGAGTGGGTATTATCTCCACGATGGTGTGTTCGATGCCAATGTCTTCAATTTCATGAGCCTGTGCGGTTAGACTCTTCTTGACTAGAATTGCGGTGCGGGGTGTGCATGTGAGAGTGCTGTAGCCAGGGAGCTTGATTTTTTCTGTGTGGGTTTCCGGCAACGCGATCATATCTGGATTATTTGTTTTAACATATTCTTGCAAGTTTGCAGAACGAGGTCTGTAGGATCTGCAATTCCAGTGCCAAATTCGAAGAGTGGGGAGTGGCTCAGACTGTCTATGTTTGGGAGCTGCCATTCTGGCAGTTGATTCCCGCCTGGTGCCGGTCGTTTGGTGCTGTAGATCGAATTTCCGCTGCAGTTTCATCCCCTAAAGTTTTTCGCTCTTTCCGCTTGGTCCCTGATTGCTCCACCAGGTGCTCATGAGTAACAAAATTTTTGTATGCATATGTTATGAAGTTATGTTGTTGTGCCATGAAGCCATCAAGCTTGGCGTCGAGCGTGCTTACAGTACGGGTAAGTGGGTCTACCTTTTCCATAATTTAGTAACCACTTTCTCTATGGTTTTGTCCATGGATGCGAGGAGTTTCGCAGTGAGGGCTTTCTCGAAAGCTTCAAGGCGTCGTTGGACGAGGTCGAGCATCTTCGCTTTATGTGCTTGCAGCCTTTCTTCTACCCACTTCATTATTCTGGCTTCCGTCTGTTTTAGTGTGCTGTCGTCAAATTCTAGTGTACTACAGTCGGCTGGTGGGCGTTGTTGTACCCTCCGTTGTAGATTTTGGACTTTATTTTCTAGAGCCCGGATGGTCGCTGTCTGAGCAGGTGAGATGGTCGAGGCACTTGTAGTATTTGGAGATCTGGGCCCGTCACTACCGGTCACCGCGGCGGCGTAACTGATTCCCCTAACGGAGCAAGACCGTGATGGCGTGCGGGATCCAGAGCGACCTTTTTTCTTAGAGCGAGAGCGACTTCGGTCAAATTTTTGGGGAAAAGAGGGGGTGTCACAGAACGAGCGCTAAAAATAGAGCGCGCCGCCAAATCCTGGCGACAACGGCAGGCAGAAACGCCGCGAGGTAAAAAGAAAAAAAAAGAGAAAGCAAACATCCAAGGCTCCCGGGCGCGCGCTCTCCCCGCAGAACACGGCTTCGCAGACGAACCTCCTCACCCCACAGCGGCGGCCGGGCAAACGCTCGACCTTTCTAGAACGAAGGAGGCGTGGTCAGACCGAGTGAATCATGCGGCCGGAGAGGGCATTCCAACCGTCTCGCCCTCTTCCCAGCTTTCGCTGCGTATCGCGCCGACGAAAGGACGAGAAAATTCTGGAAGGTGGCGCAGAACGTATTTAATCGAGCAGCCGAGACGAGAAAGCAGGAGGTGACGGAAGTTAACGCCAGAGCGCGTAGGAATTCCGCCGTGGAGTCGGCGAAGGTTCTGCCCGTAGTGACAGAACAGGAGGTGACGGAAGTTAACGCCAGAGCGCGTAGGAATTCTGCCGTGGAGTCGGCGAAGGTTCTGCCCGTAGTGACAGAACAGGAGGAGACGGAAGTTAGCGCAAGAGCGCGTAGGAATTCCGCCGTGTAGTCGGCGAAGTTTTTGGTCCGTAGGGACGGCTCGAGCTACAGGCAAGAGCGTGGGTTTACCGCTATCGAGCGAAGACGCGGGCAACAGCTGCGTGTGTGAAGCCGACGGATTTCCGGCGAAGAAGTTTGAAGCTTGGAGAGTGGCCTATTGAAGACGGGAGTTTTCCTGGAAGAGAAACTCCGGCGAGGTTTCCTGGAAGAGAAACTTCGAGAGCTGCGGAACGACAACAACGCTGGACTTTGAGTGAGTGATTCTCGGAAGAGTATCATTCGGACTTTTGTTCCAAGAACTTTGGACTGAATAGGTTTTCTATCTCTTTAGTCTTTAAGTGTCTTGGTTGTTCAATGCATGTGACTGCATTGTAGTGCGTATTGTTGTCCGTGTCCGTTGTATTAAGTGTGGCTGATTGTGTTGTGTAGTACGTTGATTGATTGGTTTGATTGGTGTCATATTGTATGCAACTATTGTGGAGTGTGCATTCTTATGTATTGTTTTCGATCTGCCATTATTGAGAATATAATTGTTTGTTTGTCAACTCTCGACTCTGACTTGTTCTTTGGGCCACGTCCGGCGTCTGCTGGCGCACCAAAAAGGACCACTTCAAAATTGTCCACGCTTTCGTGGTGCGGTTCGGGGGGCCGATACTTCGGCTCTTGGAATTAGCCCGGCGATTGCCTCCCTATTTAACGGGACAGGTGTGACAATTAATCTGGCGTCCGCGAAACAGGACCTTTTGGTGCACAGTGTGTCCAAAGTAGTGAGAACGAGCCTCGAGTTGTTGATAGTGCTATCGGAACGATTTTGTGTGTTGTTCAGTGTTCTCGTTAACGAGTGCAGGGGAGTGCTCCGATAGACTGATTTAGGCAGATACTTTTTGAACGCGGCAAGGTTTTTTTTGAGAGTTGCGAGACACCATGGATCTCGAAAAGTTAGTTGCTCTTGGTGAAAAGATGGGTCTTTCTGGCGCCGAACTACGGAAGTGGGTCACCCAGAAGGAAAAAGAAGAAAAAGAGAGAGCCAAAGAAGAAAAAGCAGCCGAGTTGGAAAAAGAGAGGTTGGCGGTCGAAAGAGCCAAAGCGGAAAAAGAAGCTGAGGTGGAGAGAGAGAGGTTGGCGGCAGAGAGGGTGAAAGAAGAAAGAGAGCAGCAATTGAAGTTGGAGCTGGAGAGAGAGAAGTTGGCAGCCGAAAGGGCGAGAGAAGAAAGAGAAGCGAGGGAGCGCCAGCTGAAAGAAGAAAGAGAGGAAAGGGAGCGGCAGCGGCAGCACGAGATGGAACTCGAGCGGCTCCGTTTGCAACAGCGAAGTGAAACTCCCGTCCAAGCTAGAGTTGAAAGCAGCGAACGGGAAGATCACGGCTTCCGCTTGAACCCAAGCAAGCTGCTCGTAGCGTTTGATGAAAGGAAGGACGACCTAGACGCGTACCTCCACAGATTTGAGACGATTGCGAGGAGCCAGAATTGGCCGGAACAGCAATGGGCAACTGCTTTGAGTACTTGCTTGTGTGGTGAAGCGCTCAGTGTGTACGGTAGGCTGACGCCGACCGATGCAGCCAACTACGCAAAGGTGAAAGCGGCTTTGTTGAAGCGATTTAGATTCACTGTGGAAGGATTCCGGGACAGATTTCGGGCAGGAAAGCCAGCTGATGGTGAGACGGCTACGCAGTATGCCGCCCGACTTTGCCATTATTTTGACAGATGGATTGAACTTTCAGGGACAGCGCGGGAGTACGATGAGCTTAGAGAGCTGCTAATTAGAGAACAATTTCTTACTAGTTGCCACCCAAGTCTGTCACTGTATTTGAAAGAGAGAAAAGCTGAGTCATTTGAAGGAATGCTTGAATTGGCTGATCAATTCTTGGAAGCGCAAGGTGGAACTAATTTGGCCAAGGTCAAGAAAGAGTGTCCCGATGATTCGAAGAAATTGGCTCCCGAAGAAAAGAAGCGTGCACCAGAGAGCATTCCGCGATGTTTTCTGTGCAACCGAGTGGGTCATCGCGCGAAAAACTGTCGAACGATCTTTACGAGCCCTACGGCAGTAAAATGTTTCAAGTGTGGTCAGGCTGGGCACAAAGCAGATGCATGTCGGAACGGAGTGAGTCAAACTCACCAGGTATCCTGTGTGCAAGCGGCACCGAAATCTGATAATAATGCCGTCACTGATGGATTCGTAGAATTGAAAAATGGGGAGAAAATTCCTATTGTTGGTGCTGTAATGTCAAAACAGCCAACCGGTGTTACCAAAGGAATGCCAGCGCTGCCTGGAAAAGTTGCGGACAAAAAGATTATGGTGTTAAGAGATACCGGCAGCTCCACTGTTATCGTGCGGAGAGATTTGGTACGGGAAAGTGAGTTAACAGGCAAAATGAAACCGGTTTGCCTAATTGACCGTACAGCTCGGATGCTTCCCGAAGCAGAGATTGAGGTGGAAACCCCGTACTTCAGCGGGAAGGTTACTGCTTTATGCATGACGACCCCCCTGTATGACCTTGTCATCGGAAACATCGACGGGGCGCGAGGGCCGAATGATCCCGAATGTTTGGGAGAAAACCCGAAGATAGAGCCCTCGCCAACACAGCGGCGGCGAGATACAGTGGAGGAGCATCCCGTGACGGATCTCACTAGAGCCCAAGGTGAAGCTGCGGCGCAAGAGACAGCGAAGGAGAAGACGATCGGGTCGAATAAATTCACGGGCCGAGCAACTGGACTTACGTCGGCACGACCTCAACCGACCGACAGTGTAAAAGAGACGGAGTTGGCCAGCCGGGAAAATTGTAGAGGCATTATCAAGCGGGTAAATAAACAGACAGGACCCGTCGAATGTAAGGACGCGTTAACGGTGTCGGAAGAGACCACGATGGCTGAGACGACGCCTCAGATATCGTCGTTGGAAAGGGCTCGCCGAAAAAGAACGTGGAAGCACAAGAAGAGATCGAGCGAGCACCGCAAAAAGGGGCGCAAGCGCTGTTCGAAGTACTCAAGATAGGTGCTGAGGTGGAATCAGAATGTGTTGGGCAGTGCTGAGTGCCATATGTTGTGTTAATGTTGTGTTATCCTGTGTCTCAAGTGTATGTCGAGCGAGTCAGTGTTCTGTGCGATGATGTGATGTATAGTGTTGTATAATTGTTGTATAGACAGAACTTTGTACGTTTGTATTGTTTGGAATGTGTGATGAAGTGTTGTAGGCATGTACCTGTGGCTATAATTCATGTGTTGTGGAATTGAACTACAATGTAAGATTGTATTGCGTGATCTATTGTGAATGTGAAGTGTTATGAGCGACTGATGGTGTTACAGTCTGTGAGAGTGTGTGGTGACTTTTCGCGCTCGTTTGTGTGGGTTTGAATATTATGAGATAATATTCTTAAAGTGGGGGGCAGTGTCACAGAACGAGCGCTAAAAATAGAGCGCGCCGCCAAATCCTGGCGACAACGGCAGGCAGAAACGCCGCGAGGTAAAAAGAAAAAAAAAGAGAAAGCAAACATCCAAGGCTCCCGGGCGCGCGCTCTCCCCGCAGAACACGGCTTCGCAGACGAACCTCCTCACCCCACAGCGGCGGCCGGGCAAGCGCTCGACCTTTCTAGAACGAAGGAGGCGTGGTCAGACCGAGTGAATCATGCGGCCGGAGAGGGCATTCCAACCGTCTCGCCCTCTTCCCAGCTTTCGCTGCGTATCGCGCCGACGAAAGGACGAGAAAATTCTGGAAGGTGGCGCAGAACGTATTTAATCGAGCAGCCGAGACGAGAAAGCAGGAGGTGACGGAAGTTAACGCCAGAGCGCGTAGGAATTCCGCCGTGGAGTCGGCGAAGGTTCTGCCCGTAGTGACAGAACAGGAGGTGACGGAAGTTAACGCCAGAGCGCGTAGGAATTCTGCCGTGGAGTCGGCGAAGGTTCTGCCCGTAGTGACAGAACAGGAGGAGACGGAAGTTAGTGCAAGAGCGCGTAGGAATTCCGCCGTGTAGTCGGCGAAGTTTTTGGTCCGTAGGGACGGCTCGAGCTACAGGCAAGAGCGTGGGTTTACCGCTATCGAGCGAAGACGCGGGCAACAGCTGCGTGTGTGAAGCCGACGGATTTCCGGCGAAGAAGTTTGAAGCTTGGAGAGTGGCCTATTGAAGACGGGAGTTTTCCTGGAAGAGAAACTCCGGCGAGGTTTCCTGGAAGAGAAACTTCGAGAGCTGCGGAACGACAACAACGCTGGACTTTGAGTGAGTGATTCTCGGAAGAGTATCATTCGGACTTTTGTTCCAAGAACTTTGGACTGAATAGGTTTTCTATCTCTTTAGTCTTTAAGTGTCTTGGTTGTTCAATGCATGTGACTGCATTGTAGTGCGTATTGTTGTCCGTGTCCGTTGTATTAAGTGTGGCTGATTGTATTGTGTAGTACGTTGATTGATTGGTTTGATTGGTGTCATATTGTATGCAACTATTGTGGAGTGTGCATTCTTATGTATTGTTTTCGATCTGCCATTATTGAGAATATAATTGTTTGTTTATCAACTCTCGACTCTGACTTGTTCTTTGGGCCACGTCCGGCGTCTGCTGGCGCACCAAAAAGGACCACTTCAAAATTGTCCACGCTTTCGTGGTGCGGTTCGGGGGGCCGATACTTCGGCTCTTGGAATTAGCCCGGCGATTGCCTCCCTATTTAACGGGACAGGTGTGACAGGGGGCCCGTGAAATTTCTGGTGTGATAACTGACCCGAGTAAATCATTGGTGCAAGCACTCCAGTGATTCTCACGGGCGTGGGCGTTATCGAGCTGGTGGCGTCTTACTTGATAAGGAGGGGGGTTGCTGCGGAGTTTTTTCTTGCATTCCTTTCCAGCAGTCTCATGGTCTTCTCCGCAGATCTTGCACATCGGTTAGCAGTCATGTGGTTCTGTGTCCTTGTCGTGGCCGCATTTGTAGCAGAAGTTCACTTTCGGCTGAGGGCAAATGTCTTGTCGGTGACCTAGGGCGCCACAGGTTCGGCAATACTGGATGGACTTCCGGTATGGCTTGCATCGGTAATCTCCACTGAGGTACGTTCGCGTAAAAAGGAACGTGCTGCCCGTCGAAAGTGATAACTGCAGCTGTGGAAGATCCCAGCATGCGCGCGCCAAGGGCGTGGTATCTTGGGTCTACGCGAAGTCCTGCAGCAATCTCTGTGGGGCTTGTTCCTGGTTCGAGGCCGTAGATCACTCCGCGGCACACATCATCGGGGTGTCGAATGTGCGGATTCACTTGATATAGTACTCCACGGAGCTGTATAGCATTTATACTTTGCAGTTTGGAAGCTCGTTCAGTACTTGCTGTGCTTGCGATGATCACATTCTCTACTTTTCGCAACTGCACTCGCACATGGTCATAGAAGTCCTGCTGGGCCAAGCCACTGGATCTTCCGATGGCATGTGTAACCTCGATGAGTGTTCGTTTTGAAAGATCTTGTCCTGGTTGCGGGCAGAATACAATTCTGAAGTCATCAGTAGGGAATGGCCGCATCCTAGTGCTGCGTTGACGTTGCTGTTGAGATTCGGCGTCTGGCTTCACAGGTTGCGTAGCTCGTTCTTCGGCAGACTTTTCTTCTTTGGCTGACCTGCCTTTACGGCCAGCTTGAAGCCACTCAATGTTGGCTTTGCCTGTCGTTTTGCCACTATTTTCATCAAACGTTCATTGTGATACCGTTCTTGAGTTACCCTCCGTGTTATCCACTTGCATCGTACTCGGGTTTTCTTGACTTGGGTTTGACGTCTGCGTTTCCATGAGAGTGCTAGCTGTTTACCTCAGACGCTGCGTCTCTGTGTTGCGCGAGCAGCGTGCTCGTGCATCTACGAGACGCTAGCGTCCAGCTCGTTTCGCAGGCCTGTCTCGTGCCACAGCGAAGTTCGCGTGCAGCGCGTCCTCTGAATTCCTTGGCGCGTCTCAGCGAGCAGGCACAATATGTTAAGAGTTCAATATCTAGTAAAAAAAGTACACTCACTGCGATGAGTCTGGTGTCAAACGATGCCTTGCAACGTGAGGAATCCCAGGTCACTAAACGCGAGCAGTGTCCAGGCAAGGTTGCACAGAAAATATCAAAAAGAGCAGGAGCCCATGTGAGGTGCGACTCTACCTTGGAAACTTGTTTCATCTAGCATGTGTGAATTTTATTTTCTCCTCTTATGTTCGGCGCCAGGCTTTCCCACCGTAATGTTCCACGCCGGATTTTCCATTGACCGCCTGTCTGCGGGGCTTGTTCGTTCCGGGTTTTTTGTTCCTTCGGTGTACGCTAGTGCTGTAATGTGCCAATCCGGAAGGCTGGTTGTGATTATTTTGAGGCGTAATCTAAAGGTGGTTCTTGTTCTCAGCGTTGCTGGCTCATGGTTTGCGAATTTCTGCAGACTGACCTCCCTGAGTGGAGGCGGGGCCTTCAGTCTGTCATATTTTCGAACGAGTACTTGTTTTCAGCGACACGCAAAAAGCTGTAGAGAGATGTGTGCAATGTAATTATACCTATTCCGATGTGCAGGGTCATACACAGTGAAAGTCAAGGGCAGGACGTGTTAAAAAGGGTTAAAATATTGCAGGTGGCTTCTGCCTCAAAGACTTCCTTTTTCAGGCTTCATTGTGGAACTTCGCACGTCAAGGTATTTCTGGAACAGTGAGGTGTTTCAATCATGGGGGTCAAATTGTTTCATTTGTAATAAACCACTATGAAAAACCACTTTCCCCTCTCTCACCATGGCACCCGCCACTATGATGCGTCAACGCTTTGAATAAAAATTAGCAACTGTCCAAAACATGTCTTTAAACACAAGAAGTTCACATTCACCAAGTCATGCTCGTAACAAATCTAATCACACCATAAGCAAATCAAGGCACGAAAATAAGTGACCCCGTGTAACGAAAATGTCTTGTTTTATTGAGTTTTAACAAGAAGCAAGGTAATTGGCGCCAGAGTGATCATATAGTTCGTTCAATGTTTTTCGGAGCCACAGCGACATTCGAATTGACTGCACTGAGTTAATTTTATGTTTGTTAAATAAGTACCATAACAGTCCTAGATGGTCTAATCAATTCAACTTGGTATACCATTTGATATCGTTGAAATCAAGAAGAAAAAGTAGACTTGGGCTGGGCACGTAGCGCGTGAGCGCGCTAACCACTGGTCATTAAGGGTAGCCGGCTTTATTCCTAGAAAACGAAAACGCATGAAGGGGAGACAGAAAATCAGGTGGGCAGATGAGATTAAAAAGTTCGCTGGTATAACGTGGCAACGAAAAGCACAAGATCGGGTTGAGTGGTGGATCATGGGAGAGGCTGCAGTGGGCGTAGTTAGGCTTTTGATGTAGACCATTTAATAACGTAAATGCGTTAACTCGAACAGTAATGGAATCAAAAGTGCAGGTCTTTTACAAAAACAGAATATTGAGTGGTAAATTGGTGCGTAACCATGTCTGATTTGTTCTGGAAAATGGAATTGTTACTTAACACATTACTTTCTGTGGGGTCTCATTTTCACTGTTACTGAAGTGATTGAACACCTCTTATCGTACACTTCCGCAATTTCATTGTGCATGCTGTCAAAGCAGTAAAGCCGATGGAAACTTTTTGAAAATTAAATTTTATAACTTTGTCTACGGTGCTGAACTTACACCAACGAATGAATTGATTTTCTTTCAAACTTCATAATGTTTAACCTAAAGAGAGTGCGCTGACCGCAGTGGAGAATCTGGGTATATTTGAATATCTCGAAAAATATATTCTACCCTTACAGTCTCCTGAAGAAGCTTCAATGTGCTCTCTGTGTGCGTACAAAGAAAAAAATTTATGCTTCTATGAGATACAAGTATATCACGAGGGTTTCCGACATAGATAACCCCGAGAATATAATTGCCTCGTGTTGTATGGCGGTGATTAATGAAACATTTCTGCAGACGAAAAAAACATGGAATGTACATTTAGTACGACAAGCAATGTGCAACCAAACAAACGCAGAGAGCAAGGACTAGATGAAAACTAGGCGTCAAAAGCTCTTTGTATTTTTCTATGGTCACGCCTATTAGGTATGCAACATAGTTATTATCCAATCAATTACTGAAACGGGCACGCATATAAAGTATTCTTAGAATTATAATTAGCTCTAGACACTTGTTTCATATGTGGAGTCTAGAAAAAGCTTTTATCAAAGGCCGATGGGTGCTTCCAAGAAATGTCAATCATGAGGAACGTGAAACAAAGTTATAATTGGAATCTTTTAGAGGGGCAGTAACGCCGATGCGTTAGTCTCTGAAAAAAGCTTCCGAGAAGCACCTAGGATGCACAACGGAGTTTTTTTGTATGTGCCTACGGCGAACGTGATGAGAGCTGCTTCCAAAGTTATGCCAAAGGTCTTCATTCCGGATAATCTTGCCTTGGCGTAATATTCATGCCAAGCGCAACATTTTCCACTTACATGCGTTTCCAAGAAGTATAACTTTCTAGATTAGCATGTAAGCTGTGTGAGCGCGTGACGCATGATTCTACGTATTATCCAGTACACAAAGTTTCATGAAAACGCGTTATTTCTTCGTAAAACCATGGCACCGTGCGCTTGGGTAGATCAACGTATGTGCGCACTCCTCCAGAATCAGCGGTTTCAACCACTTATTCTGCGTAAAAAGGCAGTTCTCGGTACTAAAAATAATGTTGCAGCAGCCAAAAAGAGTGCTTAGTGAATGTGCAAGAGC
This sequence comes from Rhipicephalus annulatus, assembly GCA_013436015.1. NCBI lineage: Eukaryota > Metazoa > Arthropoda > Arachnida > Ixodida > Ixodidae > Rhipicephalus > Rhipicephalus annulatus. The sequence goes on from WOVY01001539.1 coordinate 94,320, forward strand.
GCTTTCATTCCCCTTTACTATAACATGTACCCCTATCAAAGAATAAAAATATTCTTTCATATTGATATGCTGTCATAAAACAGGAAATGCTCCCGTGTCGTACGTGTCTAGCGCAAAACACAGCAGACAGTGAAGTATCCTCGAAAATACAAAGGGAGAGAAAACTAAACAAAATAGTGATAGAGCGCGAAAAACGAAGACCCTAGCAGTTTTTGTGATTATGAAATACCAACTTGCCCAATCTGCCGCTCTCCTAATGTTTGCTGCTACTAATCCAATGAAAAAATTGGCCCCGTATATGCATGATTCACTGCAAATGTCGTCGCAAGACTACAATCTTGCGTGTTTATTTAAAGTTCTTCGCGAGAAAATTCGTGGCTTGTTTTCTGGAAGCGCTACGTTACAGCGTCTCGATTCGTGCAGCGAAGGCGAACGAGCGCATCGAGGCACGTTAGACGCGAGCACCATCTGACATTTATCTTCGAAAACGAAAGAAGGCGTGTGCGCCCGCAGAAAAAGATGCGCGCCTGCATCGGAGGTGATAAGGCGTAGAACGCAAAACGACGGGCAGGTGCCACCACCGTGTCGCCTTAGCAGAGTGTTGGAAACACTTTCCTTTTGGAACATCGCGTTGCACTGTCAGCGCAGTGTGATAAACGCTACGGTTCTTAGAATTACTTGTGTGTGCCTTCTTTAGTGTAAAGGCACACATACAAAACATCCTAACTTTTTCTAAAAGACTACGCAACGTTTATTAGGTTGTACACCATGCAGAACGCACAAACTATTATTTTATCAACAAGGACGAAAACAAAGCAAAGAAAAGGTGCGTTATATAGCTCTTTTGTGTATAAAGTAAATCAAGGGCATTGAAATTATTACTGGCTAAAATACTGCTACACGCAACAAAGGTGAAGAAAGAAATTGTGTTTCACGGAATCAAAAGCTTCTGTATCACATTTCTCATTTGGCCCCATATGACGACAATATGTCGTAAGCCGATAGGAGTCCTTGGAGTAGGTTCACATTAAATATAGCCAGAACAGTGAAAGGAACATTGGCATTTCAAAGAGAAATTATGACAATTTGTCTTGCATATTTCGCTTATGTACTATGGAAAGACTGGAAGCAATCGGTACGGCGAGGCAAGTTGCAGTGACCAAAAAGATATCTTTTCTTGCAGCGGCAGGCAAAGCTTTTGCAATGGCTGGCGTACTTCACTGTTTTTTTTTGGGGGGGGGGGGTGGCATCTGCCGTCGAAAGTCTTTTCCATGAGCACGTGGTGAAAAATTCTCTTTTCTATGAGCGCTGTTCATGAATCGTTCAATGGCTGGTCTAGTTTATTCAAGCTTTGTGCTGCTTCTCTGCAGAGTATGAGCGCCTTGACAACATGAGTTGAAAACTCGATAGAATTTTTCATATAGTATTCTGTGGATTTGTCCCAGTTCCACAAAATCCGCGCGTTCACAAATGCTGCATTTGGTAAATGGAAGATCTCCGAGTAAACCCTTTTGTTCCGGACGTCATTGATTGATTTGATTGATTTGTGGGGTTTAACGTCCCAAAACCACCATATGATTATCAGAGACGCCGTAGTGGAGGGCTCCGGAAATTTCGACCACCTGGGGTTCTTTAACGTGCACCCAAATCTGAGCACACGGGCCTACAACATTTCCGCCTCCATCGGAAATGCAGCCGCCGCAGCCGGGAATTGAACCAGCGACCTGCGGGTCAGCAGCCGAGTACCTTAGCCACTAGATCACCGCGGCGGGGCACCGGACGTCATTTATGCAACTTAAAATCAAATAATCCATAGGTTTAACGACTCCCACTTGTTTGTAGTAAGCTTTGATGGAATGCAACCGGTTGACATCAATTACTTTGTTTTCTTTTCAGTTGCACCTTTTTGTGAGCCTGGCTTTTGGCTGTCACGTTTTATTTGGGGGCGCTGCCGATGAGTGTGCACCTTTCATCCATCACCTCTTCAGACCCGAGAAAAAAGTATGCCAAAGAAAGTCTTATATACTCTTTATTTTGAGCATTTTTTGTCCCAATACAGTTCTTGGAAAGAGAAAAAAACAGAAACTGAAACTTCAGAAGAGATAATGGATGTACCCGTTTGGGTACACTAGGCCTAAGCTGAATAGAAGTCAAGACAGACATTTTTTTATGAAAGGCAAAAAAAAAATAGCACGTTTAGGACTATTGACGCAAGTTTTTGGGCTATTTTTAGTGCGACATATTATCTGAAACATTGGAGGCACATGCCATGAACTATGTCTCCGCATTTTGAGTCGGACCTGACTAGGCTTGAAATTTCGGTGCAACATTTTGAGACAGACAGACGCAAGCCAATTCGAACTTCCTGCTCCACTGCATTTTGGGGTTTTCAGACTTGTTTGACGTGTGTGCGAATTTGTATTTTTACACTCTGTTCCTAAAAATGAATTCATCAAGAATGTATTTGCTGAAACATGCATGAGCTTTCAGTCATTGCTGTATTTGGTTTTTTATTCTACGGCCACTAAATCAAGAAAGACGTTGAATGCCTGATGAGCCACTTCTTTGTATCGACAATAGTCCTCAATTAGGACACGTACGTGTCCACAAGATGCACACAACCTATGTTCTTGCTGTATGCTTGGATGCAATGAGGCTGTGATACATCTAGTTTTCTTTTATTTCTCCTCAGACACCTACACGTGCCCACATGTGTTCTACCACATTTAAATTGGTCCTACCCTACCTCTCAAAATCGACCGGCAACGTTGAACTTGAACGCTAACTGGTGTATGATTAAAATCAGCTTCAACACTATTATCACGACTGCCGCCTGACCATTCACTGCTGCTGTGCTGCACGTCCACAATGTCCTCTTTATCAGACAAGTCGATAGTCTCAAAAAGTGTGGGTATTGTATTCACTACATAATGGGACATCTGCGTGTAACACATACCATAATTGAATGCATTTTCACCACAAGGACCTGAAATACCCAAACGTGTAGACTTGTAAGTTGTGCTATATCAGAAGCAGCTAAAGCAACCTGTGCAAAATTTTCATGTGCTTTCTTTAGTTTACATAAATCGTTTATACTTATTGATTTGCAATATATATGTAGTCCTTCGTTATTTAGGAAATTATTAAAAATTTCATCTCCTTTGACCGACTTCACGCGCTTTCCTCACATAACACCATCTTATTTCTTTGTACTGCGAGCACGTACAAAGACATATGGTGACAGGTCGTGGGCACTTTGTTTATCGATGCTTCCGCTTGCAGAAACACCAGTAAATATACGAGCACATCGTGCTTTTTTTCAATGGGACCCATTGGGGTGCCCCCGGGTGAATAGGTTATTGTGTCCGCTTGAAGACACTTGGTTTATTCATTTTATATAGACCGTAGCTAGCTGAGAAAGATTCCTCAGCAAAACAAGCGTGTAATATTTCAAAATGTGCTAGCTCAACAGATATTTTTCAGGGTTCAAAAACTCTATAGCTTGTCGAGCAAACATTTCTTTTGAACATTTAGTGGTTTTAACGAAGCCTACTCTCCGAAAGAACTGAAGCTTCATAAAACATAGACAGTGAGCGTCATCTGCGAGACAAGTTAGGAACATTTGGCAAGTTCTGAGTAGAAGACACCTTGTGGCTAATGACCCGATACAAATAAGTCGACAACTTTTCTAGAAGGATAAATACATATCCTCATATCAGGCCCATATGCATAAAAGAGTTAAAGAGCCTTTTATATGGCAAAAGAGAGGAAGGGGTTCAACGCTAAAGAAAGTTTCATGTCACAGCCACTCAATACCTGATGTAAGCAAGCGCTTTGCTCTGGGGAATAGGGTTCATAAAACAAATAGGCAACTTCACCGTACACCTCTTTCAGTCAGTCTTCCATGCCTTGTCCCAGCTATTGCTAACTACTATATCAAAAAGGTATTCATCAGATCATAGGCAGGTGGCCTGCAGAAAGACGCAAAGGCCTGTCTGATTGATGTAAAAATGACTCACGGTAGCCAAGACATCTCCAAACGTCAAAGTTTGCGAAACATTGTTCTGTAAAATCCTTCGTCTGTAATGTACTGCGATGTTTCACAGCTGTTGAAAAATCAGAATATTTGTCTCCAGTAATCTCGCTAATGTTCTATTCATGCTTTCATCTAAATCTTCTTATGTGGTTCTAACCGCATTCACATAGTCTCAATGGCTTAATCTGGAATATATTCCGCTAACATGCAAGGCCGCTTCTCAATGTGGTTCAGACAAAGAAAAAAAAACAATGCAAACCCATTACCAACATTTAACTGCTAAGACACAGTTCAACCACACCATTTTCAGATGTGAATGTACAAAACAGACTCATTAGGAAGATTCCAGGAGCAACACATGGTGAAGTGAATAAACAATAAGTTTAAAACAGCTTTGCCAATAGGCTGAAATAGGCAGCTACGTCGCAATGTATATATATATATACAGTCGACTCCCGGTAATTCGAAGTCGCTTAATTGGAAGTTTCGCTTAATTAGAAATGAGCAAGTGGTCCCATCAGTTTTGCATGCAATCGTATAGAAAGAAATGCTCGATAATTCGAAGTTAAAAACCCATAATATTGGTTAATTAGAAGTTTTTTCAATCGACAGTCTCGTCACGACCGTAATTTTACAGTAAAATGGGGAACTTTTCATATGCCAAAACATCTGCCGGACCGCGCTGGTGTGTTCGCCATCACTACTGTCCGCAGCGCCACAGATCTTGAAGCGGCAATCTTTTTAACGCTGGCGAATTGCATCGGCGGCATCGACTGACTCTTTAGTTGACTTTTGTCGAGACTCGAGTGTGTCACCGTGTCACCCGCGCGCTGGGTTGATTCCACACGTGTTTCCGCGCTTCTGATTTTGAGTGTTGTGGTGGTGACGTACATTTGATAATGGCAACTCGTGGCCCTTACCGAACGGTAGACCTAGCGACGAAAGTCGAAGTCTTGAAGGAAGTTGACCAGGGAGGCACCGCCAAACAAGACATTCCAAGAAAGTACGGCATTAAGCCTAACACGCTGTCGACTTTCATAAAGAATAAGCGCTCAATATTGGATGCGTTTGAAAGTGAAAAATTCAAGACATCGCGGAAGCGCATACGCACCGGCGCCTACCCCGAGTTGGAGGAAGCACTGCTGATTTGGATCAGAGAGGCACGAAACAACAAACTTCCTCTCAGTGGTGAAGTCGTCACGGCAAAAGCGTCATCGCTTGCTGAAATGTTGGGCATCAACGACTTCGCTCCTTCGGATGGGTGGCTTACGCGTTTCAAACATCGCCACGACTCCATTTTTAAAAGCGTGTGTGGGGAGAAGGCGTCAGTCGATGAGGAAACGTGCCTGACATGGAAAGCGGGCAAGCTTCGCGAGTACCTCAAAGAATACCAGCCGGCAGACATTTTTAATGCAGACGAGACTGCGCTTTTTTATCGGCTGCTACCGGACAAGACCCTGACATTTAAAGACGACGACTGTTCTGGAGGCAAAAGAAGCAAAGAGAGAGTGTCAGTGCTAGTCGCGGCGAACATGACTGGCACAGAACGGTGTCGCCTTCTTGTGATCTGGAAGGCTGCCAAGCCTAGGTGCTTTAAAGGCGTGAAGACGCTTCCTGTGGATTATGCCTCGAACAGAAAGGCGTGGAAGACATCCGATATTTTTAAGGACTGGATCACCAAACTCGACCGCAAGTTCGCGCAATCAAGCCGTAAGGTGTTGTTTCTTGTGGACCAATGTAGTGCCCACATGAACGTACCTGCCTTGAGTGCCATCCGTCTTGTGTACCTGCCTGCAAACACGACGTCCGTGTTGCAGCCCATGGACCAGGGCATAATAAAAAATGTGAAGGTATTGTATAGGCAGCATCTCGTCGAGCGCATGCTTTTGTGCATGGACAACTTGTCGCAATACGAGGTGAGTTTGGTTAGTGCCATCAACATGCTAGCGCGAGCTTGGACCCACGTGAAAGAATAAACCATCGCCAATTGTTTCCGGGCCTGTGGTTTCATGGAAAACTCGGGGGCTGTTTCTCCTTGTGCACCAGTGGAGATGCAAACAAATGAGCTCGACCACGGTAGCTTTCGCGCTGCTCTCCGTGACGTCCGTTTCGACGAGTATGTCGCTGTGGACAGCAACGTCGAAACATGCGGTCCACTAACGGACAGCGAAATCGTGCATATGGTTCGGCCCCATGACTGCATTCCTGAAAATGACGATGATGACGACGACATCGGAAATGAGCCACCACCGAGGGCTGCGGATGTAGCTGCGGGTCTTGCTCTTGCGCAGCGGTTTTTTGTTGGAGAACACAACACCGAAGAAGCACTTCGACACGTTTATTCCTTACAAAACTTGCTAGCCGCATTCAGATTCGGCAAGCAGAAGAAGATGACAGACTATTTTTCCTAAAAACTGTCGCGCTTTTAAACTAATAAAAGTGCCGTTTTTAGTGCTTTTTGCGGTTCCCGTGAACTTCGTATTAACGGGAGTCGAATGTATATATATATATATTGCCACGTTCCATTTCCCAAGTTTTTTATCGTCCGAAAACACCGCATGATTCTCAGCGCAAACCGCGCCTGCAGTTTTCTAGAAGGTTCCGGACTGTAGTAGATCATTTTGATAAGATCACGCCCACCGTGCGAACGGTACAGATTGTTCTGGAAGCTACGCCACCGCCAGCGATAACGCTAGAACATTCGACGGCAAGAGCATAAATGCCGACGCGCTTCGCCGCTTGTCAGTTGTTGATCGAAGGCCGACGCTCCGTTAGCCGCTATCAGTCCGAGACTGCTATCTGTGCGAGACTGCTGCTGTAATTGGACTTTCAGTTTACCGGGCACAGGTTCGCCCAAATAAACAGTTAAATTCCAACACGAAGTCTCCTGTCTTCAGCCACGTCACGACCCCGTGACATATGGTGGAGGTGCTGAACAAGTCACCATTCCGCCTCGCTCAAGCGTCATTATTTCAGTCGGCGCTCCTAAATCACCTGACTTGGAAGGCGTCGTTGAAGGCAGTCAGCATCTGTTGGTCACCCAAAATATTTGCGTCGCAAGAGGAATTGCAGAGCTGCGGGGAGGCAGAGCAACGGTTTTGCTCACGAATTTCAGCAATGAGTACAAACATGTGAACAAAGGAACAACGGTCGCATACATCGAAGAAATTGTCGAAGCCACCAGTGCTTTCGCCCTCGCCGATTCTGCGGAACCTGCTCAGAGGAACGGCATTCTCTGCCGACTTAACTCAAGCAATCTTGGCATACAGCCAAACAAACCACCGCCGGACGACAGCGTACCACCCACAGACCAACGGCCTCACCGAGCGGCTTAACAAGACGATCGCCGACATGCTGTCAATGTACGTCGATGTCGAACACAAGACGTGGGACGCCATTCTTCCGTATGTGACCTTCGCATACAACACGGCGGTGCAGGAGACGACGCAGATATCTCCATACAAATTGGTCTACGGAAGGAGCCCGGCAACGACGCTCGATGCCATGTTACCCAACGTCACCAACGAAGAAAACCTCGATGTGAGCGAGTACCTTCAACGCGCCGAAGAAGCCCGACAACTTGCGCGTCTCCGTATCAAGAATCAACAGACGACCGACAGCCACCGTTACAACCTTCGACGACGCTTCGTGGAATACCAGCCCGGTGAACGTGTTTGGGTGTGGACGCCGATACGCCGACGTGGACTAAGTGAAAAGCTTCTGCGACGGTATTTCGGACCGTACAGGGTGGTTCGACGGCTCGGCCCACTTGATTACGAGGTTGTTCCCGACGGCATGACGAACTCTCAACGACGCCGATCGCGACCTGAAGTCGTCCATGTCGCGCGCCTCAAGCCGTTTCATGCGCGTTAACAAACTGAACTAGTGTTTTTTGTATTATTGTTGTATCGTAATTTATTCTATGTACTTTCCTGCATTATAATGTACTTTCATATTTAGTTAAAGCATCGGGACGATGCCTTTTTTCAGAGGGGGGCAATGCCACGTTCCATTTCCCAAGTTTTTTATCGTCCGAAAACACCGCATGATTCTCAGCGCAAACCGCGCCTGCAGTTTTCTAGAAGGTTCCGGACTGTAGTAGATCATTTTGATAAGATCACGCCCACTGTGCGAACGGTACAGATTGTTCTGGAAGCTACGCCACCGCCAGCGATAACGCTAGAACATTCGACGGCAAAAGTATAAATGCCGACGCGCTTCGCCGCTTGTCAGTTGTTGATCGAAGGCCGACGCTCCGTTAGCCGCTATCAGTCCGAGACTGCTATCTGTGCGAGACTGCTGCTGTAATTGGACTTTCAGTTTACCGGGCACAGGTTCGCCCAAATAAACAGTTAAATTCCAACACGAAGTCTCCTGTCTTCAGCCACGTCACAACCCCGTGACAATATATATATATATATATATATATATATATATATATATATATATATATATAGGCAGGCATGGTGGTAGAGAGGCCATAGCGTTGCATATTGTCACGGGGTCGTGACGTGGCTGAAGACAGGAGACTTCGTGTTGGGATTTAACCGTTTATCTGGGCGAACCTGTGCCCGGTAAACGGAAAGTCCAATTACAGCAGCAGTCTCGCACAGATAGCAGTCTCGGAGTGATAGCGGCGAACGGAGCGTCGGCATTTATACTCTCGCCGTCGAATGTTCTAGCGTTATCGCTGGCGGTGGCGTAGGTTACAGAACAATGTGTACCGTTCGCACAGTGGGCGTGATCTTATCGAAATGATCTACTACAGTCCGGAACCTTCTCGAAAACTGCAGGCGCGGTTTGCGCTGAAAATTGTGTGGTGTTTTGGGACGATAACAAAAACTTGGGAAATGGAACGTGGCATTGCCCCCCTCTGAAAAAAGGCATCGTCCCGATGCCTTAACTAAAGATGAAGGTACAATAATAATGCAAGTAAGTACAATGAATAAATTACGATACAACACTAATACAAAAAAACACTGTTCCAGTTTGTAAATGCGCATGAAACGGCTTGAGGCGCGCGACATGGACGACTTCAGGTCGCGATCGGCGTCGTTGAGAGTTCGTGATGCCGTCGGGGACAACCTCGTAATCAAGTGGGCCGAGACATCGAACCACCCTGTACGGTCCGAAGTACCGTCGCAGTACTTCGGTCCGAATACCACGTTCCATTTCCCAAGAAGTAGTCGTCATCCGGGTCGTCGGGTAGCGGTTGGTTGACAGGCGCACGAGAGAGACAGTCGGCGTCGGAGTGTTTTTGCCGGACTTGTAAATGACAGTGATGTCATATTCTTGAAGTCTCAGGCTCCATCGTGCGAGGCGACCTGAAGGGTTCTTCAAGGTGGCTAGCCAACACAAGGCGTGGCGGTCGCTCCCAACTTTGAAGGGCTTGCCGTAGAGGTAGGGGCGAAATTTCGACGTAGCCCAGATGATGGCGAGGCACTCCTTTTCTGTTGTGGAATAATTTGCTTCTGCTTTGGATAGCGATCGGCTGGCGTAACTAATAACCCTTTCAAGTCCGTCAGCCCTCTGCACAAGAACGGCGCCAAGACCTACGCTGCTTGCGTCAATATGTATTTCTGTCTCGGCGGATTCGTCGAAATGGGCAAGTAACGGAGGCGTCTGGAGGCGATGTTTAAGCTCCTGGAAAGCGTGCTCCTGTTGCGTTTCCCACTTGAACTCCACGTCGGCCTTGGTAAGGTTAGTGAGAGGATCGGCGATGCGGGCGAAGTTTTTCACGAACCGCCTATAATAGGCGCACAGGCCCAGAAATCGGCGCACGGCTTTCTTGACAGTGGGCGGCGGAAAGTCGGCGATGGCGGCTGTTTTCCGTGGATCGGGACGAACTCCAGACTTGCTGATAACGTGCCCCAGAAACAAGAGCTCCTCATACGCAAATCTGCACTTTTCTGGCTTCAGTGTGAGTCCGGAAGTCTTGATGGCTTGAAGTACAGCTTCAAGGCGCCAAAGATGCTCGTCGAAACTCGAGGAAAACACGACGACGTCGTCCAAGTACACAAGGCAAGTCTGTCTCTTCAATCCTGCCAGTACTGTATCCATAACGTGTTGAAAAGTTGCAGGCTCTGAGCAAAGGCCGAAGGGCATCACCTTAAACTCGAAGAGGCCGTCCGGTGTTATAAACGCCGTCTTCTCTCGGTCTCTTTCGTCGACTTCGATTTGCCAATAGCCAGTCTTGAGGTCCATTGACGAAAAGTACCTGGCGTTATCGAGCCGATCAAGTGCATCGTCTATGCGTGGGAGAGGATACACGTCTTTTCTTGTGATTTTGTTCAGGCGGCGATAATCGACGCAGAAACGTGGGGTCCCATCTTTTTTCTTTACTATCACCACGGGGGATGCCCATGGACTCTTGGACGGCTGGATAATGTCATCCCGCAGCATTTGATCAACTTGTCTCTTCATGGCCTCATGCTCTCGCGTCGAAACCCTGCACGGACTCTGACGGAGTGGTCTAGCATTTTCTTCGGTTATGATGCGATGTTTCGTGATTGGGGTCTGCGGAATTTTCGATGACGACGAAAATCAATCTTCGTATTGTAGGAGCAGGGCCTTGAGCTGTTCTTGCTTATCGTTCGGAAGTCTGGGATTGACGTCGAAAGCTATGAGAGGGGCTTGGTTCCTCTGAGCAGGTTCCGCAGAGTCGTCGAGGGCGAAAGCACTGGTGGCTTCGACAATTTCTTCGATGTATGCGACCGTTGTTCCTTTGTTCACATGTTTGTACTCATTGCTGAAATTCGTGAGCATAACCGTTGCTTTGCCTCCCCGCAGCTCTGCAATTCTCTTGCGACGCAAATATTTCGGGTGACCAACAGATGCTTACTGCCTTCAATGACGCCTTCCAAGTCAGGTGATTTAGGAGCGCCGACTGAAATAATGACGCTTGAGTGAGGCAGAATGGTGACTTGTTCTTCCAGCACATTCAAGGCATGGTGTCCTGACGGCGTGCGCGGCGGTAGTGCTTCTTCTGTGGAAAACGTTATCGACTTTGTTTTTAGGTTGATGACAGCACCATGGAGGCATAAGAAGTCCATGCCAAGGATGACATCTCTCGAGCAACGCTGTAGGACTACGAAGTCTGTAGGATAAATACGGCCGTTAATTGTGACTCTCGCTGTGCAGATTCCTGCAGGCGTTACGAGATGACCTCCGGCTGTGCGGATTTCAGGGCCTTTCCATGCTGTCCTAACTTTCTTTAACTTCGCGGCGAACGACCCACTGATGACAGAATAGTCGGCTCCAGTATCGACGAGGGCGGTCACACTGTGGCCGTCGATAAGAACGTCGAGATCGCTAGTTCGCCATCTCGCATTACAGTTAGGGCGTGGTGTCGGGTCACGGCTGCGTCGGCTTGGTCCACTACTCCCATGTTGCGTCGTCAGGCCACCTTCGGTAAGTGAGCTTTCGCCGTCTGGGCTTTGCCTGGTTGGCGTTGTGTTCGGAAAGCTCCGTCGCGGCGTCGTCGTCGTCGGAGGAAGATCTTCGGTAGTTCGTCGCACAACAACCGCACCTCCACCGGTTGCTGCCCTTAGTTTTCCGGATACGGGCTAGGAAACCGGCCCCGCGTTGGGCCAGAGTACTGCCGGTGGTGCGGTGACGTGCGGAGGCTGGGCGACGGCGAACGCGAAAGGCTTCGTGGTATCCACCTAGTTCCTGTCAGGTAGTCGGCGATGTCACGTGGTCGTTCTCCTGGCTGTGGACGCGGTGCATTGACGGCGAAGCCACGCAGTCCCATCTGTCGGTACTGGCAACGGCGGTAAGTGTGTCCGGCCTCGCCGCAGTGGTAGCAGAGCGGGCGATGGTCAGGGGTGCACGAGACGTCAGGCTTCCTCGGTGCACTGCACTGGGCCGCTAGCGAACGGTATGACGTCGGTGGGGGTGGTGGCGCGGGTGCCTTTTGTCGACGAAAGTGCGATGGGGCGGCGTTTTGGCGTGAACGGGGAGGAATGTTGTGGCGCAGTGCAGAGGCGTAGCTCATAGCTCCCGGCTCGGGCAGCGGTGCACGGTTTTCGGTTGGTTTCTCATCAGTCCCGCGAAGAGCTCCTGTATGACCCCTCGCATGAGGAAACGAACTTTTTTCTCCTCAGGCTTGTCTGGGTCAGCGTGACGGAATAGTTGGGTCATTTCTTCTGTGAAAGTGGCGACATTTTCATTCGGTAGCTGAACCCGGGTCTCTAATAAAGCAGCAGCCCTCACTTTGCGAGTGACGCTCGCAAACGTTTGCAGGAATGCGCCGCAGAAAACATCCCACTTTCGGAGCGTGGACTCCCGATTTTCGAGCCAGGTCCTTGCGGTGTCTTACAAATAGAAGAACACACGATGCAGCTTTTCGTCATGTTCCCAGAGGTTTAGGTCGGCCACACGGTCGTATCTTTCTAGCCAGAACTTCAGGTCTTCGAACAATGACCCATGGAAAATTGGTGGTTCCCTGGGTTGATGCATTACCATCGTGGGCTGGGACGCTGCGGTTGTCATTGTCGCTGCAGTCGCGGTCATGGCCTTGGTCTTGATTGATTGATTGATTTGTGGGGTTTAACGTCCCAAAACCACCATTTGATTATGAGAGACGCCGTAGTGGAGGGCTCCGGAAATTTTGACCACCTGGGGTTCTTTAACGTGCACCCAAATCTGAGTACACGGGCCTATAACATTTCCGCCTCCATCGGAAATGCAGCCGCCGCAGCCGGGACTCAAACCCGCGACCTGCGGGTCAGCAGCCGAGTACCTTAGCCGCTAGACCATTGCGGCGGGGCCCTTGGTCTTCCGCGCCTTGTCTTGTAGAAGCCCGTACTCCGGTGGTAGCCCTTGCTGTCGGCGGCTTGTTCGCTGCTCCTGGTTGGCGTTGGTGTCTTCTCCGCGACTTGGGCTAGGTTCACGGCTTGACGGGGGCGTCCGGTACATGAACGAAGCAGCACCTCCACCAGATGTCACGGGGTTGTGACGTGGCCGAAGACAGGAGACTTTGTGTTGGGATTTAACTGTTTATTTGGGCGAACCTGTGCCCGGTAAACGGAAATTCCAACTACAGCAGCAGTCTCGCACAAATAGCAGTCTCTGGCTGATAGCGGCGAATTGAGCGTCGGCCTTCGATCAACAACTGACAAGCGGCGAAGCGCGTCGGCATTCATACTCTTGCCGTCAAATGTTCTAGCGTTATCGCTGGCGGTGGCGTAGGTTCCAGAACAATCTTTACCGTTCGCACAGTGGGCGTGATATTATCGAATTGATCTACTACAGTCCGGAACCTTCTCTAAAACTGCAGGCGCGGTTTGCGCTGAGAATCGTGTGGTGTTTTGGGTCGATAACAAAAACTTGGGAAATGGAACGTGGCAATATAGTCCAGTAGATCCTCCGTGAGTGGTCACAACGTGGTTTATTTAGACGTTTCGACCTAGAGTCTGGCCTTCATCAGGATTAAAGGTACAGTTTGTTGGTGCTCAGCATTATACAATCTCAAATCAGAGGGAAAGGAAAGAGGAAAGAGAGAGAAAAAAGAAAACAAAGAAAAAAGAGAAAAAGAGAAAAAAGAGAAAAAGAGTATAAGGTGAACTCCCCTCAGGCGCCCCCTTGCACTCTTCCTTCCATTTCCTTCTTCATCTCTCTCCCCTTTCTCCCCTTCACCTTTCTGATGTCAGCGGTTTGTGTATGCTTCCTTTCACTAACGCATTCTTCCCGACCAGAAGGCGCCTCCTGGCACTGGCGGTTTGGTGTGGGGCAAAAAAGAGCTTTTTTTAGGAGTTCTAAGCTATTAACTACTCGGCGCCCCGTCAACATTTCGTCGTAGAAAGAGGGATGCCGCGTATTGCGGCAGAGGCTGGTAAGCGGGCGCAATGCGAATTCCTTGCCCGCACGTGAGGCGTAATCTTTGTCCCTACTTTGAACCATATAATCTAAAGCATTGCCTCCTAGATGTGGTGCACAGCAATTAATCTGTAGAGCAGACGATGGATGACAACTTGCCCTAAAGCGTGTTTTTCGGTCTAATGCGGCAGTCTTCATGCCCCAAATGATCACAAGGCTTTCCTTGTGAACTCTCTAAGTAGGTCGAATGCATCGGGTATATTATATAAAGATGCAGAGCACATCCCATGCACGGTCTCAAGAAACGTGGCACTGCGCCGGTAACCAAAAAGAGATCTGGATGCATGCGAAAAGCAAGCGCTACAATTGTTGTAGAGAGGACAGACTTTATAGGCCACAACACGTAATTTCAACTTGCCTGGTTCTTTTTGTCGAAGCTATTCCCATGCTTTTGGTAGCATGTTTGAAAAAAAACACTAAATAGAGGTTCTTTGTGCCATGTGCCTTTGAAACAATGCCTCCTTATTATAAAGTGTTCCTTTAAACACGGTAAAAAATTGCTTATGTAAGAGCCTTTTGTGTGCTCATGTAACATCTTTTCCTACCGACGGTAGCACCATCTTTTTCAGTGATAGGTTTCATGCTCACTATTGCAGTTAAAATTAAATACACTGTGATCACACCAGTATTGAGAGGTAATAATGCAAATTGGCTGTTATATATTTAGCGACAACTCATCTTGATGTTGAAGCAAAGATATGGAGGCGGGGCTTCTGGATATATGTGTTTTTATTTATTTATTTACAGAATTTCTGCAACACTTAGTGACATTACTGTAGGGGGTATATAGACAAAGTCCAATATGGTTGCTGATATTTTTGCATTATTACACTTCAACTTTATGGAAAGTTATAGCAACATATAATATTACAGCATGCAATCAGAAGTATTTTAATACAATATGGTACGTGGCAAACAGATTCAAAAAGTGTATAGGCTCTGCAAATATATACATAAGTGAAGTTTAACTTTCCGAAACCACCATATGAATATGAGAGACGCCATAGTGGAGAGCTTCAGAAATTTCGACCACCTAGGAATCTTTAACGTGCACCCAAATCTGAGCACACAAGCCTACACCAAATGCCAGTATCGAAAATGCAGTTGCTGCCGCTAGGATTCAATCCTGGATCTGCGGGCCAGCAGCCAAGTGCCTTAGCCACTAGACTACCGCGGCGATGCATGTTGCTCTACAAGTTAGGCAGTTTTCGGATGAGGGACAATTCTAGACAACTAAAACACCCCAAGCGAAACAAACATGCACAGGGTATGCTTCTTCATTCTTGTCGTGTTTTAGGCATCCAGAATTTCCCCTCAAATTATGTACCAACTAGACTCCCAACAAGTACTTCTAAGTTTTCCGGTGATTTTGTTTTTTGTTAGCTTGCATCGTTAAAGCCTATGGCAGCGCACACCAGGTTACGTGAACGAACACGCACACAAAGGAACGACACACAAGGCGTCTACCAACTTAGAAAATTCAGGGAATTGGCACCCTTCTGGAAAAGTCATGGAAAAGTCAAGGAACTTCTGCAATACCTAGCCAGGTCAAGAAAATTGACAACAGTTCTTTGCGACCGTCACAAAAATAAGCATCGCCGTTGAAAAGTCTCTCTCTCAGCTGCAAATACAGTTACCTGCTAGAAGGTGTGTGAAAAAAAAAGCCGCCCGCAACTTCTTATGAGGACAACTAGAGTAAATGCATCGCAGAGTGGTTGGGGTATCTCGTGAATTTTGCGTAATTGAGTATGGTTTGGTACTCACCGAGTAGCGTTCACCTCGGGTAGATGTGCGGGTCGAGGCGGGTAACGGTAACCGTAGATCACGCTCATCGACGGTACATGCCCACGTACCAACGAACCCTTACACGATGCGCACACCAAGTACGACTTAGCTCTAGCAGTCTCTCGTCATCTGTGTCGCTGTTAACGTTGTCTTTGACGCCACCGTCCTTCAAGTCGACGTTGCCAAACGTCCTCCAAAGAAACCAATGTGCATTGGTCTGCCTCCCTTTGTTCGTGATGCTCCCGACCAACATAGGGTCGTGTCGAAGAGCAGTCAGTCGCACACTTTACAGCTGTGTCCAAAACTGTGGTCTTCGAAGTCGCGTTTGAAATGAGGGGCCGGCTGCGCAAACTGCTTGGCTCGCCCCGCCCCTTTCACAGCGCGTTCGCATTCACGAGCACCTGCCGGAGCCGCCTCTCGTTGACGACGTTTGCATGCCGCTTCTCGCCTACGTAATTCTGGTCTTAAAGCTCGCTCCTCACATTTCGCCGCTGCTTCTCGTGCACAAATTTCGGAATCCGCAGCTCGGTGTTGCCGTTTTGCAACTGCTTCTCGTGCACTAAGTTCGGAATCCGTAGCTCGGCATTGCCGTTTTGCAGCTGCTTCTTGTTCCCTGAAGGAAGTATCCGCAGCTCGCTTCTAATGTTTGCGTTCAATGTCCTGTGCTCGTCTCTTTGCAGCCTCGTCTTCTGCGTTGCTTGCTGTTGTTGACGCTGGAGACGGTGAGGGTTGGTAACGTTGCCTTGAGCGAGTGGTGGCACGATGACGCTGGGTTGTGCCCCAGAACTGCTTGAAGGTACGGTTGCCATTTAATGCTTCCATCGCGTCTACTCGGGTCAAGCAAAGCATGAACTCAAGCGAAATGTGAGCATAAAAGGGGAGAGAGGGAGGTGGAGGGGAGACGAGTCAACCATGTGCAGTTGGGCTGTGGACGCCGACGATGAGTGACATGGTGTGACTGAGAAATGTTCTGCATTAAGAAAAAAAGACAGTGCATAACTCTTGCTTCTGGGTGTAAACACGAAAGGATACACTGACCCATATAACACAATGTTTACTTTCGTTTCAGTATGCGACATGGGAGGGACCTTGTTCACAGTAAAAGCCATAAGAAATTCACAGCGTACTTAAATACGCCTAGATACCTTATGTAAGCAGCGAGAGTACATTGTCAGAAGCATCTCAACACTCCTGTCTAGCATATGTGCAGTCGTCTGTATCTGGATTTGAGGTGCAGGCATGATGTAAGCTTTTTTAAATGCGGAGCCCATCATAGTCGAACCTACTCAGAAATTCCGTGGCAGCGATTGTGTCTACACCATTACTGCGCATGCTCGCGTCTCGTGCCAACTGTCCCTCTATCCACTCTCTCGCCTTGCAAGGCCGTCACAGGCAGCGTCTGCTAGTAAAAATGGACTGCTCGCGACAACGTAGGCCCGCAGGTTGCCAGTGAGATGTTCAAGGATGCTTTACTTGCATTCAGTGAAGTGGCTAAACGCTACCAGTTGAGTAAACGCTCATTTGCTCCTACGCACAACAAGTTCTTTAGACCTCAGGCCATCACGTTTACTACGCTCCAAACCAGGTCCTTTCCAAGCCTATTTTTCGTCAGCATAGTCTCCTCAGAGGATTTTTGTAGCTAGCAAGGACGACGAGACAGCATGATGGCCAGAACAAGAAGCGATATCGATTTATTCAGTCACTGATTATATAGGCGCACGATAGTGCTGCGTGAGTACCTGCGCAGGTCCGATGCGCAGTCGAGATGCAAATAGCCTTGCCGCATATATCCTTTCTGTTAGCAATGAAATTACATACCCACCGAAACGGTGGTAAGTACATGGCATTTCAAAAAAATGATATACACTTGGTTAAAGTCCTTGTCATAATGAAGACGCTGTGGTGGCTTCACGGTTCGAGTCGACCTTCTCAGAGCTGGCGTCGGTGGTGAAGTTGACTGACGCACCACAGGTGGCGAAGGGTCGTCCGACGTCGGAACTTCGCGACGTCGGCCATAGGCTGACGAGGTTGAAGTTGCCACTGTCGGATGGCCACCAACGTTGTTGTCCGCTGAGCTGGTATCAATGTCGTCGTCGCTTTCCTCGATGAACCGTTCACCAGTTTGAAGTAGGTGACGACAGTTGTGCCTCAACAGCTCCTGGTTTTCCGTTTTGACAAGGTAGGACCTTGGATATAGCGAACCCACCACTTGAGCTTTCCGGGACTATGCAGCATCTCTGAGCCTCACGACGTCACCCTTCTGCAGAGGAGGCAAAGGTCTTCCCCCTTGGGCCTGACTGTGCTTTTTGACGTCGGTTGCGGTCACCGTACTGAAGTCCGGGAAGTTGGCGCGAAGGCGCCTTCCTTGCAGTAGTTTACCGGGGGATCGCCCGTCCTCCAGTGGGGTAGAGCGGTAGGCCAGCAGGCCCAGCCAGAATTCGTCGCCGGAATCTGCAGTTTTTTTAAGATGCGCTTCACAACCTGCACACCTTTTTCCGCAAGCCCGTTTGATTGCGGATAATGAGGGCTTGAAGTGACGTGCGTGAAGTCGTATCTCCTTGAAAACAAAAAAAAATTCATGGCAGGAAAATTGTGGGCTGTTATCAGTGCATACTTCGACGGGCACGCCAAATCTGGCAAAGATAGCGCTTAGTGCTGCGATGGTTGATTGCGTCGACAAGTCAGATAGTTTCTGAACTTGCGGAAAGTTTGATAAGGCGTCAAAGACAACGATGTACGAGTCCCCCGCAAACTAAAAATATCAGCTCCAACTCTATGCCATGCACAACCTGGCGCGGGCCGCATTTGAAGCGGTTCCTTGGGCTGTTTGTAAGCGTACTTGCGGCATGTAGGACAAAGTTGCACCATGGAAGAAATCTCAGCGTTAAGCCCAGGCCAAAACACGAGGCGTCTGGCCCCTTCTTTGCATTTTTGCATGCCGAGGTGACCTACATGGATTTTTTCAAGCATAGTTTTTCGCTTGCTTTTCGGAATAACAACCTTCGACGCCTTTAAAAGTATTCCGTCGACAAATGAGAGTTCTCGCTCAAAAGGCTCTAGTTCACCTTGTACTGGAAGCCCCGCCGACAAACTTGCGATCACCGACTGTAGGTAGCGGTCACGAGCCGTTGCCGCTTGCAGTTCTTTCTGCGTTGCTTCTGTGACACGGTAACCTAGAAACTGGATTGCGTGAACTTCCACGTCGGTAGTAGCGCCAGCGTCGTCTTGGTTGTCAGCAGTTGACCGGGACAACATGTCAGCAAGAACAAGGTGCTTCCCAGGAATATACTGCAAAACAAAATCATACTTGAACAACCTCAAAAAGAACCGTTGAAGGCGAGGTGGCATGTCACTAATTTCCTTTTGAGCAAGAGTGGCTTGTGGTCGGTTTCAATTGTGACTTTCTGGCCGTAGACGAACTGATGAAATTTTTCGCATCCAAAGCAAATTCCTAGGGCCTCCCTTTCCATCTGTGCGTACAGTTTTTCTGCCTTAGTCAGCACTCGAGATGCGTAAGCTACGGGCCGCCACTCGTTATTGTGACGATGCAGAAGGGTGGCACCGACGCCGTCCTTCGATGCATCGCAAGATAACCTTGTTTCCCGTCGTGGGTCAAATATTGCGAGCACGGGAGCGGTGGTCAGAATTTGCGTGACGCTCTTCCACTCTTTGGCGTGGTTATCTGTCCACTCAAACTCAGAACTGGCCTTGATAAGAGTTCTTAACAGGGCCGTTCTTTCAGATAGCTGCGGCACGAACTTTCCAAAGTAGTTCAACACACCCAGCATACGTTGAACATCGGCCTTGCATGTTGGCACTGGCATTTGAACCAAACTTTTTTACGAGCCCTGGATTTGGGGATATGCCGTTCGCACTTGGAATATCACCCAGAAACCGTAGCTTTTTTACGCCAAACTTGCACTTGTGCAGATTAAACGTTAATCCAGCTATTTCAGCAGTTTTGAGGACTGCAACCAGGCGCTCATCATGCTCTTCCTTCATTGAACCCCAGACCAGGATATCATCATTATATATGAGCACGCCTGGCAGACCGTCAAATATCTGACAAAGTGCCTGCTGAAACACCTCGGGTGCAGATGAGATGCCAAAGGGTAGCCTTAGAAAACGGTATCTGCCAAAAGGCGACGAGAACGTACAGATTTTTGATGTTGTCTTGTCTAAGGGCACCTGATGAAAGCCGGCGTTTGCATCAAAACAGCTAAAATAAGTAGCACTGGTTAGCCGTGCTTCCAAGTCCTCGCGTCTGCGTAAAGAGAAATGCTGCCTCTTGATATACTTGTTCACTCTTCTGGGGTCCATGCAAACCCTTAGAGCACCGTCTTTTTTTTACCAGTACCAGAGGGCTTACCCAGTCGGTTGGCTCATTTTCTTTGACGATGATGCCCCCCTTGATCATTCGCTGTAGTTCGTTCTTCAGAGGTTCCTGAAGTGCAGGTGGAACCCGGCGAGCAGGCTGAACGACCGGAACCGCGTCTGGATCCAGGACCATTCTGTACTGCGTTTTCAAGCAGCCGAGCCCTTGGAACAGGTGCCTGAAATCTTTCAAAAGTTCATACTAAGACGAGGCATTGACAGCGTCCACCGTACGTCGAACCAATCCAAGCGCTTCACTGGCATCGAGCCCAAGGATGGCTTGGCGCCCATTCTTTACGACGAAGAATTTCACGCTTATCTCGGTGGTTCCGACAGACACTTTCTGTGACGTTGTTCCAAAGCTTGAAATAACGCCCCCGTTGTAGGCGCGCAACACTCAGCCGGTAGGTTGCAACGCTTCTTTGGATCCAAGCTTACGGTACGTTGTAAATGGAAGTAAGCTTGTCTGCGAACCAGTGTCCACTTTGAACGTCACTTCTCTGCCATTTATTCGAGCCTTGATTGTCCAGTCTTTCTTGCGACAATTTTCGGAGCCGATTTCGAGAATCTCAAAGTCATTCTCAACGAGACTAGCTACTTCGCTAACGGCGGTAGACTTCTGGCAACGACTTGCAAAGTGGTTGTATTTGCGGCAAGAATGACATAATTTACCATACGTGGGGCATTGCTTAGGTTTATGTTTGCGGTTGCACTTCCTGCAGCAAATATCTTGATTATCGTGACTCCGCTTTTTTTTGCGCTGCTGCCGTTCTTTCGTCACCGTTTCGCCACTTGAAACTGCGTCAATGCTGTCTGCCGTCATATTCCAAACTAGGCTACTTAGTGCCACTGCTTCTGCCGCTTTACACATTTCCTCGGCTTTTAGTAGCGTCAGGCCTCTCTCGGGAAGCATTCTTTCACGCAGCTTTGGGTCGTTCGTACCAAACACAATTTGGTCTCTAATCAGTGAAGCATGCTGATCTCCAAAGTTGCACTGTGTCGCCTGCTTCTTTAAGTACCGCACAAACTTCTCAAGAGGTTCTTTCTCCGCCTGGCTTCGTGTACGAAAAACATATCTTTCGTGAATTTCATTGCTCACCTCGGAGAAATAGGCGTCGAACTTCCGCACGACCGTGTCGTAAGATTCCTTGCTTTCTCCGGGCCCGTAATGAAATTTGTTGAAGATGTCGAGCACTTCGTCTCCCGCGAAGCTAAGTAAGAGCGCCACTTTCGAGGAATCACTTCTCGGGGACTTCTCGGCTGCCGTTGCTTGCAGAAAAAGCTCGAACCTTTGCTTGAAGCGCTTCCAAAGTTCAGACAAGTTGCCCGATAGGCGCAATGGCTCCGGCGGCTTCAGTAGGTCCATGGCGATTCCGGGCCGTTGCTGCCGTGCTTCGGTCCGCGGTGGCCACTTCTGACACCATGTAGCTAGCACAGACGACGAGACAGCATGATGGCCAGAACAAGAAGTGATCCGGTTTATTCAATCACTGATTATATAGGCGCACGATAGCGTGCCGTGAGTATCTGCGCAGGTCCGATGCGCAGTCGAGATGCAAATAGCCTTGCCGGATACAATTTTGACTCTTCCTGATTGTGGTGAGGTTAATGACATAGCACATCAGCTCTGGCAGTGCCATTCGTTACGGAGCCCAAGTCGGCTCACAGAAGAAGATTGGGTCTCTGCCTTAAGAAGTTCACAGTTGCTACGACAACTACGAATTGTCCAGAGAGCCCACAATGTGGCGGTGAGGCTATGTACGTGGGAGTGGCCCGCGATGTTGCTCTAAAGGAGCACCTTTTCTCAGGACCCAATAAAGTTCTTTGTCTGTCTAACTGTCGTGCAGCTCAACCGTTCACTGACCACTCCGTATATGTAGGCCCTGAACCGGGCGTTCGGAATTCAGTCAAGGCCGTCTTTACTTGGCTTTCACTTGACTTGACGCTTTGCTTCACTCGAGTAGACGCGATGAAAGCAACAGTACCTTGAACCAGTAGTAGGGCACAACCCGACAGCGTCCCAGCGTTCGTTGAAGGCAACGCTTCTCTTTGAGTCAATAAGTACGAATAATAAAGACGAAATTACAATTAAGCACTCCCAAATCTTACTTAATTATGCAACAATCACGTGATAGCCCCACCTTTCCGTGGTGCATTTACTCGAGTTCCTCCCTCCCCCCTCGTGAGAAAATGAAAGTTTTTTCTTTGTCCAGAACACACAATTTTTACGAATCTATTTGGTGGTCCGTATATTCCGCATGTTCAGAGAGGGCAGTCGAGACCGCACGTCGTTTCGTGGAGTCATGTGTGTTTAACTTTCTCTAGAATTACCCAGTTTCACCGATGTACTGGCTGTCACAATTGTGGCTGCCTAGTGCTTAAACAAGACCAAGAACATTTCTGCTCCGCAACTCAATCTTCGCATTGGATAAACTTTAGTTTCCATATTGGTACATCTACTTTTTTGATGTCCATTGCTTCTACATATCACACAGCATATCTGACTTTTGAACCACAACTCTACTCATGTCAGTCTACACCACTATTTCTGCTCGGCTTGAAGGCCCCCTGGATTGTCTAGGCTACAACTGCCATCAGCAGAAGCTTCCCGGGCTACCCATGTCTTTTATTAT
This sequence comes from Rhipicephalus annulatus, assembly GCA_013436015.1. NCBI lineage: Eukaryota > Metazoa > Arthropoda > Arachnida > Ixodida > Ixodidae > Rhipicephalus > Rhipicephalus annulatus. Next base: position 117,027 of record WOVY01001539.1, read on the forward strand.
AATAATAATATTATAACTTTATTATTATTGCATTGGTAATATTAGTGATGCAACAGCAAACGTCCTCAGCTACAAGCTTATTGCTCGTTTTTCAATGGTAACACCTGCGTAACGTCAGCTAAATTTTTCATTTTAGTTTTTTGAGATTGTGTAAATAAATCTGCAATTATTTGTAAGCGTCGCGTCCACAGCAGAGTACCTATATCAAGCTAACGTGCCGACATTCGTGATTTTTCTGTAGAATCAAGGAAGCTGATGCAACTTGACAGAATCATTCTTGCAACCACAAAATCAAACGTCGGCACTAGAGCACTGCATGGGCCAATTTTTCCGGCCCGGGGATTTAAATACGCCCCGCACCCAGCCCGGGTCCGAGAAGTTTGCACCCATCCCGTTTTTGCTAAGTATGCCTTCAACATCAGCGAAGCACTGTCCAATCTTCGGTTATTGCGTAAATACATGCAGCACACAAGATAACTTCTAAAACGTGTGTTGAGAAGTTTTTGCAGAGCCTCAACTTGAGCCGTTCGTGTGTATATTTCTGGTTATTTACACCTTTAACACTTCTGGAAAATAATTTTAAAAGAATTTCAAATGAAATTGGAGTCAGAGCTGGCTCTTTTATCTACGCAGTGCTAACCACACTACGTTCTTTATACGTGTCAAAGAAAGACTGAAAAGTATAATGCCCTCATAAAGTGGAAAAAGTGACATACTTTTGTACTCCGACTCTATATAAAGTACATATCAGCTGCGGCTATTGAGTTCATGAAGCAAGTCTTCTGCGAATTTCATTGAATGAAACAGAATGAAAAAACTGTCGGTCGCTTCTTTCCAGGGGCAGAACTCAAGTATTTACACCGCAGAGCGGCAGGGGAAATGGGGGGTTATCACGCGAATGTTGCGTAATTGCATGTGGTTTGGGAATGCTTAATTGTTCATCATCACCATCTTCTTGACTACTCCCACTGCTGGGTAAGGTCTCTCCCATGATCCGCCAATCAACCTGGTCTTGTGCTTTTTGCTGCCACGTAATACCTGTGAACTTTACTAACCTTCTGTCTCCCCTTCGTGCATTTGCCTTTTCTGGGAATATAGTCAGTTACCCTTAATGACCAGTAGTTATCCTACTTACGCGCCACACGCCTGGCCCACATCCATTCGTTCTCCTTATTTCGTACTTATTATTCTTCTTTATGGAATACAGGAAATCTTTTGCTTTCATCATAAAGCGAAAGCCAAGATGCACAAGACTGAAATCCGAATGCGTGATCCAGAGCACGACGAGTCGTTTTTTTTTACTAGCAGACACTGCCTGCATCGGCCTTTCGAGCCAAGACAATGTGAAGGCAGCGAAATTTTTGCGGGTGTTGTAAAGGGCTTGATGTTAATGATAGCATCCCACCACTGCCGGTGGGGCTCGAGGTCGATGGTAGGTACGGTGAGCTTTCTTTAGGGTAGCTGGCTCCCCGCTGTCGCCTGCATATCCGATCTTCACAAGTGCAGGCAACGTGTTAAGAGAGAAATAACAATGATTTATTTTCATGATAATTGAAAGATGAGAACTATACAGAGATTCAGCTATCTACAAAGATTAATTCCATGATTGAGTTCCTGATTCAGCGAATATTAACAAAATGCCTTCGGCTTTTATAGCCCGCCGCCTCCTTACACGGAGGTCCCAAGAAGGCAGTGAGCACTCTTGCCACAAATCACGTGACAAAGTCTCAGTGGTCCACCCACCAGAAAGGGTGCAGATATTGCACCACTCGGCTGGGCAAAAAAGTCTAATGGTATTGCGAGCGCACCACACAATGACGCACCCAGCCCCGCTTTGAAGGCACCGCGGGGTGAGGAGGTAGAGCCTGGAGAGGGAAGGTTGAGCTCCTCCGGGAAGATGACCGCTGACGAAAACGTCACCAGTGGTCCACGGCTGCTTGCAGCTACAGGCTTCCAGAACTTTCTCGAGTGTGGCAGTCCAAACGCTCTATCCCTGAAAACGGCTTCTTCGACGTCTTTCCATGCTTCCGGACTGACCATGCCTTGCGATGGCCTCGTGTAGATAACAATAGCCGAGTCTAGAGGTTGACTTAATGAGACCAGCCACATTAGCGCCATCACACGCTGTTAGAGCCGGTTCAACAAAAGGCCTGTCGCACGAAGATTTCGTTGAAACCCCACTGCTACCTGGAACACTTACAGGACAGCGTCTGGCCGACTGGTTGCCGATGGGGTGTAAAGCATCCCTCGCAGGCTGGTCTACGCACAATGGCGTCTGCCCACACGAATTGCCGGGCCAAACAGCTCCTCCGCCACCCGGGAAAGCTCGGCAGGCCAGCGCTCCCAACTGCTGGGCACGAAGAAAATGGCTGGTGACCAGGTTGATGGCCTGACTTGTTACCTCCAGGTGCGAACTTGCAACCAACTCCCAATCCACCTCACAATGATTGAGAACAGCAAAACGAACCACACAACATAATAACATGCCGCAGTCAAGCACATTGGACTCGCTTAAAACCCTCCAGGCTTCTCAAAAAACACATACAAAAAACACGTATGCTAAAATTTTGACACAATTTTGTGCTGCCAAAGTTACAACAGTCATGAATGTGGAGATGTGTACTGAAGACGGAACAATTTGCCGTGCGAGAGAAGAACAAAGGCGAATACCATTTGGCCCCAGATAACCATAAACACACTTCTTCAAAACTACCTTTCTTCTACCATCCGCACTACTAGTTGTAACTAACATCTGCTAACTCCATGACTAACTTCATGAAACACAACTAAGTGCAATGGTTGCACAGGAATGCTGCCTGTACCTACGCAAAATATCGCTGCACATTCTCTTTTCTCTCATTACATACTTTCAAGGCGTAGCCGAGAGTACTTCTTGTAGGACACCTTGCTTCCAACAAAAGGTCTCTCAAAACGGATTGAACGGCGTTTTTGTAAATCCGTGAAACGTATCCCTAATCTTTACGTTTGGTGAAGCGCAACTTCTTGCTCAAGAGATCACATGATCCCTAAGCAAACACTAAAATAACAAAAAGGACTAAACCTTGTGTACTAACACGCTCATTAGCTGAATATAGCCTCAGGTCAGCCCATGTTTTAAAGAACGCGCAGGACTTCTGTGCGCCCTAGCGCGACATCATACTCTCATCTAAAGAGGGCTAGCATAATAACACACACCTAACCATACGTCAGTCCCTATAACCTAGACGCCACTAAATGCACATCTGAACGTAAATGTTCACAAAAAACAACACGCATTGAAAAATAACGCTAGATGTTATACACGTCATGAGCACCTACCAACACTTGCGTAAGCTTTGCGCTAAAAACCCTGTACAAATGTTTATAAAACGTGAGCATTTCGAAACGCACTTCTCGTTTTATTCTAAAACATCTCTTATGAATTCGCATCTGCTCCTTCAAGATGGTATACAACTTCGCGCTACACCAAAGGGCATGAAGCATACAAACTTCGCCTCTGCTCGACAACGTTACCGCGCTTTCAAAACTAGCGGGGCGTACAAATCTTCGTTCGCAACCGCCATGCCATTATTTCGAAGAAAACTAATTTCACGCAGTTGATTGACTGATACGGGTCACTGCTTCCGCATTACGCCTATTTAACTCGAAGCTCTTACGAAGCTTACAAAAAGATCTAGAAGGGAAAATATACTGTATCTAAACCAAGTAGCTGTAGAGATGACACAGGAATACTACTTTAAAATCAAAAATAAGCAAACAAACATTCTTTCAAGAAAATTCCTGTGCCCCACTCTCCAGCTTGGAGCTGTTCCTCACTCTTCAATCGTACACGTGGCGGTCGCGGTCTTAGGAAATTTTCAGAACGCCCGACACCACAACGTGCACGTCCTACAAGCTGAACAGCACAGTCACGCCTCATTCACAATTTTGACCTGGTTCTGCCAGTTCAGCGGAGGGGGTCCGAGCAACGCGTAAGGAAGAGTGACCATTGCCTCATTGGGCTTGCACCCGCGCGGCGCTTAGCTACTGTGGCTTTTCTTCTAGGATGCCGTCGACACTCTAGTCCACGATAGCTCTAAATCTCCACCACGCATTTTTTCGCAAGGACTTGCGTCATGGCCTACTGTTTCGCCGTCTGTGCCTTACTGTACGCCACAAAGGACGTTTCGTTGAACGGGTCGATGATCTACCCGTCTTTTTGTCGCCCTGCCGCTTCTTTCTTTCACCCTGCTGTTTGCCACCTCTTTCATGCTTTCGCATTACCGTGTTTTTTCGCTTCACCCTCTTACGCAACGATTGCGACCGACCCTTTTCTTGCAACCAGGAAGTTGGCCTCGGGTTGCGTCATCGGTGGTTTTACAGCTTAGGATGCTTCTGCACCGCTTGCCGCATACTTCGACACTTCAATTTCTCGGCTTTGTCACTTTTTCGGGCTGATTCACCTGTACTCACGCGCACCCTGCAACGTTCTGTGGATAGAACAACGGGAGTACCGGTGCCTTCTACGTGATTGCGTCCACACAGATACTGTTTTCACTTTCCTTGTCGTCCGGGGGTTCAGACTCATGCGAAGCAGTTATGACGCTGCTGCAAAACTCTTAGGTCTGATTCCTACACTGACAGATTTCGAATCTTCTTTCACACGCGAGTGCCTTTTGTTTTTGTCGCGACTTTGCGCCATCTCTTTTGTACGCACCGCTTCTTGCGGCCCGTTGTGGAGCCTTCCGATTTCATCTCAAGCTCGTCAACTCTCACACAGCTTTCATCAGCTGTCTCACCCGCGCAGTCTAAAATCTTTTCGAAACAATCCTTTTTTTCACACTCTAGACTGGCGAAAACGTTAACACACTTAAGGGCAATGCAGCTGTTTCCCTTCGAAAAATCTTCCTCGTCTTTCTGGGAACTGACTGCAACTGCACTGTTACCGTCGCTCTCTACATTCTCTGCTTCTGAGCTATGGTGTTCTTGCCTATCTTGACATCGTTTGAAAGATCCACTGTCGCGACAACCGCAATTGAGGTCTGTACCAGATTGTCTACAGCTATCCTAGCTTTTTCACTAGCATTCAACTGGCACAGCACCTCGTCGCACTTGCTCTTGGCTTCGTCGGCCTCTATACTTAGTGCATTATCTTTCGCAGCTCTCAAACTGGGCTCATACTCGAACCTGCTGCTATCTTCCCTGGTGCTAGCCTTCTCTACGGCTGTTAAGTACACCCCACTCATTTGATCCTCGCACTTCTCGTGTGCTACATTTGCGGACGACTGAATCTCCCGTCGCATCACCTCTACTTTCTGTTCCAATAGTTCAATCTCCAAGTCGAGTGATCGATCATGCTTTTCTCTATAACGCTGAATCTCCTGCTGTCTTTCTATTTTTTTCTTTTTTCGTCCCTCAAACTCTTTTAAAGCTTCTAACGCGTATCCAATATCCTCCTAACTGACGTTTTGCAAAATTAGCTCTAAAATACTTGACCTACATATTCCTTCCTTAACCTTAATACCTAGGTTTTCACGATTGTACAAAAGACCATTTTTATCATTGTCTTCACCTCCATGCTTGCCGTTGTACTTTGTCATACATCTCACACAAAATTCGGTGATCCTTTTCACTCGCAAATAGGTGATCTCTCTAATTCACACAAAATCTAGCTTATAATCAACTTTCACTCGCAAAATGAAGCCTGGAAAGTCAAACCAAATAGTAAGCACTCACCAAAGCACCGCACAATGTCGTGAAGTCCATCTCACCGCTGCCAACCAGTTGTAAAGGGCTCGAGGTTGATGGTAGGTACAGTGGGTTTTCTTCAGGGTAGCTTGCTCTCCGCCATCGTTCGCATAGCCGATCTTCACCAGTGAGGGGACGTGTTAAGAGAAAAAGAAGGAAGGTTTATTTACAATATAGTTGAAACATGAGAACTGTACAAAGATTCAGCTATGTACAAAGATTCAGTCCATAATTCAGCCGCTGATTCAGCAATTATTATCAAAATGCCTTCGGCTTTTATAGTCCGCTATCTCCTTACTCAGAGGTCCAAAGAAGGCGGTGAGCACTCTCGCCACAAGTCAGGTGACGAAGTCTCAGTGGTCCACCCACCAGAAAGGGTGCAGATGTTGCACCACTCGGCTGGGCAAAAAGGTCCAATGGTAGCACGAGCGCACCAAACAATGACACATCCGCCCCCCCCCCCCCCTTGAAGGCACTACAGGGCAAAGAAATAGAGTCCGGAGAGGGAAGGTTGAGCTCCTCCGGGAAGATTGTCGATGACCAGAACATCAGCAGCGGTTCATGGCTGCTTTCAGCTACAGAATTGCAGAACTCTCTCAAACATGGCAATCTAAACGCTCGACCTCGAGAACGGCTTCTTCGACGTCTTCCCACGCTTCAGAACTGACGGTGCTTTGCGATGGCCTCGCGTAGATGACAATAGCCTAGTAGAGAGGGTGACCTATTGAGACCAGCCACAGTGGCTCCGTCCCACACTCTTCCAGGCTCTTCCACAAAAGGCCTGTCTCGCAAAGCTTTCTTTGAGACCTGACTGCTACCTGGAACATCTATAAGACGGTGTCTTGCCCACTGGGCGCCGATGGGGTTGAAAGCATTCCTAGCAGACCGGCTTACGCACAATGGCGTCTGCCCAGACAAAATGCCGGGCCAAAGGTAACACTGTCTTCTTGGGCTGGCACGTGACGCAAGCCGCAGCTGTCGCTGAAGAGAGACATCGTGCGACAAAAAAATGCTCCCCATTTAAAAACCGCTTGAGCTCGTTCTGGCAGAAAACACCAGGCTGGGTAGGGGGGTTATATTGACAGGTTGTGAGAATAGACTTGATGGTAGTGATACATTATGAAAACGAGTGGCATAAAAAAGACAATAAGAAAGGTGACTGGACGAAGCACTGTGCTGCACACCGTCCATTTGTCATTTTTAGCCCATGTCTTAGTCATGCGCCCCATGTTTTTCATAATGAAAGTGTTAAACATTTTTTTCCTTTTTTGCGATTGAAAAATTGCTTTTGAGCAGGTTTTTTCATCACTTCTCGAAATTAATTTCTCTCTAATCGCTTTATTTCTGTCGTCTTGAATTTTCCCTGTACTGGCTTTGGGAGTGTGATTGATGGCTTTTTTGTTTGTAAGGTGGCACCGCCCTTTCGAGTATTTATCGCTCTGTCTTTTTTTTATTTTTTGCAGGTTCTCTATTGAAAGTATGACGAGAAAGTGATGTGTCCAGCAATCCCAATGCGTATGTTACGCAAGGCCTTCAAGGGATGTGGCCGAAGGACGACCTGCGGATACTATGCACTAAATCGGCGCGGTGATCTTCAGAGAAAAGTTCACCTTTGCTGAAGATGCAAGTGTGAATAACTAAAGCAGCAGACAGCTCCAAAACATGATCTGTGCATGTCACATTTAGCGAAGCTGCAAAAAAAAATAAAAGGTGTATTCCCAGTGTTTAAGTACTTTTATTACAACCATTTAAAGACTGCTGAGTCGATGGCTTTGCAGAAAGCCGTTGAATGCTGTTCAAATTGTGGACAGACAAAAAGAAGCATATCATCTTTCTATACGCATGATCGCTGCTCCTTTACTTTGCCCCAAAAAAGCACATGGTACAGCTAAGCGTACTTAGGAACTGACAACTGAGGATGTAGCAGAAGCATATGATCTTTCTATGCGCATGATCGCTGCTTCTTTACTTTGCCCCAAAAAAGCACATGGTACAGCTAAGCGTACTTAGGAACTGACAACTGAGGATGTAGCAGATGTTCAACATAAAAAAATTGGCTTAAAACAAGTCACTCTAATTGAACTTTGCCCAATAAATTTTCTTTGTGTGCCCGTCCAAACAGGTTCAAGCATAATATTTTTGTTTGACTGCATCACCAAAGTGCCTATACATTGATTGATTGATATGTGACGCTGAACGTCCCAAAACCAACATATGAGTATGAAACACGCCGTAATGAAGGGCTCTGAAAATTTGCACCACCTGGGGTTCTTTAACGTGCACCCAAATCTGAGCACATGGGCCTACAACATTTCCGCCTCCATTGAAAATGCAGCCGCCGCAGCCTGCATTTGATGGCGTGACCTGCGGGTAAGCAGCCGAGTACCTTAGTCACTCGACCACCGCGGCGGGGTGAAGTGCCTCTACATAAATAGTTTATTTAAATTATACTCTCAAGGCCAAACTTTGTACAGAGGAGAGTGGTTATTACATTTACGTTAGAGAATGTTATGCAAGACCGCTCGAAAAAATTAAAGGTCTGACTTGTTGGCGACTGATCAGAGAAGGTGGTCCTATAGGTGAGGTGTACACTCGCAAAAGCTTATGGGATGCACGCGGTTTGCACAGGCTTCCGGTTTAATGGCTCTCGGTCCATCTGCTGCGTCCCTCCTTGGGTATCGGTTTGCTCTCTTTCTTCATAGCAAACCAACGTGTATGCTGTGAATTTCTAGAGCACGTTAGCATAGCTGCACCTACGACAGACCATGAAAAGAAAGCATTTGCTGTCATAAAATATTTTAGAGTGGGAAACAACAGACTCTACATGCTATCGCGATTCTGGGTTTCTTTGGAATAAGTGACGTGGACTTGAGTGTCACGCTTTCAACTTTTTTACACTTGTATATTAATGCAGGGTGCCTACGAACGTGCTTATTTTTACATTTTTCCATCTTTGGGGGTTCTCAGAAGCTTTTGCATTTGTACTTGCACCGCAGATTGCATCAATAATCATCTTGTGAAATTGATATCTTTTATTACTGAAACTACGCATTCAACAAGCGAAGTGCTACTTCATGTGTTTTTTGTGTTATGAGCCCAATTAGCCTAAATCATCAACTTCTAGTAAATGGCCAAAATATATTTCAGATATCCGTTTTTTTACCAGTGTTAGCATCTGCTGGTACTATAAACGCTGTACGAACAAACCACTACTACCTTTCAAGTCCACCCACTCTAAGCTCGTTAAACAAGCGTTTTCCACGTTCTGGCTCAAGAGTACTCTGGAAAAATCTTGACCACATGGTACTTCTGAAGCATTTGAGCGTCAAGTAACAAGGCTGTCAGGTGCTGGGCATGTTGAGTCACTCCACATTTCAGTTGCAGACAGCCTGCTCAAGAAGCTGTGTTCCCACCCACAAAATTGTGAAGCCATCGCACCACGCTGGCAGAACGTAGCATTGATACCTTTATGCACAAGCTGTGGCCCAACTTGAAAAAGGTGGTCCAGTGAAAAGGCATGAACCTCGTATTTTCAGTACCTAACAGGCTGTCTAAGCTCTGCAGATTGACCGACCCGGAGGCAAAGATGAAACGGATCTGGGGCACAAAGCACAGGACGCCCTTTGCTGATTGTTCAGAAGGGGTAGTGAACAAAATTATTTTAAAGTGAGATAAAATGTACGATGGCCAAACTGGGCGTTGTTTAAACGAGAGCATACAAACATTGTGAAAAATGCGCATGACTGAAAACATTTTGAACGTTTTCCAGCTAGCCATTGCATAACCAGCCAGAATTGCTCTCCCAATCAGCGGCCGTCATTTGTGTTCTGTCTCTTGTATGTTTTCTGCACTGCAGTGCACCATAATAATGTACCGACAAGCCCAATTCGTCGCTTTGAAACGCAAGGCTATATTGCAGTAGCTGTCACAATTGTTTCTTGGTTGAAGTTTTGTAAAATAATTAACATACTGTATTCTTAAGTCATTACAACAGTTTACTTCAAGCGGTTCACCAAGTAGACTATTAGAAGAATCAGATTTAAGCTGAAAGTAAACGAAAATTGAGAAGCAAAGGCTCTCTAGTATCTCTTGCAAGCATAGGCGTAAAAGGACCAGGAGGGGATGCCACAGTTGTTAGCTGAACAAGTTTGTACTAAGAATAGAGCGAACATTTATATAGCTGAAGTGTTATTCAGAGCTAAGCTTTGCAAGATCCGTGGCTTTGGGGATGTCAACTCGACTGAATAGTTGCTTACAAATAATCCCATGGCCCTTCTATCACCTAGTAGGTATTAGCATGAGAAACAGCTGATATGTTCATTCCACTGTGTAAAAAACACCAAATGATGACATGTTCTTACATAATATGAGAGCTTAGGATTTTGGTGGGAAGTTCATGACAAATACGTCTACATAATTAAAAACATAAGTGGTTGCATAAACGTAAATAAAAACACGTGCTGATTTTGACCTTGAAACGCTCATCTCTGTGCCTTCAAATACGACAAATGATGCAAGGCATGATCAAGGTCGGCTTCAGTGTCATACACATGTGCTGCGGAGAAGCTACAAAAAGGTGCTGGCATTCACACGTTTGGCTTCATCGCCATGTGTGTGCACTGCGGGTAAGCTCGCAATCGGGGTCATCACAATTTCATCAGTGTTCTCTCAATACCAAATGGGCAACGCGAAGCTCAATTTAATTTTGCCATTCCCGAATATCAGTGTAATGAAATTATGACTCGGTGCAAGTTAAATAACTTTTCAAGAAGCTATTTCAGTTGCCGCAAATTAAGCACTACTTCTGGGAAGCATCTGGGAAAGTGTTCTTGAATCCCGACAGCACAGCCTTATATTATCACGCTATCTGATGTTGCCAGGTATTTCTCACTATTACGTGCGGGTTGATGGTCAACAGGGCAAAGTACAACTACAAATAATAGAGGCGACTGCTTACCTGTTGTGGCAAGGCAGCGCACTTCAGCCTGCGATTTCTGCCGATCGAGCAAGCACAGTCACCACGATGTAAACGAAATCGCCCCGGGTCCCCGGTTCGTGCATCACGTTAGCCACGCTAAAGCTGCACGACTCGCAGGGCCAAATCACGGCCAAACGGTCAAACTCACTCGATCAAGGCGCTGACTTGAGAATCAGGCCAGTGAACACTTCACCAGCTGCGGAAGCGGCAGTTCAAAAACTCCGCATTGACATAACGGCGCCACCATCTAAAATTCCTAGGTCAAAAAATCCCCAGAAGACAATTTTCTAGGTAACATTCTGTACGATGAATAGACGCTCGCCAGCAAAATGCGCGTAAAATCGGTCAGCCACATATTCTCCATTATCCTAATACCTAGTATGCTTGTGCAATGACTCATTCGGCAGACGTCCAGCTTTCATCGTAGCCATCCATACGAAACAGCGGTGTGAAACTACACATGGTTACTACCATTGCCGCCGCGCTTGCCGACTGAAGTAAAATTTGGAGGCTGTGACGTTCAAGGACCACGTGACTCGTCGTACTGCGCCTACTCCGATTTTCAGGCGAGAGCACTGCAAACTGCTCCTGGCTGCTCTCGTCGCAGCAAAAGCGCTCTCGCTCTACCAATGCATGACAGTGCTCCTGCACCTATTGGACCACTGAAACACGCCGTCTCTGAAGAGACCACTTTAAGCGTTCTTTTGTGTACTCCTGCTCTCCCAATGGAATTCGCCATTATTCTTGTCACCCCCCGAGAAACATACAAGTGCAGCTTTTGAAGGTGGCGCTGCATATTTGGGGGTTCTCAGCTGCTTTTGCATTCGTAGTTGCACCGCAGCTTTCATCAATGTTCATCGTGTGAAAGGATAATCTTTTATTACTGAAAGTACGCGTTCAACGGCAACAGCCTGGGAAACTGTTCTATCGTTTGTTCGTGATGACCTCTATTATATTAGAGCACTGACAAAGCTTTAAATGCTAAATATGTCAGTGGCCACTTTTTTGTAGCAAAGTTGAGCTTACTTGATGTTTATGTTTTGCATCGTGTTGATAAACAAGCTGGCTGAGACGATACTCACTTCACAGTCAGATGCTATGCTTGCTATACGTAGTTACCTGCTCTGCTTGACATACACTGGATAAGGTATGAATAAACTGACTACTAAAGAAATGCTTGAAAAAAAACACTTTAAATCACTAGCAACATATTGTATAGATGTTCTATAAGTAGAAAAGTATTTTCTTGTCTACATATCGTTACTGACAACATTTTCTCCTACTGGTGCGAGGACGTCGCAGTCATAACCGCTGACTGATTGCATATACATCGCTGGAGTTGATGTCATTGACAAATGCTGTGTCCATGGATTCCACAGGGTCACCGCTGGCCTGATGTCGTGTGGCTGTTGGCTGCTGTGTCGCGCATTTTTTGGTATCAAGGTCGGAGCTGCCTGCACGTTACGTGGCGGCTGTGCGTTTTAGCGTAAACGCCATATGCTGTAGTAGATGCGTATGTAGTGATTGTGGTTGTGCTGATGAAAAACCGCCCATTCAAATACTTTTCGTGCTTCTCTCTTGATTCCTCAGTTTATCTTTTGTCATGCCAAAACGTCGACAGCCCATAGTCAACCTACCATGAATCTTTGCTGGGAGTGCCTGTACGTAAATACGAAATGTGTCAGACAAACGAAACCATCCATGCAGGATTTGGGACACATATCCCCCACCGGAAGTTAGGCATCCAAAGGCTAAACCACTCACCATGGCTGTCCTTATTACCGCAAAGCCCACTTCCATATTTTATCTTGACTCCGAGGGAATGTAAACATCTTTTTCTCTTTCGTGCTCGAACAAGAGCAACCGACAGCTGCACAATTAACCATGATTGCGTGAGCAATAAGCTTGCAACACAATTGAAAGAAAAGACGTGTCTATGTCTACAGCTCCAAAAACGCGGCACGCGAAACAGGGCGCCACAGATATATTGAACCGGAAGCCGATGCGGACGGCGCCTCCCTTGAGCCTTTGCGAATTTAGGCCTAATTTATTCACATACTCTCTTGGGCATGAATGAATTCAAGAAAAAATTCGTGCGGCAACTTGACACATCAACATTGATGTTGCCATCTATTCGCATTCAGGTGTAGTAAGTAGTGTGACACCAGAACTTACACATTTTTCTACGTTTACGCTCCTCATTCTTCAAAACTACGCGGTCATCAACCTCCATGCTTCTTTGACACAATCACTAGCAACTATCCTTGTGTGTGACACCGTTGTATATCTTGTAGAATTACTAAGATTGTAAGAATGGGTGCAGACTTGCTGTTTTGCTTTCACTAAAATGCATATTGTAACATGAAGGCGCACGCCAGTGAAAGGAATGAAAAGCACCATTCCTTCTCTAGCAACCAGCAGCAGATCAGAACAATCTATGCAGTTTTAAAGAAAGAATACTTTAAGAACTTGTTTTTCTTTGTTAGATAAAATATTATAGAGCACAGAAAAAAATGGCAAGGAAAGTGTAGGAGGTGTTATCTGTAGCAAGTATCGGTCACAGCAGTTGTCTTTTCGCCCACTTAACACTTATCAGATTATTGCAACAAATAATTAGCGTTTGTTCTCATTATTTCAAGCAGAGTTTTAATGATGGCTTTTTTAATCAACCTAGGTTATACCCATTATGGCAACATTAAACCGCTTCTGAAGAGAGCAAAAAAATTTTCTTGCAACGATACCGAAAGAGGTCAAATATTGCACTAAAATGATTGCCCCCAATTTTTGTAACCAAGTAATTATTTGGTTTCGATATAGCTTCATTGTGAGTAAACAAGCATTCCACCGTATTTTCAACCTGTTTAGCTGCGCATGCGTGCGCGCTAATTTATAAACCTGGAAGATAAAGTAAATGTAACGTGCGTCTGTTACTTGAACCACCGCGTTCATGTCTGCTCGAGATGCTGCGTCTTCTGTCCATGAAGTCTGAACAGTACAGCTGTGCTAAGAGTGGTGAAAACAGAAACTCGCTTGCTTATGAGTTACTGTACTGGCTGAGGCCAGTACAGTAACAACAACAGCCGGTGGGAAGCCGCAATGGCGAAAGCCTTATGGCTTCGTGCAATGCAGAAAACAAGTCAACAAGGCAGTTCATGGATGTAACTTCATCTTAACAAAGAGAAAAGACAGAAGAAGACTGGCCACCACGCGCACTGCCTTTCATGTGTTTAGTCTTTTCGCTATTTCAAAATGAACCCAATCCAACTACCCCAACTCTCGCTTTTGCTGCAGTTTATGCAACCACAGGTCGCTCTTCTTTCTGTGCAAGAAAACAAAAACGCAAAGGGAATGGGTGATCGAGCACGCGAACGATTTACAATATCGTTTTAAGAATGCAGTCAGTTGTTGGCGGTAGTTCGCAGGAACCAATCGAGATGTGGGGACATTTGTCGAAGAACAATGAAGGTACGTCGTCGGGCTCTCTGAAGTCCCTGTTTTCGCAGCTCACATTCTTCCGCATTGAACACGCACGCCTTGATCGCTAATGCAACGGGAAAGCCTCCAAGCTTCATTAATAAAATTCGACTACTGCGGTAGCCGTGAAAGCAGTAGATAACTGCCTTAACACATTGACCACTCAAGTTCGTGTATGATGCAGCGGCGTTTCGCTCACCCTCTGTCAACCAGTAGGAAAAGTGTCGCACATCAAATATTGACGCTCAACGTTCCGGATGGTGCAAAGTGTGATCGCTACGCATTTATCCACATATATCTCACAATGTCACGTAGAACCATCGTAGAACAGCGCTGAAGTTTGGCTGTTGAACACACACCTTGCAGGCAAAAAGGTAAACAGGAAGTCACCTTGACACCTGCTACAGGAAGCAGGTGGATCCTTGCGCAGTTAAGAACCGAAGCCGAAATCGCGATTTTATAAGCATCTTTTCTTGGCCTGCCATTTGCAGGCGCCAGTCATAAATGCACGCAACAAACTTTTTCTACACGAAAAAAAAATATTACCGGGTACATACTCCTGAGCTATTTAGCTGAGCTGAAGGTGTGTAAGGAAAAAACTTTTGTCTCGAAACTTTTCATTCCTGCTTAGGTGTCATAACATTTTGATCTGTAGAAATCGGCCGTAGATAAATAAATAAATAAATAAAAAGATCGTTTGATTATGGGATGCCATGCTGGCTGTTGGGCAGTGAGAATTCGGCGCAAAGTTCGAAGGTTTACTCATGAACCTTTTTTAATTTTAATAATCAACTTGTCAATGCAAAAACAGATAAAATGCTTCATTCTGATAATTTTTCCTTTTTTGAACCATTATCTGCTCAATACAGTTTCCTTACACATAACCGTTTAAGCCAGTTCTCATCTCATGGTCAACTTATCACTTGACATGGTACTTCAGTATAAGTCTAGGTGGAAGCTAGTGACCATGACAAGTTAATATATTGGCTTTTCGGGTCACTCTGATGCCCAAGCACTCTTACTGTGAGCTATATCTAAAGGGAATTCGATGGGAATTAAGTGTTTTCCTTCTGGCACCTTTTGACACTCTAAGTGTCTCCATCTCTCTTGTCTCAGAAAAGCCTTCTCGAATGCCTTCAATTACTTGGCGCTACAACCGCGCACCTGCTTGAAATCATATACTCGCTTGATAGAACATTTTAAACAAAAACAAATGAAAAAATTGCAAGAATTGACGTATTCTTTGTCACAGGTCCCTTTAGACCACATGATAAAATGCTGCATTTGCAGTAAATGAGTTGAGAGACTTATGCGTTGTCAAAATCTGCTATACTTCTTTATTGCCTCATCCGTATGAATGAATCTTATTTGCACTGCAGAAACATCGCAGCCTAGAGAGCCAAGGTCATCCTTTATCTTCCAACGGGGCTACTGTGATGCACTTGCAAAAAATAAGAACAAGGTGTTACTGTAATATGCAGAAACTGAAACGCGCAAAAATAAAACTTAAAAAAAAGCTCTGAAAAGGCATCTTTATTTTAAGGTAATGCAGGCATAATAGCGAACACGCAGCTTTCTTAAGCAATGAAATTTCGCCCAGAGTTGTTTCTACTAACTCCTTCCTCCTTACCTTCTATAAAAACAATCTCCCAACAGAGTCACACAAACTTTATCGCACGAGTTATTTCTTAACAATACTTTTAATGTCCTTTAGTTGTCAACTACATCACTCAGGAGAGAATTGATAATGAGCCCACACTTTATCTAGAAAAGAAAAATCTGACTAGTAAATGCCGAGAAATAATTTAAAAGTAAAAGGTGGTCTAAAACTTTTCTGTGTTACGTTCAGCTGACATGACATTGAAGGATCTTTGTAGATACCGATGTCATGTATAACTCTCATACGCTTCTTGCAGATAGAGGAGTGTGTGAGCATTAATGTTGTTTGTTTTACTACTTATGCACTCGAAAGACACAAATATGTACACTTCATAACATAAATGGTGAGACTCAAACACTTTGGCAATGGTCCTGTTCCGGGAAAGTACTTGTGAAACAATATTGAAAGTTTTGGTGAACTACAGTGCAGAAATACACAATGTACAGAACACAAATGATGAGAACAAGCGCTGAAATTACAACAATGTTTATTGAAAAATATCACGTATATTTGTACCACCCTGAGAAGACTGAGGACCTGATGTACCCCACGCACGTAAGTCACAATGCAATGTGCGCATCATCGGTTAAGTAACTTTGCCAGCCGGTCTAACCTGTGCTGTTTCCCTTGGACCGAAGTTCGCTGTGGCATTCAGGGAGTCGAGGCCAGCACAGTTTCCTTTTGTATGTGAGGTTTCGCATGAAGCTGCTGCCGATCAGATTGCTGTTGTATTTCAGGAGGTGCGAACCTCCTTAACAGCTGCAAGAACTTAAAACCCAGCCCACCAATTAGACGAGCAACTTTTTTATATGAGAACACTCCATTCACATTCTCCTGGTCAATAAGAGAGGTGGTTTTAGGATTCTACTGAGCAAAATATCTTTTTAAATCAAGGTCGAGAGATGCAGTTTGTACAGCCGATTCTCACTCCGATGTTTCATTGAGTAAACAGAAGTCTAATGCAAAGAGTGTGAGAAGCTTAACATTTCTGATCTGGTTAAGGCGATTGATATGAGAAAGAACAATTTTTCAAATGTCCTTTTTAGTGCGAAAATTGACAAGGTTGGCGTACCTTTTTGAACCATTGTCTTTGAATTTTAATTAGCGTAATGTCAAGCTTTTAGTGATAGATGAACCTTTTATCGAGACTTGATCTAAAAGGCTTTAGACGCCTTTGACACTTTCACTGACATGTGCTGTCAGGATTTAGCAATTGATATCGAAGATCTTTTTTTATTCCTTTCATCATAACCTAATCCTTGAGTGTCTTGAGTATTCTATTGACAAACACAGTTCTGTTGTGTTCCATAACTCTGCTGGTGGTTTCTAAGAATGTTAAAGCTTTTTTTTAGCCGTCTATGTACGTAATGTTTGAAGGGATGCCACACCTGCAGAAGCAAGGCGTATGCACTCGTTCTTGCATCTCTCGGTTATTGGAGACCTAGTTCTTGCTCATTTGAATCGTCAGATCAACGTCTTGCTCACCAAATAAAATATTCTTAGTATATTCTGATATATTGCCAATTACCCAATTGTTTTAGGTTGTGATCAGTACGACTTAAAAATACAAACAAAGTGCTACTTCATGCGTTTTTCGGTGTGATGAGCCCATTTTGCCTAACCCATGAACTCTCAGTAAATGGCCAAATTATATTTAAGATAGCCGGTATCATTTTACATGTGTTAGCGTCTACTGATGCTATGAACCGTGTACTAACAAAGCACTACTACCTTTCAAGTCCGCCCATTCTAAGCTCGTCAAACGAGCGTTTGCTACGTTCTGCCTCAAGAGTGCTCTGGGAAAATCTTGACCCCACGGTATTTCTGAAGCATTTGAGCGTCAAGCTACAAGGCTGTCAGGTTCTGGGCATCTCGAGTCACTCCACATTTCAGTTGCAGACAGCATGCTCAAGAATCTGTGCCTCCACCCACAAAATTGTGAAGCAATCGCACCGCGATGGCCAAAGGTAGCATTGATACCTTATAAGCACAAGCTGTCGCCCAACTTGAAAAAGGTGGCCCAGTGGTAAGGCATGAACCTCGTATTTTCAGTACCTAACAAGCTGTCTAAGCTCTGCAGATTGACCGACCTGGAGCAAAGATGAAACAGGTCTGTGGCACAAAGCACAGGGCGCCCTTCGCGGATTGCTCAGAAGTGGTAGTCTATGAAATTTTTTTAAAGTGAGGTAAAGTGCACGATGGCTAAACCGGGCGTTGCATAAACGAGAGCATACAAAAATTTAAAAATTGCGCATGACCGAAAAGATTTTGAAGGTTTCCTAGCTAGCCATTGTATAACCTGTCAAAATCGTTCTCCCAATCAGCGGTTGTCATTTGTGTTCTGTCTCTTGTGTGGTTTCTGCACTGTTGTGCACCATAATATTGTACCGACAAGCCCAACTCGTCACTTTAATAATGAAAGGCTATATTGCAGTAGCTGTCCCATTTGCTTCTTGGTTGCAGTTTTGTAAAACTAATTAAAATACTGTATTCTAATTTATTACAGCAGTTCACTTCAAGCGGTTTACCGAGTAGATTATATAGAAGAATCAGTTTTAAGCTAAAAGTAAACAAAATTGAGAAGCAAAAGCTCTCTAGTGTCTGTTGCAAGCATAGGCATAAAAAGACCCGGAGGGCATGCCACAGATGTTAGCTGAACAAGCTTGTTAGCTGAACAAGCTTGTACTAAGAATAAAGCAAATATTTATATAGCTGAAGTGTTTTTCAGAGCTAAGCTTTGCAAGATCCGTGGCTTTGAGGATGTCAACTCGACTGAATAGTTGCTTACAAATTAATCCCATGGCCCTTCTATCGCCTAGTATGTATTAGCATGAGAAACTGCGGACATGTTCATTCCAGTGTGTAGGAGGCACCAAATGATGACATGTTCTTTCATAATATGAGAGCTTGGGATTTTGGAGGAAAGCTCATGACAAATACGCCCACAAAACTTTAAAAAATTAAGTTGTTGGATAAACGTAAAGAAAAATACGCGCTGATTTGAACTTGGAACGCTCATCTCTGTAGCTGCAAATACGACAAAATGCTATGCATGATCAAGTTCGGATTTAGTGCTGCCGTACACGTGCGCTGCGTAGAAGCACACAATGAAAATACTGCCATTTACACGTTTGGCTTCACCGCCAAGTACGTGCACTGCAAAAAAGCACGTCATCACAGTCACTACAATTACATCAGTGTTCTCTCAATCCCAAACGGGCAACGCGAAGCACGATTTATTTTGCCATTTCGGCATATCAGTGTAATGAGAGTATTACTCGGCGCAAGTTACACAGCATTCAGGAATCTATTACAGGTGCCAAAAAGTAACTTCTACATATGGGAAACATCTGGGAAAGTGTTCTCGAATCCCGACAGCATAGCCCTATATTATCACGCTATCTGAAGTCGACAGGTATTTTTCACTATTACATGTGAGATAGCGGTAAACAGGGCAGAGTACAACAACAAATAATGGAGACGACTGCTTACCTGTTATAGAAAGGCAGCGTACTTCAGCCTGCAACGTCTGCTGATCGAGCGAGCACAGTCACCACGATGTAAACAAAGTCGCCAAGGGTCCCCGGTTCGTGCACCACGTTAGCCACATGAAATCAACACGAATCGAAGAGCCAAATCACAGCCAAACGATCAAACTCACTTGATCAAGGCGCTAGCTTGAGAATCAGGCCAGCGAACACCTCAACGGCTAGCGAAGCGGCGTTTCAAAAACTCCGCTGTGACGTAATGGCGTCACCATTGAAAATTCCTAGGTCCAAAAATCTCCAGAAAACCTTTTCCTAGGTAAGATTCTGTAAGAGAAATAGATGCTCGCCAGCAAAATACGCGTGAAACCAGTCAGCCACACATTCTTCATTATCCTAATACTTAGTATGCTTGTGCAATGACTCATTTGGCAAACGTCCAGCTCTCATCGTAGCCATCCGTACAAAACAGCGGTATCAAACTACACATGGTTACTACCATTACTACCAGCTGAAGAAAAATTTGGAGGCTGTGTCGTTCAAGGACCACGTGACTCATCGTACTTCGCCTACTCCGCTTTTTAAGCGAGAGCACTGCCAACTGCTCCTGGCGGCCCTCGGTGCAGCAAAGTCACTCTCGCTCTACCAATGAATGACAGTGCCCCTGCGCCTATTCGACCACTGAAACACGCTGTCTCTGAATAGAGCACTTTAAGCATGCTTTTAAGTACTCTCTATCCCAACGGACTTCGTCATTATTCTGGTCATCCCCCAAGAAACTGACAAATGCAGCTTCTCAAGGTGGCACTGCATTGAAGACTCGGACCGAAAATCCTCCACCGACTACAAATTCAAAATGCAATTTGCTTAGGTTCTCATTGATGGCTTCGCCGTTACTACTCTAATTGACACTGATGTTCAATGTTTTAAATTCTACGCTTCGATCTCGCCTAAAGGAAGTTCTCACGCCTGCTATGTTTTCGACTGCGTGAATAGGCCGATGAAAACCAAACATCAGTGATTGGCATGTGCACTGCACGCGTTACTGTTGCCAGCCAACGTACTTCGGTTCTCTTCGCAGTCCACGATGCTTGCTCACACAATGTTATTCTTGAAATAGATTATTTACCTAATCACTCCACCCCAATCGATTGCTCCACTGGAATCTTACGGCTCGAAATGTCTTTGAGCTGGGGGTTCGCTCTTACAAATCGCACTCAGCTACCATCCGTGGAGTCTCTACGGCTACCGCCCCAAGCTGCTAAGTACTTTCCTATATAGCCATTTTTGTCAATTCTCAAAGGATACTATCTGGTGGCTTCCCTAAATAATTTGACCCTTACGTACAACATCGCATTATCACACAACATAGTAGTTCTTGCTAACAACAGGATGCTACTTTCTTTTTCAGAAGGTCTTATCGTCGACCTAATTTCTTCCTCAAGGCATCCCTTAAGCCAAACTATCCACCCTGGAGGAATGTACGATTCCTTGTTTTACCGCTCACGCCAAGACCGCGGTGAAATCTGTCATCACTACTCAAAATAAAGCATTCCTGCATCAAATAATATCCAGCGAACTGTTACCTTCTAAAGTTGAAGCGCTCTGGCGTGTTATTTTTTCTTACCTGGGTATCTTTGACATCGACGACCGCTCTCTGGATCGTACGAGCGTTGTAGCCCACTGCGTTGACGCCGGCGACACTTTTCCACATCACAAACGCCCTTAACTCGTTTCTCCTGCTGAGCACCAAGCTGTACAGGGGAAGGTCGAGAAATGGCTCAGAGGAGACGTCGTAGAGCTTTCATGAAGTTCTTGGGCATCCCTTGCGGTTTTAGTTAAAAAGCAGAGCGTCGACTATCATGGTCTAAATCGGCTTACTAAGAAGGACGTCTATCTTCTACCTATAATCGATGATGCCTTCGACTGCCTTCACGTTGCCGAGTAATTTTCTTCCCTTGACCTTTATTTCAGATACAGGTAATATCGGTCGACGGCCGCGAGAAGGCAGCATTCATCATACCCGACAGCCTTTATCAACTTAAGGTCATGCCTTGAGGGTTGTACAATGCTGCGGCTACTTAATAACTTACGATAGACTCTCTCCTCTGCGGTTTTTAAATGGTCTACCTGCCTTTCCTATCTGCACGATGCAATCGTGATCTCTCCCACCTTTCAAAGCCACCTGCCTTTTCTCTCGGCCATTATTGACATTTTTTGTTGCGGTGGCCTCCAACTTAATTCGTCGAAGTGCGCATTTCCAAGCCAGCAGATTAAATTACTCAGTCACCTTATCTCTCCTACTTGGGTCCAACAGGATCCTGACAAAGACCATGCTCTCCATGAATTCGTGGTTCTGTGTTCCACACAAGACGTTCGCAGTTTTATTGGGCTTTATTCATACTTCAACCCCTTTGTCATGAAATTCGCGGATATTTCTCGGTTCCTCACTGATGAATAGATGAACTTTATTGGTCCTTCGGAACGTGCTTTAGCACGTTGCGAAGCACTTGGTCTTTCACTCACGGATCTCCTAAAAAATGTGGCCTCTCCCGGGACTGAAGATCAGGGCATTTCTTCACGCCGCTGATTTCCGCCCTCACATCACCAGCTGTGTTGCCTAATTTTGATTCTGCCACTCGAACAGAGCTTTGCACCAACGCATGTGTCCATTGCATTGGCGTTATAATAGTTCAGATACAGAATGGTATAAACCATGTGATCTTAGTCACCTTATATCGCAAATGACAGAATGGCCTTCTGACGCTGGTCACCTTCATACGAAAATGAAAAAAAAATAATCGATTAGTGAGCGGGAATGCTTAGCCCTTGTCTGATCTATCGTGAAATTCAGTCCGTACTTATACAGATGGATTGACCGACCGTTCGCAGTCATCACAGACCATAATACGCTTCGCTGGCTGCCAACACTTATGCACTCTTTGGGAAAACAGCCGTGGGGCACACCAGTTGCAGGAGAACACGCTTTCGATTGTGTAAAAGTTTGGCTAGCTGCACACCGATGCCAACTGCTTGTCCTGAACTTCAATTGATCCACCAACTCCACCGGTTTGAAACTTGATGCCTGCAACTTCGAAACTACTAGCTTTCTGCTCGTGGCGGACAAACAACGCCGTGATCCGTCGCTGCTCTTCATCGTTCACCGCCTTCAATAGGCTAATACTAACCATTCAATTGAAAGATTCCTGCTTCAAGACAATGTTTGGTGCTGCCGCCACAAACGCGACGGCGCGGAGCTTTACATGTTGAACCACATCAGTGGCACGAGCAGGTGATATCCCACTTTGTAGCTAACGTTATTGAATGTGATCTAGCACGAACCTTCGAAAAAATGGAACGCATTTTTTATGGTGGTGCGGTGCTCTGGTAGCCCACAAGTATAAAAATTGATAAATATAAGCAATTCATGACACAGCTAACATGAATACGCGTAAACTTGAAGCTCAGTGAATATTGTATGAATGAAAGCGTGTTTACTAGGGTGATACAGACTAAAAAAACTACCATCAGCAGGACCACAGAGGCTACTGTTGATAAATATACAACATCAGAAAATGTCCCAGCGACATCACAGAAAAAATAACCACATCGGGGTGCTCATCTCAACATTAAAATTACCATAAACCTAATAAGTAAATTTATTATATAAACTAATCAGCTCGGGTTTCTTGATGCTCACTTATATTATTCTTGTTAGGGTAACGATGCTCCAAATATTTTATAAATATTCAGTTTTCTATGAATAATTAGAAATGTATGTTCAATATCTGCCGAATATCCAAAAAATTGCAATAACTGCAGGAAGTGCACTGAATATCCAGAAATGTGTGTTCTCGTCGTTCTTGGGTAGTTTATAGGTGTCTGTCACCGGTAGCACATATCCGCACACCAGTGACACAAAGCCGCTTACGGGTATGTGCCTCTGTCTGGCGGGCAGTGTTTGACTACATATGTGACGGGATATTAACATTATTCATGCCTTGACCAGCGCGTTATATTCACAAAGCCATCTCACCCTCCCTTACTCATTTTGGTTCACGTCAAGTTGAGGGGGTGATCACGAGAGCACCCATACGTAAGCGGATAGATAGATAGATAGATAGATAGATAGATAGATAGATAGATAGATAGATAGATAGATAGATAGATAGATAGATAGATAGATAGATAGATAGATAGATAGATAGATAGATAGATAGATAGATAGATAGATAGATAGATAGATAGATAGATAGATAGATAGATTTAAAGCACGTAATAAACCAGATAATCCTGAATTTCAGCTTGTATTTGAAAACACTGTAATTGAAAGTGTTTTTTCCTACAAGTTTCAGGTGTCTTTGTTTTGAAGAAGACTTAGATTGATCCATCGCATAATAAAATTGATGCCAACATATCCAGGTTTCTGGCTGTACTCCGCAAGCTAAGAGACCTTGTTCCAAAATCGTTCAAAGTGACAGCTATAGTGCACCCTAATTCATTCACACATTCACTGCTCTAATATAATTTAGGGGTCTACATCTAAAACAAATTTTGTTAGGCTAATAAAATTACAGAAGGAAGCAATACGATATGTAGAAAACCTCTCATAAAACGATCACACAGGTTCATACTTAAAAAAAACTCTGTTCTAAAGGTGAATCAATTATATGAGTTTCATTTGCTCTCTTATGTTTTCAAGGAAATTAAGCTTAATCCTTCTAGATATATTGAGCTGCAATCTATTAGCAATGTGCCTTATGAATTAAGATACGAGCATTATAGAATTCCACTTGTCTGAACCACCTATGGAACGCAAGCGCTTACATGTTGAATTCCCAGTCTTCTCAACAAACATTCACATGTTACAAATATCGCACAGAAATCTTTGTCTCTCAAGTCTTTCAAAAAAATGTATCGAAGCTTACCTTCTATCCTTTCCTCAAGATTGATAAGTTGTGTATATATCAGTCATAAGTACTCTGGTTTCGTTATTTGTATTGTTACGTCTCTTTATTTATTGCTGTACATGTATGCACTTCGTTCACTCTACAAATCATCGATGATCGCCTTTCTTGGCGCCCTGCTGTTAAAACTGTGAGGCGAAAAGTGCTGTCCCTTTTCAAGTATCTAGCCACCTTGACTGCTAGGGGTGAGGGCATTGATCACAAGACGTCACTACACGTTTACCAATCAACTGTACTCTCTTGCGTGATCTATGCTTTGCCAGTCTTGAATGTGCTGCCTGCTTTAATGTCCCAGCTTGAACGGGCCCTTCGAGTACTGTTTGGCTTACCTCGTGAAGCACAATCCATCCTACTACTGAATGAAGCACACCAATTGCCGCTAAAGCTGCAAGCTGACCAGAGAGCGCTACATCATATTGAGGGCCTGAACCGAGCCCCACAGGGCAAGACACTGCTTAACAGGCTTTTACAGCACCCACTTTCTCGAATGGGTAAAATGGTGGCTTTGTTCAATGAGAATACTAGCAATTCCGGTGAAACTATTCAGTTGCCAACATCGACAGAGCACAGGCCATGTACCTTCCCTACCCACCTGTCAATTCCAGGAATACGAAAAAAAGGGTAACTAACCTGTTTCAGAACTATACCAGTTAGCCCATTCACACTTGTTTGACATCTTGGAAGACTATGTAAAAATATTTACGGACATTTCTGTGCGCAGCGATGGCCTGAGCGCATCTGCAGCTTTCTTCTGCCCTTCAACCGATATCAGGCGGCTGTTTAAAATACCGCACCCCTCATCGTCGGTGACAGCCGAGCTAGCAGCGATTGATGTCGCCCTTAAGCACGTACAAGAAGGGTTACCAGCATCGAAGGTTGTCATCCTCACCGAGTCTCAGCGTGCCCTCAGCAGACTCACCAGCAAGGAGACCGACAGCCCTATTCTGAGCAGCATCATTGAATCCATTAACAATATTCTGTCACGTGGGCTATGCCTGGCTGCACAGTGGGTACCTTCGCACGTGGTTATCGTGGGCAATGAAGAAGCGGATCGCCTTGCTTCGTCATGCAACCATGATGACTGTGACTGTCCGGGAATTCTATGTACGATGGACAACGCTCGTCTGCTTATACGCCGACACCTTCTAAAGCAGCACCCAGACAAGCGTGTGGCGAATGGATCGTTCCCTCCCCGTGTTCGTGGCCGTGCCTTGCCTCGTAGTTCCTGTGCGCTGTTGTACAAACTAAGAGTGGGCTCTGTGCTGGTGCGTGAACGATTACACCATCAAGGGCACGTGGACAGCACGTTGTGCGCAGCTTGTGGCTCCTACGAAGCACTTGAGCATCTCGTAGTGCACTTTCCCACATTTTCTACGCAGCGGTGTTTGCTGATTAAGGAATATAAATTCCTAGGACTCAAGTGCGTGACCCTGGACAACTACCTCTTTCCGAGTGGTAGTGCTTCCCGACGCGACCAGGCCCACCGAGCGCTCCTTACATTTATGAACCAAACGGACCTGGCCACCCGTTTATAGACGGTCATTTTTATTATTTTCTTTCTTTTAATTTTTTTTTCTTTTTTATTACTTTTTATTTATTATTTGCTCATACTTGTCAATGTCTAGGTATTTTTTCTCTCTCCCTCATCTTCTTTCCCCTTTCTCCATCTAATCTTTGTTTCCTCTGTTTCTTCCCTCCCCCCCAAAGAGTTAGCACGCGTTGTGCCTCTCCAGGTGGCAGTTGCCAACTTCCTCTCTCCCTCTTTCCTCTGTTTTCTTGTGTATGTGTGTATGCAAATCAAATAAATAAATAAATGATACAAAAACAATGTTACGCATATAGTATTGGTGTGTTATAATGTATTTATTCGACCATGCTCTGAGTAGTGCATTCGGGTGCTGTGGTCCCGTCAGGCAAAGAACATCTGCCTTTTGTTCTTGTATCCGAGACATACATTTGTCTGAAGTGAAGAGCTGATTGAATGATTGATTGATTGATGTCAAATGTGCTCGCAGTATGCTAACAAATGCTTCGCGTGTGACGACTTAGGATATGCAGACCATTTCTAGACATCCTCTAAGTACTGATGGCGCTGGGTATTATATTTATTGTTGGTACTGTCGACGCCAGCTTTGGAGTCATTATAGAGTCGCCTAATTGGCATGATATTCATTCATAGATATCGACATTGCAAGTAACCCAAGAATTGACTTACACTACTGGTAAGCAACAAAACGATATAAAAAGCCATGAGTCCGTGATACAGTGGAAATGAAGAAGGAAATTATACTAAAATTTGTGGCTCACTCTTACAAAGATCTGTATCCAGCATGTCTTCAAAAAGAGCCCGGCTGTTTTGCGTAAGGCAAACTATACCGCATTTCACTTGCTCAAGAAAACAAACAAAAACAAAACTGCAATAAGAATCAATAATTTAAAAGGCCCCAAACTTTGCCGGATGTCTTATACGAGTAGAGCCGGACAAATGTCGGTGACCGAATAAAAAATAGGTGCAGTTTTCTAGCAACACTCTCAGGAATATGATGACTTGCGCATACCAAGCCAGGTATTTCAGTGATCGATTGGAGAAGAATATTTTAATCCTTTGTTTTCACCCCTTGAGAGAACAAATGCAGCACTGTCGAACTACTGTCGGCCTACTACAATGAAGTCTGGAAAAATGAAAGGAGAAAACTACAAAATATGTATGCGAAGCCTTGACGCACTCTTTAGGTTGTGCACGGTTTGGGTTGTGCACTCTGCTGAATGCGGATAGTCTCTCAGCAATAGTAAAAATTTCACTTAGCCAATACAATTCGCGTATTTTATATGGCGTAACGTTTACAATTCGAAAAGGATGATTATTGCAGTGTACAGTACAAGAAATACGTGAACAATAAATAAAATTGCTAGATAAGTATTTTATTGTTGACGCACGATTTTTATCCTTCAAAGTCGGTTTCGTCCACATTTTACGTGGACATTTTACGTGGACGTACAAGGTGGTGCTGCCTTAGTTATGCTTATAAATAATTTATTCTCGCATTGTTTTGTACGGTATGTAATCATACAGCCACGTATGCTTCTTGACAAAAAAAAAGCTGCCACGGTTTGAGATAGCTGGGATGGCGCCCCTACTCGGAGTTTATTGTTGTGCATACAGTTTTTGCCACAAAATCTACATCGAATTGAAGACGAATCGAAAACAAAACAAAACAACATCTCCCTTGTACACAAATTTGGCACACACTGATGAATCAAAATATTAAACCTATTCAAAACCGCCGCCTATGATCGGCTATGTATTCGGAGGCAATAACTTTGACGTGCGAAACTACATTTCACACTTCACGAATATTCGCACCCCACTATACTAAAATATATGTGTCGGCTTCATACATAGATTCGAAGAAGCTGGCACATGGAGAATGCCAGTAGCCGTAGCGATAACTAGCGCTGCTTGTGACATCTGTTGTCATGTGCTGAAACAGGAATCTCTATTCTACTCTGAAAGACGAAAGGTGGCGACAGTAATGCGAAACCAATTAGGGCGACATAAAATTTAAATAAAATTCTTCCTCTGGTCCCGCATTCTCCCACTCCCCTCAGGAACCTGACTACAGTCAGAAAACTTAGTCCCGTAAGTGTGTAGACAATGAATAAAGTAGCCAAATGGGAGGTGGGAAGAGTTCAGCTACATCTCACTTAAAGCTTTCATTTGAAAAAACGAATCCCCTTTTTTCACATATATGGGTCATTTGTGATTGGAGATTGAGCGTCGGGATTCAAGACACTTATCGATGCTCTTCTAGAAAGTGATTGAAAGCTGGACGTCGAAGGTGGAACGTGGGCAGATGTGACCAAACTGAGCGCCATACAAAATAATGCTTGGGACCAATCCCGTCTCTCCAGCTCGCTGGAATTCAATTATTTGTCCTCGAAAAATGGGCGAGTATGTAATTCAGGTACCATTCAACAAAGTTTTACACACTCCTGTGGAGTGCTACGAGGCGCGAAGCCAACATGGTCACAAAGGTGACACTGCTTCAAATGTCACCGCTGCAAAGGTCACTGGCTGTTTGGTAGCTTGTGTTTCTCAGATCGCGACAGCTTCTGCGCAGAGCTGATAGACGAAAGGAGAAGACGACGGTGAGTTAAGGCAAGGTTTATGTACAGCACAGAAATAGAAACGTTACACGTTTGGCACTGGGGCCGACAGCTTAGGGACTCGAAGAGTCGATATGTCTTTTCTCCGACGCATACGTCGGCTTCTCTCTGACGCATAGGTCGGCTGCTGGACAACGCCGCTTGGCTTTTTTATAGGCCCCGGGTGGAGCTTTACGTCACCAGCGTCCATTCAGAAGCGCCGCTGGCCGTGATGTCAGATTCCTTCAGTCAAGAACCGCCACTGAGTTGCGTCAAGATCCTCAAAACCGGACCCGCTGCGCTAGATTGTAACCAAGGACGAGTGATGTTGCCATGCATTGCGTAAGACTCACCAGAGTAGATGGCGCCGCTTGCTTCATCAGGACCGTGGGCTGAGGGAGCTGAAGGTGCGTTGCGTAAGACAGACCGGCGCCGCCGCTTGATGACGTCGTTGAGATTATGGCGTCAGGTGGGCTCGCTCGCTGGCCTTGACACAGATTGCCTTTGCAGAGGCAGTGAGGTTCGGTGTGGACTCCCAGGCGTAACAGCACCCCTGCCGCCAGACAATGCGCCGGAAAAAACCAGCTGCTTCCACGTGGCTCTGAACTCGGGCGCACTCGTTCGCCAGGTCTCTCCAGGTTCGCCTCCAGGGCCACGGGGAGGATGTAGCTCCAGTCTCAGTTCCGTGAACAAATCCCATTCTTGAGGATGGATCCTTGCTCCACTGGCTTGTAGCCTTAACTTGTCGGCTAGCTTCGCTCGTCTCTTCTGACGATTTTTTGTCTCAGCACTTGTAGATGGTTCTGCAAATTGTTAAGAACGGTTCGACACCAGACAACACACCACACAAGCAAGTGCCCTCGGTTATCCGACACAACACGAGACGAAGTATAGTACATTATATACCTAGCTACGTGTCTATCGGAATTTCGTTCCCTCTACATCAAGAGGCACAAGAGGGACACGAGTCTCTTAAAATGAGAACTGAAATTTTTACACGTGAAACAACGTAATGAAGTAGAATACAACATATAGTTGGCCTCTTGAAATAACTCTCGACGGCAGCGCTCAGCTAAGGCTTTGATGAGGACTAATGTATGCCCCGACTCATGAGCGAAAGACCGAAAGGTGGAGAAGGTATTATTTAAAACGCACGGCTCAATGCGTCTCCATTAGCGTTTCGCTTTCATTTTTTTTTGTAGCGAACGTTTAAGTTGTGTTGTTGAAGCACCATGCTCCACCTCAGTAGCCGGCCACTTTTACATGTTATTTAACCAGGTTAGAGGACAGTGGTCCGTTTAGACCATAAACCTGGAACCGGTGACGTAACAGGCTAGCTTTTCAACGGCCCACACAAGGCAAGCGCACACTTTTTCAGAGGTACTGTATGCCTCTTCCCCACAGCTCAGTTTATGAGTTAAATACAAAACAGGACTTTAGTTACCTGCGCTGTCTTCCTAGCACACAATAGCTCCCAAGCCATGATCACTAGTGTTGCATTGAATGACCACTCCCTGAGAGAAATCGGGTGCCATGAAAACGGGCTTTTGAACAGGGGAACATTGATACGGCTTGCTACGAATTGGCTCCTCACAAGTTAGCTTGATATGGTGTTCAATCACCGTCGTGTTTCCGGGACGGTCCAAAAACACATCTTTCAACTCGGAAACAATCCTCCTCAAGTCCTCCTTCTGGACTTCACTTAACCTAGGCTTCAGGATCAACTGCTCCAAGATTACACCGGATCCCCTTTCGATTACATCCCTAGAAGCGGATTTACGACCACTTGACGTTGAACGTATGGTTGAATCATGTTACTATGGTAAATTCTGTTAGGCCGCCTTCCTAATTTCACTTCCTAATTGGTATCAGAAAGCTTCAATATTACTGTGGCAGGAGCTTCCCAATGAACATCAAGCTTGTTCTTTTTGAACGGCCGCAGCAGCGTTACCTGACTACCTATTTCAAAGGTGCGTTTCTTCCCCGATTTGTCGTAGTACTCCTTCGACAACACTTGTGCAGCTCTAATGTGGCTTTTCACAAGATCTTTCGTTTTTTCAAGCCTCCGAAGGAGGTCTAGAACATCCTCAACTACTTTAGGGTCTTAATCTAATTCCTCCCAGGACTCGTGTACCATTCGCATTGGTGTTTTAATATTCCTGCCTAAACAAGCTCTGCAGGGCTAAAGCAAGTGCTCTCATGAGGAGCTGATTTCAAATCGAACTTAACGGGAGGAATACAAGCTTCACAGTCGCATTTGTGCTCGTAGCAAAAAGCTCTGACAATCCGTTTCAGAACAGAATGCATACGCTCTACCGGATTAGAGTGCAAGTGATGGATCGAGCTGTGCAGTACTTTTATTTGCATTTATCCAAAAAGGTAGAGGTAAGGCAGCTGGTGACGACACTACCGTCGTCACATTAGATTTCAGAAGGTAATCCGACGCGAGCAGATATAGATAGCAGTGCATCCACGACATGACAAGAATGGAGCTCCTCAAGTGGTATCGCTTCTGGAAGATTTATGGCTACACAGAAGGCCGTCAGGATGTACAGACAACCTTGTCTTGACTCTGGCAATGGCCCAACGATATCACTTACTAGGCGCCAAAAAGTTATGTGATAATTGGCAAGAGCTCCATGGGTACCTTCAACTTGTCCGTGGATTTCCCCGTTCTCTGACAAGTGTCACATGAGCGTACAAAGTCTTCGATAACCCTTCCAGCATTTCGGCCAACAAAACTCAAAGAAAACTCTAGCCGTGATCTTTTTTTTTGCCGAGATGCCCTGCGCACGCGTTTCACGTGCCGATTCCAATAGTTGGCGAAGGTACTTTTGTGGCACCAAAAGCTGCTCCTACTTGCGACCTTGCACATTTGTTTAGCTCCGATACAGGAGACTTGCCTTCTCAAAAAAAAAGAAACATTCTTTTTCTTTTTCTTTCAAGTTTACGCTTTTCATAAGTGTTTTAATCGAGAGGTCCTTACGCTGCTTTCGAATGAGCGTTTCTCAATCAATCCTCGACAGCTCACTCCAACTTTTCGCTACAGGCGAGAGCGTTGCACCCGTCACGCTCTCATTTAGTGGCGCAATGCCGTCTCCTCCGCCGACAGAGACGGCTTCCGCAACGGGTGGCTCGAGTGACTCTTCCGGAGAATTACCTGTCCGATTCACCATCGCCTCGCCGTCAAGGTAACGCTGATCAGCCTCTTTACTAGGTGGATTTTCACTACAATGAACGAGATCAAGGTCCTGCGAAAGCTTCCGCGCTTGCGATCACGTGAGGGCCATGTCCGCTAAGTAGGAGAAGAACGATTTACCCTGCTCTTTGAGAAGCTGCTCAGAGCTATAAAAAAAGATAAGAAAACGATCGGGAAACGTGGCAGACACAGCCGCTTCACTTTAAGGTTCTACATCGTTCACACCAGCTGTTTGCCCCAGCTAAGAATCTACTTGCCGTACACACTATGAGTCTACTAGCAAGACACGCAAGCAATTTTTAACACTACCGTGTTTACACCCTCCACAATAACTTTGGTTTCAAAGCGCTCCAACTTGGCTTGAAACGATCAAGGTTTCTGAAGCTTCACACTGCTCTTCTCTAAACTACTATAACCTGAGCTAGAGTAGTCTGGTGAACTGAGGGGAAAACATCAGGCACTCACCGCATCGATGTCGCTGACGCCGGCCAATCCCACCGCAGCCACCACTGTAACGAGGTGCGACGCCAACACGGTCCCGAAGACGCCACTGCTTCGAAACTCGCCGCTGCTAAGGTCACTGACTGTTTGTTAGCGTGTGTTTCTCAGCTCGCGGCTGCTTCCACACAGAGTGAATACACGAGCGGACTAGACGACGGTGAGTTAAGGCAAGGTGTATTTACATCATAGAAATAGAGGCGTTACATATTCGGCACTGAAGCCGACAGCTTAGGGACTCGAAAAGTCGAGATGTCGCCAGCAGCAGCATAGGTCTGCTGCTGGCGACGCGCCGCTTGGCTTTTTTATAGGCACCGTGTGGACCTTTACGTCACCAACGTCGAATCTGAAGTGCCGCTAGCCGTGATGTCAGATTTCTTCGGTCAAGAACGGCCGCTGGGTTGCGTCATGATCCTCAAATCTGGAGTCACTGCGCTGGATTGCACCAAAGGACGAGTGATGATGCCACGCATTGCGTAAGACTCGCCAGACTGAATGGCGCCGTTTGCCTTATCGGGCATGTGAACTGAGGGAGCTCGCCGTGCGTTGCGTAAGACATACCGGCGCCGCCGTTTGATGACGTTATTGAGATTATGCGTCAGGTGGGCTCGCTCGCTGGCCTTGACACAGATTGCCTTTGCAGAGGCATTGACGTTCGGTGTGAACTTCCAGGTGTAACAGGAGCCATGGTTTACTAGCCAAACGTGTACACAGGCTGCTTGTTTTATACTTCTCTTAAGGTTTGCGACCACCTGTCAGAGCGAGATAACTCTTACTTTTTGTCTGTACTAGAACAGTTGTAAAGATAGTATGGCCTCACTGCTATACACTTTCTACTCTAGAGAGTGAGAAAATGAAGTGAGCGAAAGACAGGGATGTTGACCACAAATCGGAGCATCCGGTTTGCTACCCTGCACTATGGGAAGGAAGAATGGGAATAAAGATGGGAAAGAAGATGAAGAAAAGTTTAGACGCGCAAAAAAGAAAAAAAAGTGATCTGCAGTGCTATAGCCTATTCAATAGGCTACTACCACGCAAAACGTTCAATAAGGCCTTCGCTTATTTTCTGTGCGAAGACCGATTTTGTGGCCTGTCAAGCACTAACTGGGTCTGCCGTCAAGGCGAGCTATCGCTGCAGCTAGCTGCCGTCTTTGCACGCTCTAACGAAGGCAGAGAGAGAGAACGTGTTCTATCGTTTCATCGCTGCTGCAATGATAGCAAGCTACACTGTAGTTCGTTTAAACCGTATGATGATGTTTGATGTTTGGTGGCGCAAGTGCCATTTCATGGCCAAAGAGCTCCAGTTTATCTTACTAAAGATATGGACAGTTATTGTGACAAGCAGCTGTATGAGGGCCATAAAATTCCTCGCACTAGGGTGGGTACAAACATAGAAGTAATAAAATAATGACTATGCCGTGAAAACTGTCTTGTGGTAATGGATGACAAAAGTATGTGATAATAAAAATGATGAAGGACATGTATGAAATTAGCACAAGTGCCTCGATCGTTCACACGCTTGCGCCCAAGGGCCGTAAGGCAAGTGCTTTGTTCACTGTAGCCACCGCAGCGGAGACCTCTCTGCAGAGGTCGTGCTATAGAATGCCTGGGTATATGACGTGAAAAGTACGGACGTCTCTCAAGAAAGCCAACAACGATTTATTTGTGAAAAGAGGTTTCCTACCGACAAACATTGCGGGGTGAAGTGGTATCTGTAGTCGGTAGGGTAACGGAAAGTGTTGTCTTTTCAGCGTGTCTAATTCTTTACACTAGATTAGAACGTGAAGTACGGTGGTTCTATTTGTCTGACGTGCGATCTTTAACGCTGCCACGTTAAAACAGAATGACTGGTGCCGCCACTGCCATCGGTACCGAGTAGTCGATATTTCATGTTATGGTGAGGCAAAAGGAATCCACAATTGAGTTGTTCCGGAAACTTTCAATAGCACGTCCCTGGTGTCAAACCTAGTTTCGCGAAAATTCAGAGCCGTATTTAATCCTGGATGTCTCAATTCGGATTTCGAAATTCCCAAATTGAACTTCCAAGCTTCTAGCACAGGTGTACGCAGCGTTCCGTAACCCCTCTGGCATCCAGAAGCGACCTCGCAGATGGGAGCAACAGGATGTAAAGCAGCCGGTAGAGTTTTACGTGGAATTTCTTTGCATTTGTTTTAGTCGTTGCACAAAACATTGCGCAGGAAGCCCGTAAATTGCGTTATTTGCCTTTTTCTGTTTTTGTTGCGGCCATTCCTCTACTTCCGCTTGCACTAGCGCGTGAGGGCACGGAAAGCGGTTGGCGCACGTGACGCCACGGGGTGCCTTACAGAGGGCATTGAGCGCTGAGTCATTGCCAAGCGCCAGAAAGAACAATGAAAGGAAGAGAGAGAGAGAGAGAGAGGATGTGCGCATGCCTGAGCGCTCGAGCAGAACTGTTGTTATGCCCGCTGGGATGATACTATGATGCTCGCAACAGAAACAACCTTTTTGTGGCGCTCCTAGAAACGCTTTTAAATGAAGCAATACAATCTGTTTTTGGTGCATTTGTCGTGATGTACGTGACTCTACTTTATATTTTTCTCACACTGCTGCTTTGCAACGGTAAGCACTCTTGCTTTTTTTCACTGCTTGGCACACCTTCTCACCTGAGCAGTGAGCGCTGCCTGAGATATAATTAGCATTTTATGCAATATTTATAAAGCGTGTCTGTACATAGAATTGCATCCAGGCGTTTTTCGGTCTGTCGTACTTTGATGAAACGACTCTTTTTATCTTGACCCCGACGTCCTTACACCTTGTTATAGCCCATTCTCCAAGCTATGCCACGTATACTTCCATATCGAACATAACTATCACCAAACGGCCGATAAGCATAGAAAAAGTTTGTGAATGTCAGTATGTTGGTCCATTAACGGTCGTCATTCCAATTCGAGTTCTCGTCCGCCTAGCAAATATAAAATAAACTTCAGTTGGCCGCAGGACTGCATTTAATCCACATGTTATTTTAGTCTTCCTGCTTGAGCAATACATATATGCTAATCATTTAACCCTACTTTCCCAAACGTCACTATATAGAGGTGGACTGAAGCATAATATATTTTCTTTATTTGCGACTGCACACGTGGTATAGCTTGCGAATAAAGTTTCTACATAAGAAAATTACAAATATGAATACAGAACATACATTTAGTGTTTGTGTGCAACTCATGTTGGCGCATTAGGGCCAGTTTCAGTAAAAAAAAATAATATGTGGTGAACTTTATGTCTAAGAATTCCTGTTTGCTATGCGTGGTACTATTTTTTCCTGTTCCACAACTATCCCATGAACAATTTCCAATGTTGTTTTTTATTAATTTAGGAGCGCACGTAGGTATTATGTTGCATATTTATTCGTATTCCTTTTCCTTCCTTTATTTAGCCCTGTAGCCATCAGTATTGTGTATTACTATCGACGTTTTATGTTAAGTGCTTCCAGTATTTAGGGTACATTTAGGTTGGGATTGCTCTTCTTTACCATTTCGGTAATACTTTCACACGTTATTGTGTCCACTTAACCTCACAGGGGCATCTGCGCAAGCAGGCGTTTGGTGTGCAGCAACACCACGGACCCGAGTCAACGGGGGGGGGGGGGGGGGTTCAATCTCTTTTCATGCTTTGCCGTGTGGGGCTTAGCCATGTTCGGGAAAAATGCATCCTGGGAGTTCAGCCGATGCTGCGTGATTGGACATTTAAGGCACCCCGGTGGAGGAAACACACCCCTTTGGCCCCGTTTTCACGTAGATGGCACCCCTGGGCTGACCCACCCAGGGCAAATCGGAAGTCGCCATTTCCTGTCTTCCTCTCTTCTCAGATCTTCGCCTTTCTCTCACTTCTATTCTTACCTGTCCTCTCCTCTCTTCTACTTATTAACTTTCTTTTTGGCGGCAAAGGTCAACCTTGTGTGGCGTAGGTAACCAACCTAGGTTATCTCATATTTGGGTATAGTGGGTATGTACACTTGGCGTTCGTATTTCCTTCGAATCTCACGGTGTCCCCTTATTAGGCTCTAAAGTGGGTGGCTAGCATGTCTTCCGAACAAGTTACACACCTTGATGGGATCCCCTAGCAATCACCAAATTGATCGCCCCTCAAAGAGGTGGCGCAGCGATGCCATTTCTGAATTGCTTCCGACAAACGCAGAAAACTTTCCAAAATATCACATAATTCCCAGTGAAAGCCAAGGAAAAAGGTCAGAAATATTTCACTCTTTATAGTGTGAAAGTGCCTTATTGA
Organism: Rhipicephalus annulatus; assembly: GCA_013436015.1. Classification (NCBI taxonomy): domain Eukaryota; kingdom Metazoa; phylum Arthropoda; class Arachnida; order Ixodida; family Ixodidae; genus Rhipicephalus; species Rhipicephalus annulatus. The sequence continues at coordinate 153,430 of WOVY01001539.1, forward strand.
AACCTTAGGCACCGTGTACAAAACCACCAAGACTGCCAGTGGAGGTCTGCTGGAACTAAAAGACTACTTCCAATACTAGAGACAGCATAACCTAAAAGCATTCGGTGATCAGCCCATGGACGTCACACCACATCGTATTTTGAACGTGGTGAAAGAAGTCTTGTCAGATGGCGAGCTGATAGATATCTCCGATAAAGAACTCTTGATATGCTGGAAGAACGAAGATGTCATTGATGTACAACGCATAAATATACGAAGAGACAACAAAGAAAATGCCACGAAACACCTCGCACATACCTTCGGATCCCCCACACTTCTCACATAAATTAAACAGCTTGTCTCAAACTGCCAGTGAGACTATACATCCCAAACCCGCGGCGCTGTTTCAAGTGCCAGCGGTTCGGCCATGGTTAGCTGTCGAGGGCAGCTCACCTGCGCGAAATGCGGTAGCAAAGGCCATTTCACTGTCAATTATTGTAATTCAGAAGTACACTGCGCAAACTGTGAAGGTAATCATCCCGCATATTCCAGGTCATGTGTGGCCTGGAAAAGAAAAAAACAATTAATAACCACAATAACCACAAAGTTCAAACTGAACATAAGCTTCCGTGAAGCGCGGCAGCGCGTTTCCCCGCATTTTGCAAGGAACACGTCATACGCCGAAGTTATGCGAGGGGGATCAGCACCAATGCGGTTTCCTGGAATGCCTTGAACCACGCCTAGCGTACCGAGGCAAACGCCTCAAGCCACCATGGTGGGAGTAGACACGGCTGCCCTGCCCTCCTTCAACACAGCCCCACCGAAGGAACCCTGGCACAAGCCAGGACACCACACAAACTAAAGAGGTTCCCTCGACCTCCGCCCCAGTGGGGTCCAAGGTTCCTTCCATCGTGACGAAGCCTACACCGAGAACAGTCCTGTCTGGTGCCTCTGCGGAGGCGATGGACACCTCTGGTGCACCAGCGTATACTGCGCCAAAGGAGTGGCGAAGTCCCCTCGACTGCTACAAAAAAAAAACTCACAGCTTTGGCTCAAAGGCGAAGCAATGAACGCAATAGTGGCAATTCGAAAAGTCACGTGCAGAACGGAAAGCAGATCAAAACGTGCCCAGCGTTTCTCGCGCACAAATCACGCACGAAACGTACTCACAGGTACGAATGCATGCGAATAAGCGTCTCATTTGTTACTCCGCTGAGTCTGAAAAGTGCGCGCTCTTCGCGAACGAAAACTGCGATGATTGCAATGACTTTTGTGCGCCGGTAACTACAGCATAATCGTTTCACGTAAAGCCCGATGCCAGCCAAGGCGTACGATCCTCCCCTCCTCGCCACCGCGAGATAAGGGCGCGAGGGAGCGTAGCTATCTTTTTCTAAGCCGGGTAAAGAACGCGTAGGAGATGAGAGTGGGTGCCACTGAGCGATGTGTCGACGTGCACTCATTGCGCCATCTATCTGGTAATGCCGAAAACACAGCAGCGGTACGTGGTAGGTATAAAAAGTTTGCCGTTTGAACAGTGGAGAACGTTTTCCTGGTTGGTGTAATGGTTAACGCCTTGATTTCACGACGCAGAGTTCCCATATTCAATTCCACGCGCCACAGTGCTTTTTCTTTCAGGATTTCTTTTCTTTCTTGCGTTTATATATATATAGATACGTATACATATATGGTGCATGACATTGACGCCGACGTCGACACCGACACCGGCGCCAAAATCCAGCCGAGAGTGTCCATTTAATTGCTATCGCATTAAAAGGACAAAACAGTAATTACAAGGCCTCCCAAAGGCTCTGTAAAATAAATCACTTTTCTTTTTGAGACACCAGCCATACTCTTTTCGTACACACAGCACTTCTTAACTGCTGATATAGAGACAAAAATTATACAATGGAACGTCAGAGGACTGTTTCGAAACCTCGACGATGTCCAAGAACTTCTACGCAAACATTCTCCAGATGTGCTGGGTATACAGATTTGGGTGCACGTTAAAGAGCCCCAGGTGGTCTAAATTTCCGGAGCCCTCCACTACGGCGTCTCTCATAATTATATGGTGGTTTTGGGACGTTAAACCCCACATATCAATCAATGCTGGGTATACAAAAAACACACCTAAAATCCAAGCATAGAATTTTTCGCGTCAGTATGTAATCTTCCGAAAGAAAAGAGGTGATGGTGTAGCGTCATCTCGTGGTGTAGCCATAACTGTTCTCGAAGAGTAGCATGTACTCATGTACCACTACCAACATTCCTAGAAGCAGTGGCTGTCCGAGCCGGTATATTGAATAAACTCGTCACCATCTTCTTTATATACATACCCCCCCCCCAACACCACCTTGAAAACATGAATTCAACTCTTCAATAGATGAGCTACCAGAACTTTATCTGGTCCTCGGAGACTTCAATCTACATAGTACATATGGGGGACCCTCACTACGATGCACGAGGTCGTCTAGTCACACAATTCCTTTTTTCCTTCAGTGCATGTATCTTGAATCGTAAGCAGCCAACATATTATAGTCTGGCAAACAATACCTACTCGTCCATATATCTTAGCATCACATCTCCAACACTTCTACCCCTTTTCAACTTTAATGTCATTAACAATCCTTACGGAAGTGACTACTTTTCGATAATTCTGAGCACACAATTTGGTTATGAAAATCCTGCATAGATTCCCAGATGACAGATAGGCAAGGATGACTGGGAATAGTTTCACTAGGCTAATCAACCCAACCAAGACGCACCCAACCCACCTACCCAACGGCTACCCAACCAAGACGCATATAATATATTGCCGCGTGCATAGCTGAATTTAGCGGCGAGATAGCGACGACAACGAAGAACGCGGATTTGCTCGAGAGGCGCAGTGCAGCAGAGTGAAGACGATAATCTTAGCGGCCTTCTCTGAGAGCGTCTCTACAAGTCCCACTGGTAGCTGGTAGCTCCACTTGAAAAATTGGGATTAGAATTAAATGTGGCAGTAATTTTGTCGTTTGGCAGCATTAAATTCGGTTATAGCCACAGGGACGTCTGCTCTGCGGTATTTGAATACATAATTGAAACAAAGCGATTGCCATGTTAATCTGCCTATATATATATATATATATATATATATATATATATATATATATAGTCTAGTAGATCCTCCGTGAGCGGTCACAACGTGGTTATTTCGACGTTTCGGCCTAGAGTCTGGCCTTATATATATATACATCATTTTAGACCCACCATTACCTCTGTCTCAAATCGCATCTGATGGCCTGCATCGTTCCCTGCTCAGATATACTCCTTTTTCGATTTTCGTCTTTTCTTTCTATATTTTTTTTTTCAGCCCAAAATTACGTTTCTTTAAAAAACCATTAGCCTTTTAGTTAAGATCCTGCCGCCCGGTTCTTGGCCGATCCCCCTTTGTGGGTGTGCGCCAGAGTGTGAAGGATCATCATCATCATCATCATCAAGTCCCACTGTCCGTGTTTTAAATAAACCCCCTGTAATTTATAACCCGCGACGCTGGTGGAGGAGCTGGGTACTACCACCTCATGATCAGCACCCCTGTGAGAAGCCCCGAGTCCAGCCCTACGAGACAGCCACGCGTGGAGACGCCTGTGCACCGCTCAAGCCGTCGCCTTCAAGGTCTTGAACCAGAATTTGGCCTTTTAAAGGGAGCAACACTTCCGACAACCACCCCTACTCAAGAAATGGCAAGGAGTCCTGCACAGGTGACGGTCCAGAATATGCGCATTCCTGAACAATTTCATGGCCGGCCGAACGAAGATGCGCAAGACTGGCTTGAGCAGTTCGAACGGGTAGCTAAATCGAACTACTGGAGTCTTGATGGAAAGCTCTTCCACGTATACTTCGCCCTTGAAGACGGCGCGAAGACGTGGTTTATAAACCGGGAGGCAACCTTGACGACATGGGAGGAGTTTTGTCGTTGGTTTCTCGACACCTTCGGTAACGCGGACCGACGCGAAAATGCACAACGCCTTCTTGAAGGACGCACCCAACAGCTGCATAAAAGTGTCGCCATGTTTGCTGAGGATATGGTGCGCTTGTGCCACCGCGCGGACCCCAACATGCCCGAGGCTCGAAAGCTAAGCCATCTCATGAGGGGCGTCAAAGAGCAGCTATTTGTTGGTCTTGTGCGCAATCCGCCGACAAGAGTGGACGAGTTCACCAGGGAGGCCACCGCAATAGAGCGTGCGCTACAGCAACGGTACCGGCAGTCAGATCGCCCGGCAACCGGCGCAGCTGCAGGCGCCACCGCACTTACCGAAAACGACGAGTTTTCACTACGCTACCTGATTAGACAGATCGTGCGTGACGAGATCGCGAAGGAGATCGCAAAATACACATTGCAGTCACAGGCGCCCCCGCAGCAGGAGTCCACGGTAGCCTCCGTCGCTGAAATCGTTCGCCATGAACTTCGACAAGTGTTTGCCTCTCCTCAGCAATATTCCGCTCTACCGCACTGTCCAAACTCGTGTACCTATGCAGACGCTGTGCATCGTCCATTGGCTCCAGAAGTATCGTACCAGCCGAACGGATACAGCTATGCAGACGCTGTTCGTCGACCCACGCCCATGCCAGCGCCGCAGTACCTCGAACCGTATCCTGTGGCAGCCTGGGCTCAGCAGGATTCTGTCAGGCGACCCTATATGCGGAAGACCGACATGTGGCGCACTGCGGATCGTCGACCACTCTGCTATAACTGTGGAGAGCCCGGGCACATTTGCCGTTTTTGCCCACATCGCCGAGTTGAATACCGCGGTAGTGCACCTACAGCTACGCGCCGACAGTTCGACGAAAGCCGTGCCCCCATCGACGACGACCAGGCTGGCAGGCGGGAAGGCTCTTCTACCTTCCGGACGCGCTCACCATCACCGGCTCGCTTTGGCTTCACCAAGCCGCCGTAGTTTTGCTGACGCCGTCAGAGGTCGGTCTTCCCAGCCCACGGCGGGGAAACTGAAAGCAGCGACCTCTGGGGGGAAGGTTGCAAGCCGTCGAATCGCCGAAAAAACCCCCACTGCTGCCGAAACACGTGAGAGACGACGATGAAGACTTCGCCGGGAAAACTGCTGACTGCCGACCTCGCTGTGACGATTGACGGCGTTGAAGTGACGGCCTTAGTCGATACGGGTGCAGACTTCTCCATAATGAGTGAACGATTGGCAGACGAACTCAAGAAAGTCAGGATGGAATGGACGGGCCCTTATATCCGAAGTGCTGGAGGCCAGATAATGACTCCCACGGAAAAATGTACAGCAAGACTCACTATTGAGAATGTGGCTTTTGTAGTCACATTTCTGATCCTACTGGAGTGCTGCGAACCTATGATTCTGGGAATGGGCTTTTTAAGAGAGTACGGTGCTGTGGTCAACATACGCGATGGTGTGATCACATTTGCCAGCTGACAAGTCTGCGACCACTGATCCAGACCAACAACCCAGGGTGTTACGTGTGGTCGACGACGACGTCTGCGTGCCACCACTGTCTTGTAGTTTTGTTTCCGTGTGTTGCGCCGTGCACTGTAATGAGGACGCCATAGCCGAACGCATCAATGACCTTCTTTTTCACCAAGGCATCGCCATCGCTCGCGGTATTGTCAGCTTAGTGGATGGGCGCGCAGACGTTCTTCTGACCAGCTTCACGAATGAGCGCCGGCACATCGGTGAAGGCACGGCTGTGGCGTACCTCGAAGAGCTCGACTACTCTCACGACTGTCTTCTAATGCAAGGGGAAGCCACAGCTCAATCACCTCCACATACACCACCAGTTGATATCGGTCCGAGTCTAACACCGACTGAAAGATGCCGTCTTAAGGAGCTGCTCGACAAGTTCAAGGACTGCTTCTCATCGACATCACGAGTGGGTCAAACGCCTCTGACTAAGCATCGCATAATTACGGAAGACACAGCAAGACCGATCCGACAGAACCCATATCGCGTCGCTCAGAAAGAACGTGAGGTGATCCAGCAGCAAGTCAAGAAGATGCTAGAGGATGACGTTATCCAACCATCAAAGAGTCCTTGGGCATCGCCAGTGGTACTCGTGAAAAAAAAAGACGGCAGCTTGCGTTTCTGCATCGATTATCGTAAGCTGAACCATGTTACAAAAAAGACGTTTATCCATTACCACGGATTGATGACTCTTTGGACACGCTACAGCATGTGCGCTACTTCTCGTCAATGGACCTTAAAAGTGGATACTGGCAAATAGAAGTAGATTAGCGCGACCGAGAAAAGACCACCTTCGTGACGCCAGACGGGCTTTATGAATTCAAAGTCCTTCCTTTAGGTCTAAGCTCAGCCCCAGCCAAGTTTCAGAGACTTATGGATACCACTCTGTCCGGCCTGAAATGGAAAACATGCCTTGTGTACGTCGACGACGTGATCGTTTTTTTGGCCACGTTTGAAGAGCATCTAAAGCGGCTACTGTCAGTCCTTCAAGCCGTACGGTCCGCTGGACTCACACTCAAACCGGAAAAATGCCACTTCGACTTCGAAGAACTCCAGTTCCTGGGACACATGATCAGTCGCGAAGGTGTGAAGCCTGACCCAGATAAAACAGCATCCGTCGCAAAGTTCGCAAGGCCTTTTGTTAAGAAAGCAGTCAGGCGTTTTCTGGGTCTCTGCGCCTACTACCGGCAATTTATAGCAGGCTTTGCACATATCGCCTCTCCACTCACCCACCTTACAAGGGAAGACATCGCAATTTGTATGGGGTGAAGAGCAAGAAGCTTCATTCAACGAGCTGCGACAGCGTCTACAAACTCCACCTGTACTCGCTCACTTCCACGAGAATGCACCAACAGCCATCCATACAGACGCCAGCAATGTGGGCCTAGGCCCTGTTCTTGTCCAATGCCAAGATGGTGTGGAGAGAGTGGTTGCCTACGCTAGCAGAACGTTGACACGCGCCGAGTCCAACTACTCAACAACGGAGAAGGAGTGTCTGGCCGTCGTTTGGGCAGTTGCGAAGTTCCGCCCGTACTTATATGGCCGCGCTTTCCAAGTCGTAAGCGACCATCACTCTCTTTGTTGGTTGACCAACATGAAAGACCCATCTGGACGTTTAGCACGATGGAGCTTACGGCTCCAAGAGTACGACATGACCATAGTTTACAAGTCCAGAAGGCAACACTTAGACGCCGACTGTTTGTCAAGGTCACTGATTGAATCACCGGCTATAGAGGATGATGATTTCCCAGGTTTTTTAGGAGTTGTTGATGCAGCTATCATTTCTCGGCAACAACAAGATGATCGGGAGCTCAACTCGCTTATAGAATTCTTAAACGGACGAGCCGCCAATGCACCAAGAGTGTTTTCGAAGAACTTATCATCATTCTGTTTACGGGACGGAATTCTGTACAAAAAGAACTTTTCATCGACAGGTAGAAGCTATCTGCTGGTAGTTCCTGGAGCTCTCCGCGGCGAAATTTTACAAGCCTGCCATGACGAAGCCACTGCGGGCCACCTCGGTTTCACAAGAACACTGACGCGCATCAAAGAAAAATATTACTGGCCAAGAATAGCAGCAGAGGTTAAACATTACGTCCGAACATGCATTGACTGTCAGCGGCGCAAGGTACCACTTGTCAAACCCGCTGGACTATTACATCTTGTGCCCGTGCCAGAAACCCCGTTTTCTCAAATCGGAATGGATCTGCTGGGCCCATTCCCAACATCGGACAGTAGCAACAAATGAGTTATAGTGGCGACGGACTACCTCACCCGATACGCGGAGACCAAGGCAATCGTGAGTGGCACTGCAGCTGAAGCGGCCCAGTTCTTCATTGAGAACATTGTTCTGAGACATGGTGCTTCAGCTGTCGTCATAACAGACAAAGGTACCGCGTTTACAGCCGAGCTTTTGCGCACTGTGCTTAGGCTCAGTGGCACAGCGCATAGGAAGACGACAGCTTACCACCCACAAACGAATGGGCTTACAAAAAGACTTAACAAGACAATCGCTGACATGCTTTGCATGTACGTCGACGTAGAACACAAGAATTGGGACCGAATATTGCCGTACATCACATTCGCGTATAATACGGCGCGCCAGGAAACAACAAAAATGACGCCGTTCGCACTAATTCATGGCAGAGAAGTTACGACAATGCTTGACGCCATGCTGCCTTACGATTGCAATGATTCAGAGACAGACGCCGCAGACTTCACTGAGCGCGCCAAAGAAGCAAGGCAGCTTGCCCGCGTCAGAATATTGAACCAGCAGCAACTTGACGCCCAACGGTACAACCTTCGCCATTGATTCGTCATTTATCAACCAGGAGATAGAGTCTGGGTTTGGTTTCCTGTACGACGACGAGGCCTCTCAGAGAAACTTCTATGCCGATATTTAGGACCCTACAAGGTTCTGCGCCGTCTTAGCGACGTGACGTACGAAGTCGTGCCCGACGCCTCCTCCTGTTCGAAACGTCGCCAGCATCTGCCTGAGGCAGTGCACGTGGTCCGCATGAAACTTCACCACTCTCAGTGATGTAAACCCTAGACGGCCGCATCTCTACCTGTTGAGCGTCGGGACGGCGCTCACTCTGGCGGGAGGGTAATGCCGCGTGCATAGCTGAATTTAGCGGCGAGATAGCGACGACAACGAAGAACGCGGATTTGCTCGAGAGGCGCAGCGCAGCAGAGTGAAGACGATAATCCTAGCGGCCTTCTCTGAGAGCGTCTCTACAAGTCCCACTGTCCGTGTTTTTAAATAAACCCCCTGTAGTTTATAATCGTCAATATATAACCTTTTGTTTTAGCTGAGCTACAGGCATCACTAACCTGCTGCAATAACTCTGCCCCAGGCTGCAGCCGTGTAGTATATGAAATGTTAAAGGACTTGATTACTGAAAATCAAAAAGCCTTTATCTACCTGTATAATGCCGTTTGGCATTCCGGCGAGATCCAATCTGTCTGGAAACAAGCCATTGTAATTCCCAATCTAAAGCAAGGAAAAGACCCATCTTCCATTGCAAGTTTCAGGCCGATTGCATTGACAAGTTGTCTATGTAAACTTTTTGAAAAGATGATTAACCGTCGGCTCTTACATTTTCTAGGCACAAACAATGTACTCGACTTATATCAGTGCGGATTCTGAGGGGTAGATTCACTACTGATCATTTGTTACGAATCAAAGTGCAGATTTGTGCTGCTTTGTCCATAATCAATTTTTTCTTTCGCTGTTTCTCGACATGGAAAAAGCTTACAATACCATCTGGCGCTTCGGCCTACATCTCATCTCAGAGTTAGGGGTCCAGGGTGACATGCTGACCATAATCGAAAGTTTTTCATCCAACTACACTTTTCCTGTTCGGCTGGGGGATGTCTTGCCAAAAACAGTTGTGCAGGAAACTGGAGTGCCGCAAGGTGGTGTCCTAATTTGCACTTTTACATGCGGAGCATGTTATACTAGGGGCTATTCATGCGCCGTCGCCGTCCGCAGTCTCCCCTCCTCCTCCACCAGTCATCTGTGCATCCTTTCCTCCTCTCAACACAGCGTGTTTTGCACTCGCTTCTCCCCTCCGTGCGCCGTGCGACCTTTAGTTTTACGAGCGCCCGCTGTATGCTAACGCGCGCATGTGCAGGCCTGGGCTGGCGCTCGCTATAAATAACCGAGTGTCAGGGCGCGGCACCCTTCGTCGGTTGGTTTGTGCGCTCGCTCCACGTCCGATGTCACTAGTGAAAATGTATGCTAACGAATTCGCAAACACACTTACTGATGTCCCTTCCAATAGCGTCAGCCAATGTTTTGGCGGAATTGCAAGCAACTCTGAAAACACTTCGTCCGTGGACAAAGCCGCGCTGAGAAGAGCTTGCGATGCGCAATGCAAACGTCGGCGTCGAGCGGAAGATCCCCAACTCTGAGAATGTGAAGCAGCTGCGAGACGTCAGCGTCTAGCGGAGGATCCCCAATGCGAAGCAGCTGCGATACGTCAACGTCGAGCGGAAGATTCCCAGCTTCGAGAACGCGAAGCCACTGCGAGGCGTAAGCGTCGGCAAGAGAATTCGGGTGGTGAAGCCGCGTGCAAGCGTCGACGCCGCGAGCCTGATCTCGATGCCACCCGCGAGCGCGAGCGCGCCGCGATAGCGGCGTGGCGAGCCAAGCAGTATGCCACGACCAACGCTCGCTTCAAGCGCAATTTCCTCGACCGGAGATTCAGCCACAGCTGCAAGGTGTGTGATCGACTTTGATGCGACAACAACATGACGCGGATCGGCAACATTCAGAATGAACTCCATCGTTTCAAAGCGTTGTGGGTTCTTTGCGATGCCTTAGGAAGTGACGCCGACGAATTTGCCGATTACGTCGCTGTGCCACGTGCAAGCAGTCATTAATTACCGGTAGAATTACATCACTCAGTGTGAGTTACGGCTACCGCTACCCGTCCCGACAGGGACATCTACCAGAGTTGAACGCTGTCGAAGAACGGCTCATCGCTCCTCGACTCTCATTTATGAGTATACGACGCTCAATAAAGATCATCCCTCGCAGCACACGTGAGAGTGTGTTCACTCGTGTTCACTCATAACACACACATGTCGCAAATTACAAACCATATTTATAGCAGTTCAACATATATGCTCCGCATGCTAATTAGTGTTCCCACTCGGGAAACTGAGGTCCTTTATTGTTATAAAAATAAATATCTTCCATTTCTGCATTCCACGCAATATGTTCTATTTCATATATGTCAATTATGTGCAGATACGTTACAAATGATGCAACCTCGCAATATGCGAGCGGCAACTTTAATTTGGTCTGAGTAAAGTTACCAATTGTGTAGATGAGAATGAGTTCATCCTTAACGTGCAAGAAACACGTGTGTTTGAATTACGAGGAAAAGAGGTCTTCAACCCTATCTGATCATTGACCTCCACGGGCAGTGATAAGCTGTGAAAAGTGAACATATATTTCGAGGCTTAATTCTAGACAATAAATTAACATTTGTCCCTCACCTAAAAAACCTCGAGGACAAGTGCCTGAAAGCTATAAATATCTCTAGGTTTTGTCGTGCACATGATAAGGCACTGATATAAAATGCCTGATAAATCTTTATAAAAGCCTCATACGCAAGCGCTTAGATTGGGGAGTGATTGTATATCAGTCTGCCACACCAAGCTCCCTGAAAAAGCTTGACCCAGTTCATCACTTGGGCATCCGTCTTTCTACGGGTGCTTTCCGCACCAGTCCCGTAGAAAGCCTGTACGTCGAGTAGAACGAGTGGTCGTAGCCTCTGCAGGGGGCTTACATGTCTTTTGTGTATTACCTCAAAGCAAACGCAGACGATAAGCACCCCTCACGCTCTGTAATCAATGTCTTTTCCAGTTTCACACTATATGATAGCCGTCCTTCGTTTCGACAGCCCTACTCGCTTCGAGTGAGAGGCCTTGCTGAGGAAACGGGAGTGCCACTTCTTGATCAATGTCTGATGGCTCCTCTCGCGCATCCGCCACCATGACAAGAACAGCTCATAGAATGTGTTATATTCATTTGAGGAAGTTACGAAACACGCACCTGTGGCGCATATTTGCACGTACTTCCTAGAGCTTCAAATGAAATATAATTGTCCTGACCTCTTAATAGACGCTTTCAAGTCTCCAAGTGTCGTAGGCAGCAGTCGGCCCAACTTTTTCGGAGGCCGGCCAACTGCATTCTGATAGAACCATCTTCACTGCAGAAGCCTACGCAATTCTTGCGGCCGTCCAACACATAAAAAAACTGAAACTACAAATGACAGTAATTTACACAGATTCTCTAAGCATCGTAAAGGCTTTGAAAACTCTTCAACAACACAAAAACCCTGTTCTTGTCTCGCTTTATTTACTACTATGCACAGTGTACAAGTATCAAAAACATGTTGTAGTGTGCTGGGTACCAGGAGACCGCGAAATTCAAGTTAACGTGATGGCGGACCAGCTAGCCACATCAGTCCACGAAACTGCTGTTAATACATCCGTAGCTGTCCCTGCTCCTGACATAAAGCCATATCTTAAAAGAAAGTTCACAGCATATTGGCAGAGCACATGCAATAGCCAGACAGAAAATAAATTACACGTAATCACGCCGTTTCTTAGTTATTGGCCGCTGGTATCAAAATCACGCCACACAGAAGTTACACTTACAAGGCTACGAACAGGATATACACACAGCACAAAGTCATACCTTTTGTGCGGTGGCGATGCACCTTTGTGTGATTGATGTGAATTACTCACCGTCCACCACATCCTCATCCATTGCAGTGAGTTAGGCGCTATCAGAAAAAAGCATTTTCCATTAGCTTACCGTGAACACATTCCACTACACCCTGGAATGCTCATTGGCAAAGAACCACTTTCAAATATCAGTCATTATTTGCATTTTAGACGAAATTGAAATCTTCGGCATCATCTACAAAAGAAATCCGTAGCATAACCTCTCTGCACAGGTTGTTGCTGCAGTACCTACTATGAGAAGCACCTGCCCCTCACCCTTTGGTCTAGAAGGGGTTGAGGAGGCATTCGTGCCATTTTACAATGGTCACTTGTAGATACGAGGGTTACATGCAATTCATTCCACGCCCATGCATCAAATCGCATACAACTATCATAATTTGATACTTTATCCACACATTCTACGCTTCTATTCAGCACGTGATTTTAGGTCCTTATACAGCCGTAATACACCCTGCCATCGCGATCATTGGTCGTTGCTAACATCGCATAGAAGACAATGCCCTCTTTGGCCATCCATGCTCCTAGCGCCACAAAACTCCACTAGTCATCATTGTGTCCACTTAATTTTCTTAATTTATTTCTGGTTTGTTGTTTATCGCTAATTTATTCTGTCATTGGTATTCCTCAATGCCACACCCCTACATAGTGCTTTTTGGGTCTTTAGTGTGATTAAACAGAAGTGAGCTCATTCACATTCGAATGCCTCTACATTTATGTGTGTCTAGGCAAAAAAACTACCGCACTCCTAAAGTATTCCCAGTGAAATGATAAGCGAAGCCTTTCTTTAATCATACCTAGTTTGCTTAAAGACACATTATTATCTCATAATACCCCAGCGACACATGTCCATCATGTGTACACACGGCGACACTCGCACACATGCTGTGGGAGTGTAGAAAAACTCCTTCCGACTCTACTTCAAACAAGTGGAAGAGGTCCCTCCGGAGCTCACTTCTCTCCGACCAGCATGCCATCCAGCAGGCCCATGAGGCAGCCACCTAGTACTACCTGTCGGTCCCTACGTGGGAGACGCCCGCTACGTACTAAGCGCGTCCTGCGGGACTAAAATAAAGTTTTTTTTTATACCATTTGATAGCAATAAAAGGTTCCTTGCTTCGCTTTACTTCACGCATAAGCATCACCATATTTGCATCCGTGCCGTAACAAAAACATTTATTGTGAACAAGAATACACGTCACCTTACTGTATGCTACAAAGTAATAAACTAAAGCATTTTCTTTTCAATTCTGATTTTGCAGGGCTCACTGTCGATGACACACCTTTAGCAGCGTATTGCCGGAGAGCTCTCAGACCAGCAGTCGTAAGTTTGGTTTTCATTAAGATTGGAGCTAAAGTTTCATTTGTTTACCCTACTCCAAGCCTGCAACTAATCTATGTACATGCTAATCTGTGTAATATCGTACATGCGATCAGTGAAACGTGGCATTTATTCCAAAAATGGCCCCATCTTGAAAAAATGTTAGCTAAATATCATGAGGCACAATCTTTCAATTTTAAAACAATTTGAACTAAAATTAGCCCATTCCTCAATATAACGCGGACTTCAAAAATGAGAGTCGAACGAGAAATGAATAAAATCATGCATCAATTTTGAACGAACTGAGCCAGATTCCTGAAGTTCACACTGCGTCACAAAATAACCAAGACGCCAATACTGTTGCATCCAATCTGTTTCCTTTGCGTTCAAGTTTCTTCCCCATTGTGTTTTCATTCCTGAATTATTTTCTCTGCAGTGTGATGATTCTGACTGCAGGACAAAGTTTGCTACAGCGGAATGCAAATATGGAATTTAAGAGGCCAACTTTTCACTTGCTTTTGCCTGTTAGTGGTCCTGTTTGTTTTCTGCGCTACCTTTCCTTCCTTCTAAGACGACATATTTCACGTAGATGCTGACTGAAATAAACAAAGTGGGCGCCAATCTATTCATTGAAGAAGTACTCTGAAACGGTGCGGCATTAATTGACCAAGAAAGTAAAGGAGCTGAAGGATTTTTGAGGGCCTTGAAAAGACATTTCCCTTGTTTTTTAACAGTGTGGCATCCCTGCCACACTGTTTATTCCTACTCACAAGTACCCACTCACAAATGCATTTCACTTCAAGTCCAAAACTTGGAGCAGGCGCTGGTCAAAAATGAAGTTCCCCTGGCAGTGATTTTTTTGTAGAGCAGCGCTGATTGCGACTGCATTTCTTCGATAGAACCAACACGCCTGCGCAAGACATAAAACACAGCCACAGCAAAAACTGAAAATGCGGCTTTTCCAGAGCCTTATACACTTTTGGGGCAGCTACTACAAACATGCTCAGATTTGGGTGCACGTTGAAGAACGCCAGGTGGTCAAAATTTCCAGAGCCTCACTACGGTGTTTCTCGTCATCATAATCAGCCTGTCTACGCCTACCACAGAGCAAAGGCTTCTCCCATGATCCGCCAATACAAAGTGTTGTGCTTTCAATTACCACGTTATCCGTGCGAACCTTTTAATCTTATCGGCCCACGTAACCTTCTGTCTCCCCTTCGTGCGCTTGCCTTCACTGGGAATTCATTCCGCTACCTTTAAGGATCAGCGCTTATCCTGCCCACGTGCTACATGCACAGACTACGTCAATTTCTTCTTCTTGATTTACCCTATGATATCCTTAACCGGCGATGGCGTAGTGGTTAGAGCATCCGCCTCGCATGCAAGAGGTCCGTGGTTCAAATCCCGGTACCGCGCAGTTCCCAACCGGATAAAAAAAAATCCGCGTGTTGATGGAACTGCACTAAGAGGCCTGGGGTGCGGCCTCACCGGCAAACACCGCCGAGAACGCACTCCCTCACCAGAGAAGGATTGGCCACCCTGGTGCAGTATCTGGCCACTACCTCCCACATGCTTACGTCAAATAACTCACGGCCCTCAGTCCCCAGCAGCTGCGAAGCAACTGACCACGGCGGCGGTCAGATCTGCAACGCAGCAGAGGGTGCTAAGAATCTCTGGATCCGGACAGGCCGCCATTGGAACCTGAACTTGGCAACGTTTAACGCTAGAACCTTGTCTAGTGAGGGAAGTCTAGCTGTACTATTCGAGGATCTAGAGGGTGTTAAATGGGATATAATAGGGCTGAGTGAGGTTAGGAGGACAGATGAGGCCTATACGGTGCTACAGAATGGGCACGTCCTTTGCTACAGGGGCCTGGCAGACAGAAGAGAACTGGGAGTGGGGTTCCTAATTCACAGAAACATAGCTGGAAACATAGAGGAATACTATAGCATTAATGAAAGGGTGGTAGGTATCGTAATTAAATTGAATAAAAGATACAAGATGAAGGTAGTACAGGCTTACGCGCCTACATCCAGCCATGATGACGCTTCAGTTGAAAGCTTCTATGAAGACGTGGAATCGGCAATGAGTAAGGTAAAAACACAGTATACCATAGTAATGGGCGACTTTAATGCAAAGGTAGGGAAGAAGCAGGCTGGAGACCAGGCAGTAGGAGATTATGGCATCGGTACTAGAAACGCCAGAGGAGAGCTACTAGAAGAATTCGCAGAACGCAATAATTTACGGATTTTGAATACCTTCTACCGAAAACGAGAAAACCGCAAGTGGACATGGAGGAGCCCTAATGGCGAAAATAAGAACGAAATAGACTTTATAATGAGTGCACACCCTGGAATCGTGCAGGATGTGGAAGTGATTGGCAAGGTACGATGCAGTGACCATAGAATGGTACGGTCTCGAATTCGCCTAGACTTGAAGAAGGAACGACAGAAACTGATACGCAAGAAGCCAATCAATCAGCTAGCACTGAGAGGGAAAGTACAGGAATTCAGAGTGTCGCTGCAGAACAGGTACTCGACTCTTAGTGAGGAAACCAACCTTAGCGTAGATACAATGAATGATAATCTGACGAGTATCATTACGGAGTGTGCAGTGGAAGTTGGAGGCAGGGTAGTTAGACAGGACACTGGCAAGCTTTCCCAGGAAACGATGAACCTAATTAAGAAGCGTCAAATCATGAAAGTGTCAAGTACAACAGACAAAATAGAACTGGCAGAGCTTACGAAGTTGATTAATAGACGTAAGGCATGCGATGTAAGAAGGTATAACATGGAGAGAATTGAACACGCTCTGAAAAACGGAGGAAGCGTCAAAGCATTGAAGAGGAAACTTGGGATAGGCAAAAGTCGGATGTATGCACTAAGGGACAAAGAAGGCAAAATAACTACCAATATGGATAGGATAGTTAAAATAGCGGAGGAGTTTTACAGAGATCTGTACAGTAGCCGAGACAACCACGACCTTAATACTATAAGAACTAGCAGTAACCCAGATTACACCCCACCAGTAATGATAGAAGAAGTCAGAAAAGCTTTGGAGAGCATGCAAAGGGGCAAAGCTGCTGGTGAGGATCAGGTAACATCAGATCTGCTGAAAGATGGAGGACAGATTGTGTTAGAAAAACTAACCACCCTGTTTACGAGGTGTCTCCTGACTGGAAGAGTACCAGAGTCTTGGAAGAACGCTAACATCATCTTAATACATAAGAAAGGAGATGACAAGGACTTGAAGAATTACAGGCCGATCAGCTTGCTCTCTGTAGTATACAAGCTATTTACAAAGGTAATTGCTAACAGAGTAAAGAAAACATTAGAATTCAGTCAACCAAAGGAACAAGCAGGATTTCGAACAGGCTACTCAACAATTGACCACATTCATACTATCAATCAGGTAATAGAGAAATGCTCAGAGTATAACCAACCACTATACATAGCCTTCATAGATTACGAGAAGGCGTTTGATTCAGTAGAAATATCAGCCGTCATGCAAACACTGCGGAATCAGGGCGTAGATGAAGTATATATAAACATTCTGGAAGAAATCTACAGGGGATCAACTGCTACCATAGTGCTTCATAAAGAAAGCAACAGAATACCAATCAAGAAGGGTGTAAGACAGGGGGACACAATTTCCCCAATGCTATTTACCGCGTGCTTACAGGAGGTTTTCAGAAGCCTAGATTGGGAACAGTTAGGGATAAGAGTCAATGGAGAATACCTTAGTAACCTGCGCTTCGCCGATGGCATTGCATTGCTGAGTAACTCGGGGGACGAATTGCAACTCATGATTACGGAGTTAGACAAGGAGAGCAAAAAGGTGGGTCTTAAAATTAATCTGCAGAAAACGAAAGTAATGTACAACAACCTCGGCAAGGAGCAGCGCTTCGAGATAGGTAATAGTGCACTTGAAGTTGTAAAAGACTATGTCTACTTAGGGCAGGTAATAACCGCAGAGCCGAACCACGAGATTGAAGTAACTAGAAGAATAAGAATGGGGTGGAGCACATTCGGCAAGCACTCTCAAATTATGACAGGTAGATTGGCACTATCCCTCAAGAGGAAGGTATATAACAGCTGTATCTTGCCGGTACTTAGCTACGGAGCAGAAACCTGGAGACTTACAAAGAGGGTTCAGCTTAAATTGAGGACGACGCAGCGAGCAATGGAAAGAAAAATGGTAGGTGTAACCTTAAGAGACAAGAAGAGAGCAGAGTGGATTAGGGAACAAACGGGGGTTAAGGATATCATAGCTGAAATCAAGAAGAAGAAATGGACATGGGCAGGGCATGTAGCGCGTAGACAGGATAACCGCTGGTCATTAAGGGTAACTGACTGGATTCCCAGAGAAGGGAAGCGGGTTAGGGGGAGACAGATGGTTAGGTGGACAGATGAGATTAAGAAGTTTGCGGGTATAAATTGGCAGCAGGCAAGCACAGGACCGGGTTAACTGGCGGAACATGGGAGAGGCCTTTGTCCTGCAGTGGACGTAGTCAGGCTGATAATGAATGAATGAATCCTTAACCCCACGGTTTGTTCCCTGACCCACCCTGCCCTCTTCTTGTCTCCTAAGGTTGCACCCATCATTTTCTTTTACATCGCTCGCTGCGTCGTCCTCAATTTAAGCTGAAGAGAGATAGACAATAAAATGAGGGAAAGGCATGGAGGTTAACCAGAAAATGGAGCATCCGGTTTGCTACCCCGCACTAGGGGAAGGGGGAATGAAGAAGAAAGATAGGAAAGAAAGCGAAGAGGAGAAATAGACGCGCGCAAAAAAGGGGGGGGGGCTGGGGTGCTACAGTCTATACAATAGGCCGCTGCCACGCAAAAGTTCAGGAAGGCCTTCACTGATTTTCTGTGAGCACACAAATCATGTCGCCTTTCCAGCGCTGATTGCTCGCCTTGACGACAGACCTTTGTCTGAACAATTTAAGCTGAAGCCTCTTTGTAAGCCTCCAGGCTGCTGCTCCGTAGGCAAGTCCTGGCAAGATGCAGCGGTTATATACCTTTCTCTTGAGGGCTAGTCACAGATTTTCTTTCACGATTTCAGAGTGCTTGCCGAATGCGATTCCCCCCATCCTTATTCCTCTAGTTATTTCACTCTCGTTGTTCGACTCCATGGTTAATACTTCTCCTAAGTGACGCACATCTTTACAACTTCCAGTGATTGATTGGTTCATATGTGGGGTTTAACGTCCCAAAAGCACTATATGATTATAAGAGACGCCGTAGTGGAGGACTCCGAAAATTTCGACCACCTGAGGATCTTTAACGTGTGCCCAAATCTGAGCACACGGGCTAACAACATTTTCACCTCCATTGGAAATGCAGCCGCTGCAGCCGGGATTCCATCCCGCGACCTGCGGGTCAGCAGCCGAGTACCTTTGCCACTATAGACCACCGCGGTGGGGCTACCACTTCCAGTGTCTCTACGCGTACTGCTAAGTGCTCTTTTCTGCCGAGACTGTTCCACGTTACTTTAGTTTTGTAGACATTAATTTTAAGACCTACTTTTCTGCTTTTCGTGACTTTAGATTTGTAGACATTAATTTTAAGACCTACTTTTCTGCTTTTCGTGTCCAGTTATGGTATCCCGAGCTGGAATTCGTACTCTTAGTTGCTCATCAAGCCAATTTTTTGAGCGAATCGCAGTTTACTAAGATACTCTTCATTAACTATTATTCTTAACTCTTCCCAATCTAAGGTACTGAAAACTTTCTGTAAACACATGGTGAAAAGCATCAGAAAGATCGCGCCTCCTTGCCTTACACGCTTCTTTACTGGGAATCTGCCGCTTTCTTTATGGACAAAGAAACACGATTCCTTTAGGGACGTTAAACCCCACAAAGCAATGAACAATCAATCAGAATGATATCTGAGGCTTTCGCAATAGGTTAGAGCAATCAACGACCCTTGTACTCGTTATGCACTTCGTGGCACCTGGTTGTTGGTTTGCTGTTCTGAAACGCCTGATTACACATGATAACGAGATTTTTTTTATCTGACATTAAGTTTGGATAGCCTTTGTTTTGTAACTCAGGGGTAGAACACTAGGATGTTATGGAGAGGACCCAGGTTTTAACCCTTTTGCCCGGGGCATCTTTATATTTAGCTTTGCATTGAACGCTGTTGTGAGATCACCACAAGAGTGTCGTAGTTCTAGGCCGCCACCACCGGGATGCGCAACCGCTAAGCCAGGAAATAAGAAAAATATCCAGGAAAAAGCGGTTCGGTCCTGGCTCACGCACAAAAATCGTGTACAAGCACTGTGTTGAGAAGGAATCACGTGTACATATTGCAATATAATGTTATGCGACCGTCACGTCGGGTTAATGTCAACTAGACTTAGCTGCCATCCGCTGATGTGAATTTATGAAGCAGTGTCCAGAGTTATCATCCTCGTCAGCACCAGCAGTAAATAGAGTCAAATAACAACCAAGTGTCACAGAACGCGACTAATGTAATTAAGCACTACACAATACGATTTGCATTACAAGTCGTTGTTGAATGCTTCTAAATTACAAAAAGCTCAGCTATCATTCTTCATGGCCAACAGTCATGCAATCAAGTATTCGAGTAGTGGTTACCTTGAAAGCGTACTTGTATCAGTAGGCTCAAGATAACTTACAAGGAGTTCTAGAATTAGCAATCATAATGCTCTCACTGTGACTGTGCTGCTAACTTTTAGGCCTAACATTTTTTGTTTGTTTTGGTGTGTTGCGCGTTAGCGTTTACGCACATCACTGGTGGTGGCGGCTGACTACTACAGAATCCTTGTTGTGATTTCATAATAGCTACGAAAGTTTTGCGTATACCTCATTTCCAAAGCCACAGCTTTCAAAAAAATCTCACTGCCTATAATGAAACATTCTGCAAGGCCAAGTAATGGTGATTTGCTCATCGTTATTGGCAGCCTCTTCGAAGGTAATCACTGTGCATTTGCACAAGGAGCTGGTGCTCGGAGAAATATTTACATTTGTAATGAAAATTTATTCAATTTCGGGCTAAAATAAAGTTTTCTCATTAAATAAAGTTTGTTCATTACATAAAGTTTTTTCATTCCATTTCATTTGGGCTAAGGCTCGTCACGCTTGTTTTCCGTGCCGTGTTAGGAGAAATGGACTGAGAGAGACGGCGCGATAACAACACATGACGTTTATGACAAAACACGAAAACTAAACATAGAAAACACTGAGGCAGAAAAGGTACGTACAATGCAAGAGAGAGAAATAAACTTGATCAACAAATGACCAATTAGAGTTCAAGTAAAAGCGTTCTAAAACCTGAGGGCCAGATCAGCGGTACAACCGACGCCGATGAGGTGCAGGGCAGGAGGCGGTGGAAAGACGCTATGAAATGCGCTCACTTGCCGATGTGCGACGCTCTGGTGACACCGGCGCTTGATGGCATGGGTGCGACTACGGAGCAGTCAACCCGCATCGAAGACGCGATGCTCCATGCGGGGAACGGCCAGTTCGTCCATCGAAGAGTTTGCATCGAGACGTGATGCTCGGCGCAACCATGACCATTAGCCAGGCCACGTTCGTCGCTGTGCCGAACGGCAGACCGGAGAGACGCCTCGCCAAGATCCGCGATGCTCTCGGCAAGGAAGAGAACAGCAGGCCAGGCCGCACCCCGAGATGCAGTGCTCGTGCCGGCAATGCCGCCCCAGCTGGTAGTTGGGCGGCAGCAGCGTGGACGGCTGCGTTCCCAGGCCGGAACCTGGAGCGCCTGCGTCCGACGCTTTAGCCCGCTGTCTTCTGTCTACCGCTGCTCCGGCTCGTCCTCAGCAAAGAAGCTTACCACTGCGTAATGGTCACACGTGGCCCAATCGCGGCACGCCATCTCTATGGGCCACTACAGGTCATCAGCTGATTGGCTGACTTCACGCTCACAGTTCACTCGAAATTACACGCACCTTTCCGGCACTTCCGTCGTTGTCGTCGTTTTTTGCACTCATCACAACATTGCATGGATGTGAATGTACTCCATTCGCGTCTTGGCATTTGCCCTATAGTTTTAAGCAAAGTAAACTAATGGATGTAAGATAGTTTTCGGCTTCTGTGCGTGCGACCATGAATTGGACGTTCACGGCCTAAAACCGCATCTGAGAATAATGAAAAAAAGCAACGAAAACAAATCACAGCATATTCATGAGGTGAATCATGACAAGTGGGGTAGCGGATGCACGGATGTGCAGATGGACGGTAGACGCACGCACGGACGGATAGATGGACGAATAGACACACGCACTGATGAATGAATGGACGGGCGCACAGACAAACGGATGGACGGACGCGCGGATAGACTGACAGACTCTTCGCCCCACTCAACATCATTCACTTCGTGGATACGCTGTGGCATCATTTTTATTAACATGCAATGAAATGCATCTGGCTACTACGACGACACGGGGCTTACGAACCAGGGCGTGAGAAGCTTGGTCCCTAAAAATGCCGCCCGTGTCTTTCCTCGACGGAACTTCGGTAACTGCGTCACAGACGTAGGGGAATGTTGCGTAGCTGGGTATGGTATGGAAATACTTAATTGCTCTTTCGCCTTGATTATTCTTATTCATTGTTTGAAAGAGAAGCGTTGCTTTCCCCGACAAGTGAAAGCGAAGAAAAGCTGCCCTTCACTGAATTTCTAACGAGTGATTGGGAGAGGAGGAAGGGAGCGACAGTTCTACGGGAGACCGGCACAAGACGCGAGCATGCTCCACGAGGTGCGAGACGCTATCAGGCACTGTAAGGGTGTGCACTGCACCGCCGCTGTCCTCGAAGCGCGGCATCGCACGACCAAGAAATACTCGGCATATAAAACTTGTTGCTGCTCTTTCGGGTTAGGTGAACACACCACTAAGAAACTTAAAGCAAAGTTCCCTCCTAATGCCGTTCCTCATAACGTACTGCGAAGTTTAGCGACGCTATACGTGATTATTTTAATTACATACAAACTCTTTTGCATGGTTTCTTAGGTGTGTGAGGGTGTATGAGTATGAAAAATATATGAGAGTGTATGAATATTCTTAGGTGTATGAATATGAAACATATTGTTTTAATACTTTGCTGCTTAATACCCAAACTTAGAAAGTGCATTGTATCTTCATAAAGACCAAGCCTGAAAATAAGATCACAAAGATGCGATAAACAATTGCCTCCACGTTTTCTACTAGGAAGTATGAGATTTGCTATCAGACGTGGTCGATTAATTGAGATTTCGTATTTCCCCTGGTGAAGCGTACATGCAGCTTCAGCAGTGTGAAAACATGCTTGGAACTGATGTTATGTGATAGCTTTTCAGCTTAGAAATTATGCATTTTTTTTGGGGGGGGGAGTAAAAGAAAGATCTCAAAAACGCTGGGAAGTACGTCCTCGCACGTCACAGGGCCATTTTTTTTCTAGAAAGTTAAATCTTGATGTATTGTCGACATCCGGTCACTGTAACTAGCTGTTCTTCAAACATAAAACACCACTGTTTCAGCAAACAACATGCATCATTATTTTCACACTATACAAGACATCATCAGTTTAACTACCCGTAAACATGAGCCAACGTAGTCGAGTACTTGCAAGACACGCTATGCGCCACAGATACATCGCACATTTTTCCAAACGATTCCGCTGTTCCTTGCACGACTTTGCAGTGAAACACGCAGATACGTGGCTAATGTTTTCGTGAATGTTCTTTGCAATAGGTTTATTACTTTGGCTATCAGTATATCTACAGTAGGCATCTTATGAAAATGTCTGTTTTGGGCAATCGTATCTACCGCTAAAAGTCAATGTGCATCGCAATTTTTCAGCATGTTCAAGATCTCCTAATGTTTAAAAGTGACTGTGACCTCATGTTCTTTCTTATTTGGACACAGCCCAGAAGAGTTTGTGACCAAATGATGTTCTTTTTCTTTGCACAGATGATACGTGGCGAGTACGTTGTGACCTGCGTCTATCTCTGCGAAGGACTTCCATTCCGGTTTTCTAGGGAACACGATGGCACCCGATGCGCTGTGAGTACGCACATTTTACAATCGCACCTGTGTCACTTTTTTCCAGCTGTTCTCGCAAAGCACCCGGGGGTTATTACCGTAGGAATTCGGCCCTATGTCGTTGTAGTGGCTGCACTAGATAATGATCACAATGATGTTTCCGTACCTCCAAGGCTGAAGTTATGCTTAAACAATATGCACACAAATAAAGCAAAATATAGGTATTTCCTTCTTTCCCTATAATATTTTGTATACGCTTGGAATTGTACATAACCGGGCATATACATGCTCCACAGCCCACTGGATGTCTTTATAAGTTATTCTCTTCTGTCAGCGAATCAGTCAAATTCTTATTTTGTCGAGTGCTTTTCAGTTTTCAGCAAACTTTTTAATTTGGTTTACGGACTACGATGGTGAACTTACAGTGGTTTTTGACGACTGACTCAAAGGCCGCGGGTTGAAATTCCGGTGGCGGCAGCATTGCGACCGAGCCAAATTGCTATTGGTCTCTGTGCTTCAATTTAGCTGCGCGGCAAAAAACAACAGATTGTCCAACTTTGGTCTCTTCACCATGACATGTCCTAAAACGTGATCATTACTTTAGGACGTAAAACAACAATGAAGAGTTCAGTTCAACAATGAAGTATTCTGTTGCGTTTCTTTATTAACAGCCGGAGTAGGCTATATCACTATCTAATTGTATAGTTTATTTAAGAACATATCAATAAAAATACAAGCTAGGTTACATTGCACCTGTAAGCCACCCGATGTGGAGCAGCAGACTACTGCGGATACAGAAGCGTATTTATGTATGTCTTGTCTAATCATTCACACGCGTTAATTTACTGAATGCACCTTTCTAGCCATTGACCAACGTTCAACAGTTTTCATTGATTGCCACCAGCTATGTATATTCGTTACGTACTTCTTTTAGCTGTTCATACACTTGTTCTGCCTTTCAATATGCTTTTCACATCATCAGTTTCTTTCTGGTCGTCTACCTTTAGGTTTGGTTTGTTGTTTTAGTAGAATTAGTACAAATGCGTCGGATCACTTGTGGGAGCATTCACAGTATTGTTTTTCTTCAGCGAGACAAGTCGGTACGACATTTTGGTAGTCCACCTTTTATTCGCACGCACCCGAGAATACAGCAGATTAACCCAATACTAATATTGCAATTGTGCTACCAAAACATAATCAAAATACGGATGACGAGTAAGAAGATGATGACGACTCAGGTGCTTCCTCTGCGAAATACGTGTGGGGTGAGTGTAGGTTGGCTAATCAAAGCCTTTCACAATTTGAAGAAAAATTGCTCATAACTCTAATTAAGTCATGTGACCATGGCACCCATTTATTCGGAGTGTAGTTGTGCTAGGGTCGAGCACTTTATAAATACCTTTACTCAATAAATTCCGAAATTATGTGACACATTATGAGGGCAATATGACTCAACGACATTAGTTAGCCCAGTTTTCGCAATGCACGTCTCAAGAAAGTAGAAATGCTAGAATGCCTCTGTATTTCTCAAATCGAGGTATTTAGCACCAAGACAAAATTATCAATAGTGCAAAAAAAGTTATACTGCTACAAACGAACTCATAGCTCCTCTCAATTATATTTATCAAAAAATTCTTCTTCTCTTTCTAAACTGGACCAAAATAAATGTAGTAACCGCAAAAAAACAGTACTGGCCTACAGTGCAGCCAGAAGATTCTGGCGGTAATTCTAGCTCGTACGCTGCAAAAAGTCTTCACGCACTGTATCGCATGCGCTCGGCTCTCTGCCATGGTCTCCACCACTGCCGGAGTCTGCGTCCTCTCGAGGTTGCCGGGCGTGCGAGGTGATACTCGTTCGTCTTGCTGGGGAGCGCATCGATTGGGGCAGCCGGAGAAAAACACGCCGCACGGTCCTCATCTCGAAAGTCAACGTGGCGTTTTTGTGCGTCCCCACAATGTTATCTGATTGTATGACGGAGATTTCATTCAGCCAAAACGGGAGATATTAGGCTTTCGGTTTTAAATAAAGTTTCGCACATGTTTTTGCCACATGTGCATTCACCCAATAAAACGTATATTAAATAATAATTTATCACTATTACACAACCAGTGCTACGTTCCTAGATGCCAGTATAACCATTACAGCAGTTTGCAGGAGAACGAAAACGCATGCCTATTGTCGCATATACTGTGCACCAACTCATTCGGAGAGCTGCTTTCGAACCAGGTTCCCTCGGTACAGCATCCTGGCGATGTATGTTCAGTGACTGCTTAGTACCCCCTCATCCAAGTTGCAGCTAAAGGTGTTCCCATATCAATGGTCAGAAAACGGAAATCACGGGAAACATCACAGCAAGGCAAGTCACAATAAAAGGTGCAAATAGAAAGCGGAATACACTCAAGCTGTGTTCATATAACCAGAATTCATCCGCCAAACCATATTTCAGAAAATAAAATTTCTATCAAAGGAGCTAACCCATATGATTGCCATGATTCTTGTTCACTTAGCACAGTGTTTGAAGAACAGAGCATAAGACTACACCAATAAATGAGACACATACGACGATTTACTTGCAAGTAGTTCATTGGAACAAACATTTGACCCTTGAAGCCATAAGTATACTCTTAGCTGCTGACCTGCAGGTCGCGGGATCGAATCCCGGCTGCGGCAGCTGCATTTTTGTTGGAGGCGAAAGTGCTGTAGGCCCGTGTGTTCATATTTGGGTACATGTTGAAGAATCCCAGGTAGTAGAAATTTTCGGAGCCCTCCACTACGACGTCTCTCAAAATAATATGGTAGTTTTGGTACACTAAACCCAACATATCAATCAATGCAATCACTGCGCTTAAAATTTAGGTTCAAGTATATAGTATAGATAAGAATTTTGATGGCTTACACTCGTTGTAACTAACGTTAGCATCCCGTGAACTATATTATAAATAGTTTATCATAGTGCACATGCAGTTGTGAGGTTCATCAACTTTCCATCGCATAAATTTGGAGAATCTTGTTTGAATGAACCATCAGACAGGCGTCATGAGCCTACTGCGCAACGGTGCTACTGAACGCAGCAGGATTTCCTTATATGACTGTCAGTGAAGTCTGGTTACATACAACCCTCATACAGGGCTCATTTAGGCGGCGACGATGATATGCATAGCCACAACAGTTCTTACACTTCTCCCTTTGATGTCGATATCGAATGCATGGTGAGGTCTACCGGAACTTTCCCCTTGGTAATGTTTTCCTGATCATGTAACTCTTTATGTTTTGTTTCTTATGTTACAGGTTTTTATAGACGGATATACAACGCAAGGTTACTGCAAGGACGGTGAATGCAAAGTTCAAGAAGCTGCAAGCACCAAGCAATGATTCTTATGTTACGGCAACGACCTATGCCCCGAAAACTCGTTGAATGTCGCATGTTATATTCAGTGCCTATTCTACCATTTTTGTGCAGACACTTAGTGTCTTCCCGTTCTCGGTGTCCGTATCCAACACATTCGTGTTATTTTCTGCACTGTACACAGGACACGGGTGCTAGCCAGACAAACAATGTCTCCAAAGGCAAGAAAACAAGTATACCGCAGTTATTCTGCAGTGTTTAGGCTATACCAATTACTTTAGAGTAGTGGTGAGTGATGTGGCATAGTTTTAATATTTGCATAACTTTGGGAAGTTACACTTAGCCTTCGCCACAAGCAGTATGTAGGGGCTATAAAAAATTGTTTGTCTGCAGTTTCGGGGCGTATCATGATGCTTCAACAACTTTCAGAAAATTACTTTGCCCCGCGAGACACCCCCCCCCAAACTCTAAAATCAAGCCACTGCGGATTGCTTAAAATTTTAGAAGATCCTTGAGCTTCTCTTCAAGAGTAGAATCCAATGCAATAATCGAGCCCCATTCCCATCGCCTTCCGAATGGCCAGCCTAGCTTCACGTTGAACACGTCAACCATGTCGAAAGAAAAAGCAGGTCTGTATGCGTAGCAATGCCCGTTTTGAACGAGCCCGGTGCGCTATCCCACGCGTCCGGTGTGCCACCCCCTGACTACGCCCCTCATACCCAATGTATTCTGCCATGCAACAAGTCCTTCAATATTGTGCTTTTAGAATATGGGTATTTTTTTGCAGAAGAGGTTAATGCACTTGCTCGTTCTTGTGGAAAACCAATGGCTCCTAAAAACTCCTTGTAACATCACTCTTTTTCATAAAGGGCTCTCTGCCAGCCCGCTGGGTCGGAGCCCTGCCACTTGCCACGTTTGCAACCAGACGCCGTAAGAAAGCGCTCACCTCCTTATTCCTTTGTCACATGACACAATCTTGGCAATAGCTTGGAGGTAGCTGTGAGAGCTTTGCGCGTTTACGAGGACTTGCAGTCAGAGCCATTCATCTACGTACCGAATGGGAAAAGTAACATCCGCACATGAGGCATCGTGTGCGCGGCTCACGTTCAAGACATAGTTTCTTTAAGTGGTGATCGTAAAAGACGTGCCTGCCACCAGGGTCACCGGATCAAGTAGGCAGTGAAAAGGCAGAAAATTGCGACAAGAAAGGCAGAATGGAACCAGCCTGAGCCAAACGCTGTAAAAGTGGCGCTAAACTCTAGACATGTGGCGCTAAACTCTAATAAAACGCAGCTGACCACCACAATAAAAAGAAGGCATACAACACGAATCAATATAAAGACAAATACGGCAGATACGGAATGTGACCCGAGCAAAGACGTCAAGAAGAATAGAGGTGAGAAGCAGTACCAATTGGAAGACAACGAAGTGGATGGTGATGAGGATAGGGTCGTTAACGTAAATAAAATGGTCAAAAAATGTAATGAAAACGGCAATTTCATTACGTACAGTTTCTTCACTGAGCGAGATGCGAACAGTTCTCTCCAATCAAGGAATGGGAGGACAGGAGTTAGTAGACAACAAAAGAAGCGGAAGAGAAGCACTGTGAAAGTTATGGACTAGAAAAGCACCAAAGACACGGAAAGCCACTCCAGGGAACAAATAACTCATGCAGGGCTGCTGTAAGACTCCGGGTGTGACGCCTATTTCGATAAACAGATATCACGTTTGAAAAGCTAAATAGCGATGACGGCAGTCACCAGAAACCACGAAATCTGCCAGGACAGGCTGACACCAATGAACACAAAGAAACTAAGTAGTCCAGGCTGCCCGTCGAATGTGGGTAAGAAGAGGAAAATAAGTTAAAAGTTAAAAGAAAAAAGTGTTCAAAGGTTTGAAAAGCCACGTAAGCGCAGAATT
This sequence comes from Rhipicephalus annulatus, assembly GCA_013436015.1. Lineage (NCBI taxonomy): Eukaryota > Metazoa > Arthropoda > Arachnida > Ixodida > Ixodidae > Rhipicephalus > Rhipicephalus annulatus. The sequence continues at coordinate 182,240 of WOVY01001539.1, forward strand.
GAAAATGGTTTACTCGGGCTTGACCCAAGCATTAAAGAAATTACCACAGACGTTTCACCACTTATGCGGCTCAACTTTTCAACATGCATTAAAAAATCAGTGTATTGTTACTAACGTCCTTGTATATTTACAAAGGGGCCGTGAGCAGTGTCATAATGTGATGCATCGTGACGAATGAACAACGATTTCAGGAGTTTTCTTTTTTTCCCACCTACGTTCTCGAGTCGGTGTTGCCGCATCGTTTAGGTCAGAGCTACGCACTGTCGTTCAGCTGTGTTCAAAATGATTCATCTTTAAACGCGTTGCTTGGATACGTTCCGCTAACAGATGTGGATATAAAATGGGACGTAAAACTACTTGTTGGCCTAGCGGACGCAAAGTCTCCGGAAATGGTCTGATACACTATGTGGTTTGATGTGGCTATTTTGTCTTGTGATACTTTACCGTGGGTGCGAGCAGTGCGAGCTCTATTTCAGGGCGTCACATCCTTGTTCACTTGTCTGATCGAGCAGTTTCTCCCGTTTTTCTGGCGATGTCGCACAAAACAGCTAAAAATTTGACGCTGTCAAGGCGTTGACCGCAACGCGAAGTCACGTGATGGTGCGGAAACACTGGGCGGCATATTTGGACTATTCACCCGCGAAGCCAGTGGTGCTGTCCGAGGAGTACGCCTCGATCAGTGTACTCACTGCGATGGTGTCGTGTGCCTAGAGAGCTTAGAGATCAGTAGTTTGCAGCACAAGCGCCGATCGAGTACTGCGGGCGGTGTTATTACATTGGGAAGTGTGAACGGTGTTACCGAGTAGCAGTATAGGCCATGCAGTCGTGACTGCGCCTGATTTAGCCTGCCTTTGAGCTATCGAGGAGGCCTGGATGCCATCCTCGAATAGTTGCATTGGTGCTCCCGGCTGTATGAGCGCCGCAGGGCCCATGGTGACAGTACCCTGAGCAGCGTTCGCGAAACGAAAAGACCACAGTAGCGATCACCTACGATGGCGGGATTATGCTTCGTAGTTAGTATACTGTGCCATTTATGTGAATAAACAGACACAACAGCTTAAATTTGTCTAAACGTGCGAAATACGTACAAAAAAAACTATCAGTGTACGTCTGCCAAAGAACTTCAGAAAAAAATAAATAATTACAGACAAAGAACTTCTTTTTCTTTCAAAATAGCCCCTTCACAATGAACTTCAGATTTCCCAAGATCACCGCGAACAATGTAACTGAAGAACGTGCCTCAAATAATGCGCTCAGCATCTATTCCCATGTCGTATTGCTACAACAAATGGCACAGGATGTATCCCGAAAGTTCTTTGTCATTACACTAATCTCAACTTATGGTACGGGACATTTTGAAACTAACCACTTACTTTCACGAATTTAACTCAAACTGCGTGAGTTATACCATGAATACGAAAAAACAACGCGGTGCTGGGGAACTCAGACGATATAAAAAAAGAAGTATAGTAACGAGTGCTCTGCGTAAAGCTGACAACGCGTGGAGCTAAACATAGATAACACCAGCTCCTGTTTACGCTCTTCTTGTTGTTGGCCCTGACAGTGGGCCAGAACGGAACTTTCGCCATTGTTTTGCAACAGTGACGTGAGGGGCCCTAAAGTGCGCCATTGTTGGCCAACCGCCCAATCTACTGGAATGCTCACAACCAGGATGTTTTTGCCTGAATAGATGGTTACACTGGCCTAACTGTAACAATTTTGGCATGCAGTACGGCTAGTTTCATTGAGAATGCGAGAAATCAACACTTTAAAACTCACAGCTGCTACATTTAAGGATGGTCTAACACAGAACGTAATCAGAGGTAACGAAGATGTTTTCTCAAAAACTGAATCGCACAGCTTGCGCTAAGTCCGCAAGGCTGTAACCAACCATGTAACGGGTTGGTATTTGCTGTTTAGTTTATGTTTCTTTCTCTTTTTATCTTTTACTCCCTTTCTGTTAATTCTCGCGAGTTCTTTCCTTGAGGCTCTGTTTCTCGCTTTCATTGATTTGTCTCTGTGTCCCTATTCTTTCTCTTTTCTTTCTATGCCACTTTGTTTTTTCTGTCTCTTTTTTTTGCCTCTTGCTATCTTTTTTTTAACTTGCTGCTGTGCAAGTTCGTTCAGACTTGGTAGGAAGCGATGGTTATGTACTTAGAACAAAGAGACCTACAGATAGTGATAATACAGCGATTGTTGATACCACGTGCTTGATGGGCGTATTTATTGCCCTCGGCGGAAAATAATGCTAATCGTAAGTTTGCGTTCGTCCGTGTCTGCCCTTTCCTTGTGTTTTAGGTGTACAGCCGTACTGTCTTGCCATTTCTATTTTTTCGTCTCCTTTTTCGCCATCTTACTTGATCTGTCTCTGTCCTCACTATCTCTGTCTTCTGGCTTATTTTATTTCATACTGGATTAACTGATGCAGATTAAGAGCACGTGCGCGTCTTGCATGTTTGGGAACTCACACATAAATGCTCCTAAAGAGCTCCTGCAAATTATGATGATCATACTTTCTTTTCGAAACGAACTGGGAGTTAGCCACGAATAAAACGTTCCAGTGTGGAAAACCAATGTTAGGTAAATAACATTTTCTTCTTTTTTAATAAAGTTTTGTGAAGCCTCATCTAACTGGTAAAAATAATAGTGATGTAAGCATTTGTACAAGCAAAATGAGTTTTAAGTTGAATTTTTAGAGTTTTTTGATACTTTATATGCCTGCCAATTATTGTAAGAAAATTATAAAATTGATTAAAGATAGATGTGACCAAAGACAGCCATGTTTCGTAGTTTTTCGGCAAATTAAGCTATTTGACGCTCTAATTCACTTGTATTCATATGAACTTTTCCACGCAAATACCCTTTTGCCACACCAAACTTTTCTAAAACATTGGTGTAAGGTTATTTTCTACATCAAATAGCGCATTGGTTAGCATAATGATAACCAGCTGCACATTGAAAAAACAGGCATCAATTGAAATGGCGAGTAGTTCAATAGCATTTTATTTTCCGATGACTACACATTTTAAAAGTCCTTTGTGGTTGAGCACTGATTATGATGAAGCCTCAGGTCATGAGCTCAGTCTCCGCCACGATTGTGTCACATCTTGTTGAAGGCGACTTGCTAGGGGCATGTATTGTGTGTGATGTCACTGCCCGACGGTCGAAATTTGCGTTGCCCTCTACTACGGCGTCTGTCATATTCATATTGTGGTTTTGGGACGTGAAACCCAAAATAATTAGCGTGGTTTATTAGTAATAATATTGTAATATTAGTTAAAATACTATTGGTAATATTACTAATATTTACAACCACTTTATTATTTATTACAACCACTTTATTATTTATTAGTATTATCTATGAATGGCAAAAATTATTACTAATTGAACCAATACACTTTTACCTTGGCCTAAATATGAACGTGACGAAAATAATACCTAACATCCTGGTGGAACATGAAGAGTCTCAAATCTAAAATCACACATTCGTGTGTATGCAAGAATTTGTACACCTAGGATAACGACTAGCATGACTGACCAATCGCGAAAACAAAATTTAGCTAAAAGTAAGAATGGGCTCTAGTGAATTCGGTGGGCCTTCCTATGCATTGTCAGTAAATATGCCACTCTTAATAAATAAAGAAATCACACAATCACTTCATACGGCCACTTGCAGCATTTAGTTTAGTTTTTCTCAAAGTTGTAGCATGTGTGCCTGAAAGTTGAAGAGTAACCAAACTAGAGAAAACTGGACTACGTAGCGTGTAGTGTAACGTCAAATAATAGGAATAACACTAAGATGTCCGGTGATGACAGCATGGGTCAGGGAACAAAGATGGGCTGCAGTTATCATATTTGGTATCAAGGGAAAGAAATGGGCCTTGGTTGACCACGTAGCGCAGAGCAAGGACCCGTTTACCATAAGAGAAACAGAAAGGTGGCCAAGGGAAGGGAAACGCAGTAAGAGAAGGAAGAGCGGAATGGAGTGACTACTATAAAAAGGTTGAAGGAATAAAATTGGATCACCAACAGGGTAGAATAAACTTTCGGTCATTCTGAGAGGTTATTGTTCTGCAGTGGACTATTATAACAAGGCAAGTGATGATGACGGTGACGATGATGATGATAAGGATGATAACTTTTTACTAAAACACCCTTCGGGATGTAACAGTGGTATCGGCTATCGAAACAAGGGTGGCCTATGTGACATAGTTCTAGCCGATAATTGGAACTCGCTGATGAAAGAGACGTTGATTTTTGGGTGGTATCAAGTGAACAAGTTTGAGGATTTTCTACGAGCACACCTGAAATATATTCGTACCTGGCAAGCAGCTATTGGATAATTTTTTTAGAACAGTGATATCACAAGCAGCACTGTATGGTGACTGAAGAGACCATGGCTGTATATACCAAATTATCGGTGCATTGCAGTATAGTGCAAGTGCTTGCTACAGCAGGTTTTTTACAATATTTTGTTCTTAGAATAACTATACACCTTTGCACGGCTTCTAATCTGCATGATGTAACTTTCAAGGGTAGTTCTCACATTGATAGCCTTTATTTTTCACTGCTTTTCAGTGACAAGGCTGTTTATACGTTTCGCTACCTCCCATGATATACGCGTCCTGATTCACAAAAACGCGCGTTGCTTCGGACACAAAGTTGTTACGAAAACGTTGGGTTCATTAACACTTTAAAATATCCCAAAGAGTTTATACTGGTATGCTGCATATAGAAACTTTATTGGGTATAATTTGATTTCTGCTGCTATACATCAGACGGCCATATTATGGAGTTTTCTAGCAATGTAGAAAAGTGTACACGAGGTTGTTGAATAACATTAGTCCTATTCCCTCCCGTTTTTCGTCATAATGTCAGGTATTGCTAACACGTACATGTTGGAAGCTTCGTCCAAGCAAGCATCACCATATGTGAGCTAGCGTCACTCCTCCCTGCTTGAACTTAGTTAGACTCTGTGTATTGGACACAATGTATGGCGACGTCTGTGGTAGGCCCTTTTTTCATAGGTTACATCTGTTAAATCTGCAAAAAACAAAGAAAAAAACATTGTTTCCACCTAATAATTATGGTCTTGCTAAAAACAATGCTGCTCTCGAGAAAGTTTGTTGATTGCTGCAGATAGGTGTACAAATATCTATTATAAAACCGCAATTTCTACTTTTTTGTCAATTTAACAAATTCTGCCATTTGAAAAGAGTCCAAATAGATAAAGGCGGAATCTTCACCTTCGAGAAAAACAATGCCACCTGAGCGGTTGTAAGAAAACTTGGATGTTTACCGGCCATCTGCAGTGTATTTTCTTCATGCGTCTCTGCCATGGGCATGAACACAGCCATCACGTGAATAAATCCCAAGACCTTTCACGCGTTGCAATAAACGTCACCTTGTATCTGACCGTTTTTCACTGTGTAACCATTTTAAATACACTCAGTTTTAGGTATAACGCCACTGATATTCTGTTCGTATTCGTTCTCTGTGAAATTTAAAAACAGAGAAGTAAACATATTATCTTCGCACAAACAAATTTTAAATTTAAAACCTTAGTGTCTGCGAATTCTGAGAGCTCAGAATGGTGGCCAGCGTATATATCAAGGTCTACAAACGTTTCCGTGCAAGCAGGCTTCCGAGGTTCATCTGAAGCACTATTTCGTCTACGGAAAAAAGTTTTCCAGGCAATTCCCAAGCCACAATAAAACACAGACTATACCATTTATTCGCGGCTGCTGAATGCGCCTTTATGAACTCTTCGGCTTGGGAAAAAATTCTACGAGCAAGAAATACCGCTGTTATGCCAAATTTTACGACCACGTATGGCACGTAGAGTTGGGCACTTAGGATGATGAAGATTTTTTAAGTTCTCTCTCTTCAACAGTGTCCTCGTCATCACTCAATCCTGGAGGAGCATCAACAAATGTAGTAAGAACGTAAATTATTTGTTCAATTCACACGCTCTTAGTGACGTTCAGTCAAGTCGTCTTTGTTGCCCAAACGATAGGTTAGAAATATTATGAGGCATGATAATACGCGTACCTTGTTGTTTGAAATAGCTTATCAAGAATTTCTGGCAAGGAAACGGCGAAGTCTAGCAGTCATATTGTCCGCTTATTTATTTGTTGGGCCATTTCAGCTCAGCGAGACTCCACTTAGCGGAGCGCCAGTGCGTATCGTAGGACCCCGCATCCTGTACAAAAGCACTGCCAACCGCTGTTCTGTATGAAGGAAACGAAGAGCGAATCGCTCTAACACAGTGCAGATGACGCAAATTATACGCATTGGGCGCTTTTGTTGTCTGCTCCTCTTGGCTTCAATGCGTGGTCGTGCAGGGTGGACTGTTGCTCCACAAAGCACAGCAGCACTGATACAGTGTAGTGTTAAGACGTCTTGTCCGAACAGTGATCGAGGTTGAACACTTCTATTGGGCTTAAAATAACTCAAGGTGTAGGTATGTCTGTTGCCGCTAAATGTGGCCGGGTCCTTCTGTTAGTGGGCAGCTTTATAGCACCAGCTCAACACGCAATCCGCACGAAGTTCTTAATACTCAGCATGATGATGTGGTCTTTGCTAATTGAACAAGACTCTGGCAACGACTAGGCTGCAAGTGACGAGAGAGTGCTTGTGCCAAAAAAAGCCACTGCCACCTGATATAATTTAGAATTCATTTAGGAGAGTTTTTTGTAATGGGGCACTCTTACGCTCTTCACACTGCGTGAGATCTGATGCAATCCTATGAGAATGCCTCAAAATATCCGAAATTACGCACTTGCACAAGCGCCTTCTCAATGAACAATTGGAGTAAGAAAAATTTTCGACCGCTGATTTTTCTATTAGAGGCGACGCTCTATAAAGTCAGGGCTTGTCCACTTTGTGCGCTGTGATTGCCGCTCATAATGATGATGACGCTCATGACAATGAAGAATGAAAGCGTTCCAGACACACATTTTTTTCTGCCATCAAGGCACAGCACATGCAAAGTACCCACTATACGCCATGATGATGACGATGACCCTCATTGCAATAAAGAAAAATCGCGTTCCAGGTGAGTGACGGATTCGACTTTATTAGGTCGGTCAAATATTCTCTTTCTGCAATCATGGCACAGCACATCCAAGGTACCCCGTATACGTCATGACGAAGGAAAAGCATTGCACTCTGGACCACACATCCTCTTTCTGCCATGAAGGCACAGCACATGCAAGGTACCGACTATACGTCATGACGATGAAGAACAAGTGGGTTGCAGACCAAACGTTCTCTTTCTACCATCATGGCACACAACATGCAGGGTAGCCACTATACACCATGATGATGAAGCTCACGACAATGAAGAACAAGTGCGTTTCGGACCACACATCGTCTTTCTCCCATGAAGGCACAGAAATTGCAAGGTACCCACTATACAACATGACGATAACGCTGCTGAAGACAAAGAACAAGCACGTTCCAGACCACTCATGTGTGCACGCAGGACACAGAACTGCAATGTCGCGAACCGAGCGATTATTTTGCCTCGTGCAGGGTATCATTAGGGAGTTTTAGAATACTGTTTGCAAGCGCTGCGGGCGTTGCGGGCGTAGCGGGCACCATATGAGTTTTAGAATAGCGTTTGCCCTGCTGCGATCCACAACGCACGATCGCGGCGACACCGTAGCCTCAAAACCAACCAACGCTCTTGAACGAGCGCTTTCGTGCCACATGCGGGCCGCCATCACCGCCCGTAGATTCGAAACCAGCGCTTGCGGGCCAGATGCGGGCCGCCATTACCACACGCAATTTCGGATTTTTTGCGTGCGGTCCGCGAACGCGAACGCCGACTCGCGTTACGAAGCATGCGCAGTGGCAGCGACCGCACCGCATGGGCTCGCGGTGCGCTATTTTAAAACACCCTATTGGTTTTGCGACTATAACTGCCGCACGCACGCAGCTGGACTAACACTAATGGGGCGATGTACTGCAGCCTGTTTTCGACAATCTTACGCTCAGCCAGATATGGTCATCATTTTAACTCATCGCGACGAGGCCAACGACACCTTGCGGGCCCCCATGGTGTGACGCCATTGGAAGCTACCAGTATATAAGAAGCACCGCATAGATTCGACTTCTGTGGGCACGCAGGACACAGCACTTCAATGGCTCTAACCAAGCGAATGTTTTGCATTGTGCAGGTCAGTTATACTGATGGTTCTTTCTGTAGTGACTATCGTTGTATCATTGTCCTGCCGTGTCCAACGCAGTGCCTTGCAATTGCATATAATTGGGTGAACGTCTATAGACTTCTACTGTGCGATGATGTCAAGCAAAATGCAGGTCCCACACAGAAGGAATTGTTTGAGCAGTTGTTAGATGGGCAAGCTTCCCAACGTAACGAGATGATAGAATTGAAAACACAACTTGTAAAAACTCGAAAGGACGCAAATGAATTACATCGTATGTTGGCTCAATTTGAAAGAAAGCTATGTGAAACCTAAGCTTTGCGTGATCAAGCAGGCCAAGTGCATTCGTCACTCCGTTTGATTGACCATTCCTTCCAGACCAGATAATTGGAAAACCTTGAGGATCGAAGCAAATGGTACAACCTTGTTATTTAGGGTATTCCCAAAAACCCCAGCAAAACGGAAGCATCACTAAAGAAAACGGTAGTTAAGGAAGTATTTCAAAATAGAATGAAAGTTAAGAGCGCGTTCATAGGGTGCATACACCGGCTTTGTAAACTAAGAGGTAAGAGGCCTGTCATTTTGTACTTACAAGACTATAGAGAAAAGTAACTAATGCTAAAAAATGCTAAAAAGCTTAAGGGATCCAGTATTTTCATTCACAACGATTATTCGCAGTCAACGTTAAAGAAACGCAAACTTCTGTGGAAGAGTCCAAGCAGGACAAGCAACAAGAAAAAGTAAGCTTGATTCATAGGCCTAAAAGTGGCTGAGACATCAATATATGGGATTAAATTCAAATTTTCAGAATGAAATGACAAATCATCTAAATGATTAAGCTGAAGGGTGCGTAAAACTTTTTTAGAATGGAGAATGGTCTGGCTGCTACACATGAACGCTCACAGCATTAAAAATAAAACTGAGTTATTAGAGTTAATGCTATTGCAGGACCATCCACATATTACAGTTATGAGGAAAATGTGACTTCATACTGATATATCTGACGATCATGTGTTTCCTCCTGCCTATACTGTTTTCCGCAGGGACCGCGTAAAGAGGGGTGGTGGAGTCGCAGTACTCATTAGAAACCCAATGAATACTATTTGATTGGATGACATTGCCGAACTTGAATGCTTGTGCATCAAGCTCTCTTTTTGCTGCCAGACGTTTAGTATTTATGCCTTATACAGGCCATCCAACGTGGCTAGAGAATTCATATTCAAACTGCAGGTACACATGCACCAAAGTAAAACTAAGAAAATAATCTTGCCTGGTGACTTTCATCTTCCTAGTGTTAATTAAGATCTGGCTCAATAAACGCGAATTTTATCTTCGGCATAATGTTAGAACATGATATCATGCAAGATACAGGTTAACCAGCCGACTCGAGTGCGTGGTTCTTGCAGTTCTATCTTAGATTCAGTATTCCTTCCTCAATTCATTGTCGATTACACCGTAGATATTGAACACGCGCTCTCTGATCACAAACTTTTCAATATTTCTATGTCTATTTTAGCCGTAAATTGCCAAAAGAAACACACATGCATGTCTACCAAATATTACTTGCATGCGGATGATGTATCAATTACTAATGACTTGGAGGCTTTATTTACTTATATTCTCAATGGTAATGTCGGTGTTTTGTGGGATTGCTTTAAGAGAATGTGCCAGTATTGCCTTGACAAAACTACCCCTCAAAAGCGAAAGGAAGTATACAAGGACACGCCATGAATGACGGCGAAATCATACTATTGAAACGTAAAGTCAAGAGCTTAAAAAAGGATCGCGCATTTCCCCATGTCATAGAAGAAGTTAACGGAAGCCTTGCAAATGCATTGTATTTCAAAAGAAAAGTATTTTAGCACAGCGCTACCTAACGTTATTAAAACTGACTCGACTAAGTATTAGAATTATTCGAGTGAAAAAAAGAAACCGGTGTCACATAGTACAGCTAATGGAGTTATAATATATAAACAAAAAGTCGTTGCGGAACAATTTTGTGCATACTTCAACAGTGTTTATTTCTGTTACAACTGGAAGCGTTTCCGCTGCCCCACTTGACGTCACTGCCTTTAGAAGTTCGTCAAGTTGTTAAGGTTTTCTTAGTAACCCCAGAGTGATTGCAATGCTACTCAACTAGAAAACTAAATCTTGCCTTGAGCCCCAAAGTATTCCGAATGTTTTTCTTTGCCGATATGCCAATCTTCGTGCAAAGTACCTTGTCATTATAATTCATGCTTCCATGTCGTGTTTCAGTTTGCCGAAAGACTGGAAGGCGGCCTGTGTGGTGCCCATATTTAAAAAAGGTGATCATCGTCGTTTAGATAACTACTGTCCCATTTCACAACATCTTCTTGCTGTACATTGATATTAAATGTTATTGCAAAAACTCTCAATGAGTTTCTTGACAGTACAAAAATTCTGGCCAGCTCGCAACAAGTTTCACAAGGAAATAATCTACAGTCACACAGCTAGTCACCGTGATTAATACTATTGCTTCTGCTATGATTGACAATAATAATCACAATGGCATAAGTTTTTTAATTTTAGCAAATCTTTCGATAAGGCAGCTCATTCCAAACTATTGCTTAAGCTAAGATAGTATGATATTTCTGAATTGCTTGTTTCTTGGATAGTAATATACCTAAAGATCGCGAGCAGTTCGGGGATATAGTGCGCACCACTCCCTTTATCATCCAGTCACTTCTAGAGTACCGCAGGTAAGTTTACTGCGTCCCTTGTTGTTACTACTGTACGTACATGACATTGTTGATGATGTTCAACCAAATGTCAAAATAAGGCTATTCGACAATGGGAGTGTGTTGTTTAGAGAAATCTCCCGCGTTAGTGACCAAGAAGGCTTAAACAAAAGCCTCAGTTGCATTTTTGAATGGTGCTCCCTTTGCGAAATGACCTGGAATGCAGAAAAAAGTGTTCTTTTATCGATTTACCGAAAGAAAACATCCCTATAATATAATTATATGTGGGCTCTTCTCCACCTAAAGAAGTCACTCGCTATTAACATTTAGGCGCCACAATTTACAATAACTTTTCCTTGAACATTCATGTTCAAAACATATTTCCTATGCCTGCAGACATCTATGCTTTCTTAAACACAAAAATAAACATGCTCAGGTCTCTGTTAAACTTCTTGCGTAGTATTACCTAATTTGTCCCAACTTCGAATGCGCCTGCATTGCATGGGACCTCTACACACAATGTAACATAAAACAACCTTGAACGATTCCAAAGACGGCCTATCAGATTTGTTTACAACAGCTTTTCTACTTTAGACTCACCAACTGAACTCATACAGCTGAGTGATATCCCCACCCTTGGATCGCATCGAAAAAAACTGCGCCTTGACTTTCTGTCACTGCTACTCAGTATTAAACTCACACTTGATCCGGCTGCATATTTGATTCCACTATCGACTAGGCCTACTCGCCAACATCATCCAAATGCTTTAACACTCATGTCACTTGATCTGACCGAATCAAACATTCTTTTTTTCGCGCGCCACGAATGATTGAAACAACTAACACACTGTATCGTTTGTTTTGCGCACTGGTATTGCATAAAGTTGGCTACCTAAAATGTATCCTAAAGAATGTATAGTAAACTAACAACATTCTTCCACTTTTTGATCGTGTTTTGCCTACCCTGCATGGAGCATTTGTCCACGTATGTATTAACTAAAATAAATTATTATAACGCGTTCTATTTCTGCCATCATGGCACAGCACATGCATTGTACTGACTATACGTCATCACGACAAAGAACAAGCAGGTTCCAGACCAAACGTGATCTTTCTGCTATCACGGCGAACAACATGCAATGTACCCAATATAAACAGTGACAATGGCGCTCATGACGATGAAGAACAAGTGCGTTGTAGACCACACATTATCTTTCGGCCTCCAAGCAACACCACATGCAAGGTACTAACTGTGCGTAATGACGATGATGAACAAGCAGATTTCAAGCATTCTCTTTCTACAATCACTGCAGAGAACTTGCAAGGTACCCATTATAAACAACGACGATTGGGCTCATGACGATGATGAACAAGCGCGTTGTAGACCACACATTCTCTTTTGGTCCGAAAGCCGCACCACGTGCAAGGTACCGACTGTGCGTCATGACGATGATGAACAAGCGGATTCTAGACCAAACATTTTCTTTCTACAATCTCTGCACAGAACATGCAACCTACCCACTACAAACCATGACGATGACGCTCATGATGATGAAGAACAAGCACGTTCTAGACCAAATATTCTATTTCTGCGACCAAGGCGCAGCACATACAAGGTACCGACTATACATAATAACGAAGAAAAACAAGCGAGTTCCTGAACAAATGTTCTCTTTCTATCATCACGGCACAGACAATGCAAGGTACCCACTATACAACATGACGACGCTCATGACAATGAAGAACAAACGCGTTCTCGCCCACACATTCTTTTTCTGCCACCAAGACACAGCACATGCAAGGTACCAACTATACGTCATGATGATGAATAACAAAGTGTTTCCATGCCAAACGTTCTTTTTCTACCATCACGGCACAGACAATGCAAGGTACTCACTACACATTATGACGACGCTCATAACGTTTAAGGACAAGCGCGTTCTAGACCACACATTCTCTTTCTGCCACCAAGGCAAAGCACATGCAAGGTACCAATACTTCATGACGGTGATCAACAAGCGGATTCCCGATCAAACATTCTCTACATGTCATGCTGATGGCGATGACATGGATGACGATTTAAAAAGAGCGTTCCATGCCACACATTCTATGGCACAGCCTATTCGAGGTACCCACTATACGCAATGATGATGACGCGGATGAGGGTAAAGACGATGATGATGATGATGATGATGATGATGATGTAGATCACAGAAAACGGCGGGCTTTTCTGGAAGATGACGCCTCGATATGCTCTACGCCGCATTTCGTATGATGGTAAACAACGAACAACCACTGGGGGAGCGTCCCAGACCTCGAATTGCCAACTGCAGGCCTGATCCGATTCCACAAATCCCTGATATTGAAGACGAAACTAATTGTACAACTCGACAAAACATTCCAGTTATGACGAATAAACATTCAATTTTAATGTACTCTCCTTCACACTCATTCACATGCGTGAGTGGTCAACTTCAAGTGTGATTTATGTAACACCGAACGATCCAACTCCTTCGCCAAGGGATTATCAATCATTTCGTGGATACACCGTAATGTCTTTTTTGGCGCAACATTAGTGAAAACCTGCAGGTATTTAAGCCAACGAAGGTATGTAGACAGCATTAAAATGCCGTTATGTGTGTTTTAAAAATTCTTTTAGAGTTGTGAAGAAAGCAAAGTGGACTAATATGCAGCATGTTGATGGTATGCGCTTACCGAAACGTGACCTGCGAATGCTAAGCACGAACGAAGCTTGAAACGTTTCGTTAGAACCTGTGAGCTTCAGATCCGATGTTCTAAGGTTCGGTTTCTGCCAGCAGGGTATTGCATTTTCGTTCACTTTACTTTTTTCACATCTATACCACTAATACTATAGCTCGAAATAGTGCAAATAATGCTCCCCATAGCTTTTTAAAAGCGAATGCATTTCTTAGTCGGGCTATGTTAGGCGTCCATCGGGATCAGTCCACTGCCCTCTCCCCGTAGCAATAGCTGCGGGCTCGCGCTTCCCTAGCAACCACAGCCCCTACCATGTCACGCTTCGGCATCGGTAGCAGTCAGCAACAGCTGCGGGTGCGCGCGCTTACTCTCAATCCTAGCAACTGGAGCATGTGGTGCCAGAGAGTGTAGCGAAGGGCAAGGGCCGTCCCACGCGCTTCCCGCACAGCCCCAACGCACGTGATGGGACCCCTACCGCACGCAAGCGGGGAACAAATAAGCCAATTCGCGACGCTGCGGGGGGCGAAAGAGCGTCGCTAATTGGCTCATTGTTCCCCACTTGCGTGTGGTAGGGGTCTTGGCACGTGCGTTGAGGCTGTGCGGGAAGCGCGTGGAACGGTCCTAAGTGCAGTGCTTTGCCACTCCTCCTCTCGTTGCCCGCCCTTTCTCTGTCCTGCACCCATCTTTTCCGTTCTCTAGAGCCTCACTCTCGAACGTTCGCTGGCTGGGCGCCTCTCAAGGACGTCCGAGAATGTGTGCTCGAGACGCCGCTGTGAAATGGTGACGCCGATCCGAGAACGCTGTTTGTTTTGTCCACTTCATAGTATGTTTTAGCCATGTACGCTTGCTACTAGTGCTGCAAACGCATACCGCGATTCTTGCGACAGACAAACATCACGATCGGCAAACTGCGCTATTGGCTGCACGGCATAACAAAAAAAATCGTTTTTCTTCTAATACCGGCTTCTCGCGTGCGAAACCACGTTATGAACGGTACACCATGTACTCGCAGTTTTCCACAATTCACTTCGTCAAGGTGGGGACATTATTTTTGGCTGCACTGCCTACTGATTTTCACTTACAAGGAACACCAATAGTTGCATGCATGACTTTTAATATGGGTTCTAACACCACGCACCGACAACTTGTCAATCATTATGTCTAAATTTTTGCTCATTTCTTTTGCAATGTCCTGCCAAGTGAAAGTATACGGAGAAAGTGAAATTGAGAACCACCCGTTTGTAGAACGAAGCCACGAAAGAAACTTCCAAGTTTATGAGAAAGAAATCCGCATAAAAACTTTCTCGGTTCTATGAATTATATTCGCAATAGTATTGATTCGTAACGACAAGGACTTCTTGGGAAATACCAGTAGGGCTTTGCTCTTGATATCGAGCTACGAACAGGTGGTTATCAGTTTCTCTTTCTGATCTCTCGAACAAATCTCATTTTTACTTATATCATATCGTAAATTCTTTCTGTAGAGCTGACTAGAGCTATTTACTAGTGATGCAAAACCAGATTCTTTCAAAGCAGTCTCTCATGGTATGATCTAATGGCACCATTAAATGATAGTATCGAAAGTTATATCAATCATTCCAAGTTAGAGACATTAAGAAATATTAAGTGATCACAAGTTGTATTCAAAACACAGTGTGGCTATTCTCCTGGATATAGTAGCAATATGGGAACCAGGCATGTGATGTAACATCATCACGGCGACAAAGAAAGAAAAAAGGAATCGAAATGGAGGTACTGTTTGCGACAACTTTACATGTTCGAGAATTTTACTCAATTTGAGTGCGACCATATACTAAATACAATTTTCAAGAGAAAAAAAGGCTATGCACCTGAAGTGGTTTCAAATAACTGCACTGAGATATTCATGTCTTGATGATATCGCTCACTTTAGAACGTAAAAGTGAGAATCCTGAAAGTTATGGCATAGGTTACCTCTTAAGCTCCTACGAGGCTTAGCTTCACCCACTCCGGTATTCATTTTTCCAACAAACAAGTTCAGCACACAACATTATGCGAAAGTTCAGTGCAGCATTGCAAACAATTGCAGTGCAGTGCAGCATTGCAGTGCAGCATTGCACTGGAAACATTGCAGTGCAGCATTGGGTCCGCAAGACCACACTGAATCGCACTTTGGACCCAAGGTTACATATGCAAGTTTTCTGATGTTGTATTAAAAAAAATTCCGTATTTGCAAGATGCCGATGCATGCACGTGCTGCACAAGTCTCCACTTTGATTCTCCACTGATGTTGTTGAATCTAAGCTTACGTTACACTAATTATTGTTATTAAATTATTAGACCTCGACATATGGCCAAAAAATGACACACGAAAAGCGCTTTCAGTAGACCAGGCAAGTTTATGACATACTATCGCGCAAGTCAGTATTAGAGCAAATTCCTCTTTCACGTCTCAAAATGCACAATAGGTGACCGTTCGTCCCGTCACCTTCAACATGCAATGGTGGCAGCAATTACGAAATCACAAATGACGTCTGTATTAAGTCATCTGAGACGTTATCACGAAGTCACACGTCGCCAAAATTTGTGGCCTCGTCGTGCGACAGCATTGTAAGATGTTACATCATCGTATGAACTCGTCGCTCGTTCAAAGGTCAGTCGACCTCGAATGCAGTGGAACGTAGGTCTTTTGAATAGATTTTTGTAGAAGTTAATTGAGTTCACATACAGGTATCATGGTGTTATTCAAGTTGAAAAGTACATTTTATTGGAAAAGACTAGTTGCGATATTGAAACCATAATTTTCACTTTTTTAGTCTGCGCATTTGCCATGTTACATTCGTCTCGAAGCGTGCGGAAACCTTCAGCAAGGGGGCGGGAGGAGATCAGAACGCTTTAAAAGTGAAGTAAGACTTTCGTTTTCGCGGTAAAAGACTGCAGACCGTGTCGCACTTTCACACTCACACTGCTACTCCTACAAAAGTTCTCTAAAGGCACACATGCACACACACTATATATATATATATATATATATATATATATATATATATATATATATATATATATCCTGATGAGTCATCCTGATGAAGGCGAGACTCTGGCTGAAACGTCGAAATAAACCACGTTGTGACTGCTCACGGGGGGATCTACTTGACTACTTGCAACGCTACAGCCACTCAACCACCATGCCGGCACACACCCACACCCACCCACCCACACACCCACACACACACACACACACACACACACACACACATATATATATATATATATATAGATATATATATATATATATATATATATATATATACATATATATATATATATATACATATATATATATATATATCAAAGCACTTCAAACCGTCAATAGGTTTCTATTTAGCATCAATTGAACAAAAACTGCCTTTCAAACGTGTGGAAGAGAACTGCGTTCCTTGTATAGGTCTTATATATTGACGAGAACGCGCTGCTTTGAAAGCAATCGCCACAACAATAACTACAACTACTGAGTAAACTAATAGCTGCAAGAGTCCATAGCTACTTCAAAAGTTTCAGGAATGAAAGCAGCTTGAGCTCACCAATAACTTGCACTGCCATGCATACATATATATAACGTAAGAAGGTAGCGATGGTTGGCAGAGGCCGAGAAGGAAGAAGGGACAATGAAAAAAACACGGCGTATGAGCCAAGCCACGTCTCCCAGGCATCGTCGCGTCATATATATATATATATATATATATATATATATATATATATATATATATATATATATATATATATATGTGTGTGTGTGTGTGTGTGTGTGTGTGTGTGTGTGTGTGTGTGTGTGTGTGTGTGTGTGTGTGCTGCCATAGCTATTGAATTCAAATACTCTTTATCAATTCTAGGAAATTGGCAATGCCGTTGCTTTTTATTGAACCGTTCTTGAGCTGCGCTTAGCAAGTATTTTGCTTACGTCTTGCCTTCACTAGAGTCATTGTGTATACATCAGCAGCCTGACGTCAAAGCACCTGGTGTCCATGATCAGTCTAACGGGAGAGTAGACGATGTTATCTCTATCCTGTCGCACCACAAGCCACATCCGGGAACAAGCTGTAGGCGTAAACTTGTCACCTGCAGTCACTTTTGATAGCTGTACAGAGCGCCCAGAAGAAAATTAAACTAGCTTGCCAAAATTGTCTTTGCAGGTGAGTATATGATTCTTCTTCTTAGTCATACATAAAATTACTTTAGCCAGTCACCGCATCATCAAAACTAGGCGTTACGGCATCTCGAAAATAGGAGCACCAAGGCTCTCACTAGCGTTTAGAGTGGGCCCGCTGTTTCAGAGATAATGGCGATACAAACAATAATTGCTCGTCTCGTCGCTGTGAACCACCGTCGAACGAGCCGCAACTACGCGTAATAAATGTTTATGGTAGTTTGTCCCCGATATGACGTCACTATCTGCAGGGGTCACCGAGACGCTTATCGGCAAGAAGTGTCGGCAGGGGCCCCTTCCACGGAGACTTCAAGGCACCTTGCCGCGGCGTCCATCTGAGGGGAGGGCTTCGTGAACGGAACTGTCCATAAACCTGACGTCACCCACGTAAGCTCGGTAGCCAATCCAGACCGAGAGTGTCTTGGTTTACAAGAATCGCTGTAAAGCGAAGAGCTAGCTGCATAAAAGAACCCACGAACCTCGACTGGTACACAGTGAAGTCAAGAGAAACGTTGGAAACTGACAAGCATAGAGGAGTACCACCAAAGAAGCAAGATGATCGTGAACGCAAGAATCCTGTGTCTCAGCGCCGTCATGGTCTCCGTGGCGGTGCAAGTTACTGGTGAGCTGAAGCTCCTTTTATTCCTAAAACTTTGGAAGTAGCTATGGAATCCTGCAGGTATTCGCTTACTCAGTAGTATTTAGTTTTATGTGCGATTTCTTTCAAAGAAACGCGTTCTCGTCAATATATAAGACCTACATAAGGGGGTAGTGCGTTTTCACAAAATTGAAGCGCAGGTTTTTTTTTTAACTGACCTGCTCAATGGAAACATATTGACAGTTTGAAGTGTTTCATACTACCTTTGATTTTGCTAAAGCAGAACGCACTTTATCTCAGAACCTTCACTCTTTCATGAAACAAGAAACATACCGGCACATTTTCGCCCCCGGGGTGGAGGCATGTCAATGTCGTAAACTTTACAAAGAAATTAGCTTGACTTTCTAGGGTATTTTACTATTTTTAATTACTCTACATGAAGTTGCTTCAAAGTTCTTGACATCAAATATTTCCTTCCGTTTCATCCTTCAGCCGTACCTTTGGGCGTGGCATCACCAGGCTTGGCTCTTCCCAAGTGCCCAGAGGCTACCAACTACGGCTTTGTAAGAATACTTGGTCATTTTTATCTACATTTACCTATTTACAATTAACGGTTCGTTAAAATCAAATTCAACTTAACAACCTCCACCCTGAAAAACTTACCGCGTTTGTCAGGCCGCTCTGAAACCTAGTCCTACCAGCTGATTATCAATTTAGGCGCAAGCACTTTATGCTAATTTGAACATGGTTATATAGTCAGATATATGTTTTTAGGTAACTATGTATCTTTTGCAGGGCATTTATTCAAAATGATAAAACTAATCTGGTCGTTGTCGCCTTTTTTCTGTATTGAACGAGCCAGACAAAATCGTCCCGGCATAGAAAACTACGACTATGTTCCTCAATCACATCAAAAAGTTAACCAAGAAGTGGCGTGTTCAGTTCGTAACGTCGTTGAGCAGTACACGTTTTGAATTGAATGAACAATCAGTATGAATTGTTTGGCAGATTAACGGCTCAGCGGAAAACATTTCTTTGCAGCAACTTACTTTGTATTACGAACATGAAACAGTTATTTGTGTGTAGACTCCGCAAATTGGCATCAGAAAAAAACACTGACATTGCTTGTAAATACCCTTTATTTTTTCTAATAAAATAATAATCGCACGTCAGTCAGAGATTTTATCTATGTGAAAAACAAGAAAACGATAGAAATAAAATCTTCTTGAGACCAAAGTACTGTTCAATAATAACGAGTCTCCTTGAGTAATCGACTTCTTTTAAGTACCGACAATTCTTAAGTAGGCATCTATCTTTGAGTACATTAAATAGTATACGTGATTACTAGAAAGGAAATTGGCATGCACTTGACATGAACATTGTTTACTACAGAGAATTGTGCGTTCATGGCGATCACTCCTATTTAGGTTGCACTCTGATAATAAAAACGACATTCTTTGAATTTCAATTCTAAAACCATGTTTAGTGAATAAAAAGTCCATGGCAATAAAGCATAACAATATATTGGAGGTTTTATCGGGCATGAATGGTCATGGCTTTAAAATTCTAGCTTTTGATCTCAACAAATTATTTCATTATTTGCCAATTCCTTAACCCTGACGTTGGTTATGAAACACTAGTACAAGATTGTAGTTGATGCTAGGACCCTATGGTGCAATCAGCGTACAAGCAACAGGAATGTACAAGCTTGGCGCTGTTTTAAAAATTTCATTTGAGATAATTTCATAATGTCATTATGAGATATTTTCCTTCGTATTTCAGCTTATCTTTGCACGGCTAAGGAACCCATGCAAATATTTGTGCCAAGGATATCCCATTCGCTTTGAAGCTGAAGACAACGGAACACCATGCTCAGTAAGACAGTATCTGCATTTCTTTAAGCGTTGCATACGGATATTTATGCTCACTGAAAGCAGCGAACCCTGCAGCCAACGTGTGCATGTTGGCACACATAAATTTCGGGGGCGCCTCACACACCGCCTGCCAAGCCGCGGTGGTCCAGGGGCTAAGGTACTCGGCTGCTGATCAGCAGGTCACGGGATCAAATCCCGGCTGCGGCGGCTGCATTTCCGAGGGAGGCGGAAATGATGTAGGCCCATGTGCTCTGATTTGGGTGCACGTTAAAGAACCCCAGGTGGTCAAAATGTCCGGAGCGCTCCACTACGGCGTCTCTCATAATCATATGGTGGTTTCGGGACGTTAAACCCCACATATCAATCAATCAATAACACACCGTTTGTATGCTCAAACGGCCTGAAAAGCAGTGTGCCCATTTATGCAGGTTTTCTGAGTGAAAAACTAATGCTAATTCAGCTTCATCGTGGTGGTGGTGGTGGTGGGGATGGTGGTGAAAACATTTATTTACAAAATAGAAGTGTAGCACATCTTTAGAAATATGGCTTCGTATTGCTCTAGAGAAGCATTTCGCTGAAAGCACTACCATATTTGGCAATCGTATGACGTTTCATGTTCAGGAATAAACGTCAAAAAAATGTTTTTTGTTTGAACTGAGTTCCAGCACTAAACAAGATGTGCATACCTTTGGGCCGAATATTTGGTTGCTGTAATTCAATATTTCAAGCTGAATGATATCAGGAGAATGAAATAATGAATTGTTTAAACTAATACAAAACAACAAAAACATTGACTTTCTTTATGGGAACATTATACAGATTGACTTGGAATCTTGCTTTGTGAATTTGTCGCATTTCGTGAACATGCATCTTGATTAGTGCCTCAATGGGATAACTTAAGCACTAGTTGCGCTAGGGCTACATGTAAAACAACCTTTTGTGCTTGTCAAAGATATTCGCAACGATGAGTGACAAATGAGCAGTTCAAAGCGTTATTTAGGCAAACTGAGAAAAATGTTTCTTTCTATGCTGAAAATAACTAAAATATCTCAAGTATACTCTCTGTTAGGTACACTGGAATCGGTTAGTAAATCAGAGTGTTTGAAAGCAAACTACCCGTTGTCGGTAATCCTGCAAATAGTGTGAAGTGATGATGGGTTTGTTGAACAACAAGTGTAGGCGGAGCCATCATTTTCGCAAAGTGACTTTTTTTCACCAGAGCAATCAGTGCATTCTCGGCCCCGTATTTCCATAAACTTTTCTAACTATCCCCTAACTTCGAAAATGGAAGATGAAAAGTGAAGAAATACGCGCAGATGAGGAAAGAAAAAACGCCGGGCCGGCGAGGTAGGCACAGCAAATTCACAACGAAAGCTAGAAGTGTTGCCTTTCAGAGCCTCTTCTAAACAGCTCTTGGGTAACTGCTGCAAGCATACTTGCTTGATGCTCACTACGGCATTTATAATAAAAATCTAAGCGTAGTAGGTCGGCATTCGATATGGTATTTTTCGTTATTCTTTGAGAAGTGTGGTATCCGCTAAATTATTGCCAGGAATTTTGGGCTGATTGTTCATGTAGTGCCTGAGGACGATGAGGATTTATGCCTGAAGTGGGTATGCCCCACAGTTTAGAGTTGAACAAAAACAAGCTTTTGAAATAAGTTCGAGCGTTGGCCGACCCACTCGTTACGCTCTACACATTGTGTGACGACTGCTTGTTCTTTCGCTGTTGTAAAACACTTTATAAGTCATAATAACGCGATTCCTTTCTTGACATCAAGCCTGTCTGAGGCACGTTTGCCAACAAGTCCCAAGCACCAGCGTAACTCAGGGGTATAATAGTATGCTGGCACCTAGCAGATCCAGGTTTGAGCCCCTTTATGCCATTGGTACTAGGCGTTTTTTTTTCTAATCTCGCGCAACGTGGTTACGGACACCAGCTGTGTTGGCAGCAGCGGACAACTACGGCGCTGCGCGAGACCCGAGTTGTAATCTCATATCATATTTTGTTGTAAAATGCGATCAGACAACTCAGTCATGTTACCACTAAACTACTAGCGTGTGAATTGCGGATTCAGTGTTGAGTAGTGAGTGATTACAATGCGGAAAGTAATTATGTGGCTACCTCAAGTTTTTAGAAGTATTGTTCTCATTCAAATGCCAGAGGAAAGTGGCGTAGCGTCGAGGCCATGAGTTCGTGGTTGGTTAGCCTTATTGTTTCAAAAAACGTGAAATCCTTCCTCAACTATAATTTATGTCTATTTATCTCTCCTCCCGGGTGGAGGTACATATTAAAAAGCGTTTGCTTTTAGAGTAGAAATAACACTGTGGTCTTTCTGCGACTACGTAGGTTATCACTCTTTCTTAAGTGCTATTTCTGTACTTGCAGACCAAAAAGGTATTCAATGGCGAATGCCTGAACGGCAAATGCATCGCCGTGCTGCCACCACCCCCACCACCACCCGCCCCTGCGCCCGCACCTGAGCCCGCACCTGAGCCCGCACCTGCCCCAGAACCTGCACCTGAACCAGCTCCAGCTCCCGCGCCAGAGCCGGCACCTGCTTCTGCACCGGAGTCTGCACCAGAAGAACAAGCACCTGCCGCTGCTCCTGAAGACGTTGCACCTGCTGCTGCCCCTGAAGAAGCTGCACCAGCTGAAGAATCTGCCCCTGCACCTGTCGAAGAGCAGCCCTCCGCCGAACCCGTTGCACCTGTCGAAGAGGCCGCACAAGAACCTGAGACGGGAGCACCTGAAGAAGCCGCTGAAGAGCCCAACGCCGAGCAACCTGCTCAAGAGGCTGACGCTGAACAGCCTGATGCCGCACAACCCGCTGCTCAAGAGACTGTCGCCGAAGAGTCTGCTGCTCCGGAACCCGCCGCTGAAGAGGAAGCCGCTGAAGAAGCCGCTGCAGAAGAGCCCGCAGAAGAGGAGCAAGCCGCAGAGGAGGCTAATGAGGAGCCTGAGCAGGAGACCGATGCGGAAGTTGTTGAAGAAGCTGCTGCAGAAGCTGCTGAAGAAGCCGCTGAAGATGCCTCTGAACAAGACGCCCAGCAGCCAGCTGAAGACACACCGGCGGCTGAACAGCCCTCCGAGGCCACTGACGAGGCCGAAGAAGCTCCTGCAGAGCCATCTGCCGATGACGCTACAGTAGAAGGCAGCGAAGCTGACGCAGGCGAGGCTGAAGCGTAAACAACTAATGTTGTTTAGACCAATAAAATTTTAAAATTGGGTATCCTAGCAATGTTACACCCTGCAAAGTTGGTAATGCCACGAGCTAGATTGCCTTTTAATGTATGTGCGTAAATGCAGCCCGATATGAATTCTTTGTTCTTATAGCTTCTACAGAACATCATCTGGAAACATTTCAGTCCACTTCATGCAGTAATGACAAGACTGTCGCAAGAATTAAGCTCTGCTTGAACAGAACTGCCGAGTTTTTGCACAACCAGCGCTCTTGCAATATGTGTCGTATCTGCCTTTCATGCTACTTTTCGCCAGTACACTATATGCCACACGTTATACTCTTAAACTCAACGTCCGGAGCAACATTTTCTACCAAACAATTCTATGTGTTCGTTATGTTTGCACACTGTGTGCTTGTATGAACTTCATTTCGCAGTGAAACTTGCAATATTTTTTCGTGAGTTCAATTAGGAACTCGCCCTTTCAGTTTCAATACGCACTCACTTCTACCAGGAGCATTCTGCATATTGGTCTCAGAGTGCCCTGACGACAATAATAATAGCGCACATTCCTACTATAGCCAGGGAACCACAAAATTACAAACCACGTGTCCATATTAACACTGGAAGCAAGTGAGATATAGAAAGAGAGAGAAAGAAGAGAAATAAATAAGACGAATTTTGGAGTTATAGCGCTTTACAGAAAAAAAAACTGAAAAAGTCACAAGAAAGACAAAGAAGTGGAAAGTAAGAGAAAATGAAGAAGAAACAATAAGCGCTGTGCAGCTACGTATTTCCTTAGGGCTTCGCACCGCCATGGCAAAGCTGCCCTACTTTCTTCCTTGCTTAAGAGAGACCACATAATAAAGCGATGTCAGCAAACTCATCGAGAATTTAATGAAGAGACATCTGAAGCGGATACTAAAAACTCGCTCATGTTTATGCGAGAAATTGCACGAAAACGCGGTCTCTTTAATTTTGTTACTTGGTATTGTTGCTGGGTATGTTATTGGGTATGTACTTGGGTCTTCTCTATGCTCGGGCGCCTCGTCATACCCTCGATATCGTCTTCCCGTTTTCGAACCACCATGATTTCTGCATATCCGAGATCGTCTTTCGTACAGACGAAGCCCGGCGTTCTTGCTTACCTGCGCACTCTCGCCTCGCAAGATCACTCGAAGGTACGTTTTCATCGTCGACGCCGACGCGTGATGCATAATAGCGGAAACCTAGTGTTGCTCTGGACGCCAGCTAGGAAGCGGGCATTGTGCGAAGAACTGCTGGCCCACTATGCGGGACGTTATGTTTTTTTTAGTTCGTCGGAGCAATTTAACTTCAGGCGTAGCGCGTCTTCATTCAAGTGGTCGTAAGTCTGCAAAGACTAATTTCCCAGGCAGCGCGCGTCCTTGAAAAACTGTTTGACTCACCCAATAGGCTTCGTCTGCGTAGAGGAAATTGTTACTGGGTATGGGCATATGTGTAGTGGGGAAGTGGGAGGTGAGAGTAGAGTAGGACGTTCGGCTTGTGAGAAAGGTCTGCGGTGTGTGTTGATCCCACACTTTCAAGTCTACCGAAACGTCGCAGCCTAATAAACCACTAGCGTAGACGTAACAGTACAATCCGGATTCTCAGCTTTCGTTCTCGTATGTGTGCGTTTTAAATGCGAAGCGTTTTATGGTACCGCTCAATCCAGTGTGTAGCGTGACCACCCTAACTGCGTGAGCGTCCTCTTCCCCTCTCCTTTTTTACGCTTCCCTCTCTTTCGCTTTGGGGAGAGAGAGGTTAATGAAACGAGAATAGTTAAAAAAACGCACCCACCTCACCGAAGGAAATGGTGAGGGAATGCGAATGCATTGCGTAGCACCCATAATGGCGTTTTGCACGTGAGAACGGAGCGTTAAAGGAATATTGTTTTCATTTTTTTCTTACACCGTGCAGCCCATACCGACGTTCACCACACGGGGCGTTTTTCTGCCGCGAGAAGCGCGGTATACGTTTCCAGCTCTAGTAGCTCGCGTGCAAGGTTAAAAACAAAAAAAAATGGCAGCATATGCACGGAGTGAATGATGGACAGTGGAGCGAAGCATTCGTCCGTCCATTCGTTCTTGTTTCCGTCCGTCCATGCGTCCGTCTGTGTGACCGTCCATGCATCCATCCACCCATCCGTAAATGCGTCTGTTCGTTCATTCGTCCTTGCATACGCTCCTGCGTCCGTTCATGCATCCATCTATGCATCTGTCTCTGTGTCCGTTCGTCCATCTATTCAACACTCCAAGTACCACCATCACACATCTTTTTATCATATATTCCCCATATAGAAGCACCGCCATTCAGCGGATATCCCAAGGACTAAACGAGAGGTGGCACACGCACACTTTCTTACGGCTCTCGCTTCGAGTCTACTTCCCACCTTTAACCACTTCGAGTTCATGGTATATACTAGTTCACTGTATTCAAGGCACTGCGGCCCAACGCTCGCTAAACCATTATAAAACCAAGGAAGTTACGCCCAGCGAGTACAACGTAGCAACCTTTTCCTGTCAGATAGTGCTCCATGTACATGCAAATGGCTGCTAATGGGAAATGAGAGACAGCAAAATTCGGCTTTTACTTTCTTACGGCTTGCGCTTCGTATCTACTTCCCACCTTTAACCACCTCGAGTTCATTCATGGTATATACTAGTTCATTGTATTCATGGCACTGCGGCTCAACTCTCGCTAAACATTTCTAATACTAAGGAGGTTACACCCTGCGAGTATAACGTAGCAACCCTTTCTTGTCAGATAGTGCTCAATGTACATGTGAATGCCTGCTAATGGGGATCGCAGCGTGCGCGTTATTTATAATCCGGATGCTCGTGTCTCTAATTTTTCCTTAGCAGCCATTGACATGTACAATGAGCACAATTTTTTTATTGTTCAACATCGCACAGAAGAAATCTCTCACCAGCATCACCTTGGCGGTCAAAATGTTATATTTGTTTCATACTACAACAGCTACGAGGGACGAACGGGTGCCGCGATAAGGAGCTTCGACCCTAATATGCTATGATGTGAACAAAACAATGCGCGTTCTCGGCTCGGCATTCGCCTTTCACAGCGGCGTCTCGAGAAGACATTTTCGTATCTTCTTGGAAGGCGCCCAGCCAGCTAACGATCGAGAGTGAGGCGCGAGCGGACGGGAAAGGGGGGCTCAGGGAGGGAAGAGAGTGATCGGTGAGAGAAAGAGCGGCGAAGCACTGCACTCCCAAGAATCAATGATGGAAGGAAAGAAGAAATTGCCTGGAAACTGTGGCACACACCCACGCCAGGGTATCGGCCAAGAACCAGGTATTTCTGACGAAATACTGTTAATTTCTTAGCTCACGGTTTTCAAACTACTGAAAAAGGGCAAAAATTTCACGAGAAACGAACAATCACAAAAACGGATATAGAAAATGACGCAGATGGTTTCACCAACAACAACACGTAATTGAATTATAATGCAATTTTGAAAAAAAGCTAATTTAGGAGTAATAAACGGTTCCACAGTCTGAATCTTTTTGAAGCTTTAATAATCTCCTGCAAGGTATCGGCAACTATCCCGTCAGTGAACCCTCGGGACAAAGCCCCCAGAGAAAGTATACTTGGAGTGGTCAACTCCAAGCTTACGAGACGGAAGACGGCATCTAATGTGATTTTGGCGCAATGCACCCTATTTTTTACAATGTATCAGATACTGTTCTAATGTATCAGGCACTCAGCAAAATCAAGAACCGGGGGCCGCTGCCAAACCAGCTATGTGTAAATAAAAAATTGAGATATGAAGTATGACATCTCAGTCTTGTGATTGTGGCTTCAACTGCACGCGTGTCACATATTTTACTATTCCAACGATGATTTAGATGTTGAAATTTCGATGTGTTTCTTATGGATGTCAAAGAAAGTTCTAACACGATTGTCCTTCTAAATCTAGCCCCTATACCAAATTTAAATGCTGAAATTATGTGAATAACTGGGTCATTTATAATGATTTACCTAATGCATCCGCCATTTCATTGAGGAGCATTTCTTTATGTCCTTGTATCCAAACCACTTTAACCAACTGTATATAAGGTGGAAATAATGACTTAAACGTACTCAGCAAGTGGGAGTTGTCATTTGCAGTGAGCGAAGAACACACTGACAGCGAATCGGTTAAAATTATTGCCGAACTAGTTGGTCCAGTTAATTTGCGGAGAGCCAAAATTATCGCAAAAAACTCCGCTACGAATATGGGTACAAAATCTGGAATGCGTAGAGGAAATGACCAATCTAGAATAGGGGCGAATATCCAGATTCCACTTTTTTATTTCATTTTGCGAAGCATATGTCGCAATGACTGTCTTTATTAATGAATGAACCAGATAATCACTCATAATGGAATTTAAAGCATGGTCTCACATAAGTTTCGCTTGTTTTGGAAAACTTTTGTCAAACTATATTTCGATGGAACTGTTGCTATCACTGAAAGGAGATATGGCACTTATTTGGACATTTAGGTTGTCAAGGAAGCTCTGTATATGGAGAACTTGAGGCGTGTGAAATCTTGGCCAATATGTTTCAAAGAACAACTCAGGCAGAGAGATAAAAACTGTTTCGAAACGGCTTGCTGAGAATTCATAAAGCTTTAAAAATCATTGTACCGCCAATAATTTGAAACGTGAATGAAGTGATGGGAGTCTAGCTTCCATGTACAAGAATTTAATGGTTACAAACTTAGGAATACCTAAACACAGACGTAAGGCTTGCCTCTCAGGCATCGAAATCGGGCGAAGCTTATAAGCAGGAGCACCAGCGTATAATATGCATCCAAATTCCAGAGTCAAAGCTGTCTTGTGCTTTTTGAGGACTACTGCCCTACGTGACCACCTTTAACTTTTGTGTAGTGCCACCGCTGCATACGCGCCAGCCGATTGACTGACAATCCTCCTTTTTGTTTTTTTTCTCTCTCTCTTTCTCTTCTCTTTCCTCTCTCTCATCTTTATGCCCCAACCCCTTTCCCCAGCGTAGGGCACCAAACCGGGCATGTGCCTGGTTAACCTCCCTGCCTTCTCTCTTGTTGTTTATCCCCCAAATTCCAGCACCGGCCGAACGTACATGCAGTATATTGATGAAAGCGTTTTCCTTCGCATGCCAAATTGACTATGACTAAGCTTGCGTAACAAACCAACCGCCCCAACAACCTTTATTGATATGTATTTGATGTTTTCCTTCCAATACATGGAGCGATCTTATAGCACACCAAGCTATTTTATTTGCTCAACTTGCGGAATACCTTCTAGATGACACTAAAGAAAAATATGAATGGGGTTTTTCAAAAGAAATGGCAGAGCGGAGCATTTTTGCATAATCAGATGCTGGTGTATTTCATCAAGCCACCCTTCTAGAGTTGAGAGGTATCACTGTAGCAGCTGATATAGATTGCGAATATTGTCGGCCGCAGCGAAAAATGCGATGTCATCCGCATAAACATATTTGTGTACGTTCTGATGTGGTATAGAACGCATAAGTATAATAAATAAAACAACAGAAAGAACTGCCCCTTGCAAAACGCCTCATATTTGCGCGTACGTAGACGAATTAATGCCGCTTTGGGGACAAAAGAATGTCCTATAACAAAAAAGTTCATAAATCCATGCCGTAATGTAATTTGGGAGCTTCATGTTGTGCAACTGCTTAACTAGAACTGAATACTCAACGCTGTCATACGCTTTCGCGATGTCCAGCGTTACTAATGTGGCATACTTTCTTTCACGCCGAGCTAACCGAATCCGACTTTCAATATCTATATGTGCATGCCACATCGAGCACTCTGATCTGAAGCCACTTTGAGACACATCTAGGATATCTTTCTCGTTAATGAACTCTATTGTACGGATGTTTAACACTCGTTCAATCAATTTCACAATACTACAGCTTAGCGTAATGGACCTAATGTTTTCAAGTTCATAACCTTTATCTGAATTCTTTAACTTTGATATCACTTTAGCTATTTTCCAAGCCGGAAGGAGTCATGCTATTCTTACTGAGTAGTTGATAACCTCCAATAAAATCTCTCGAAATTCTTTATTTAGCCGTTTTAACATGACCGACGTGACTTCGTCAGGGCCCGGTGCCACTGATGGAATGCTATCTATTGCCTCTGTTAATTCAGAACTGGAAATTTCAATAAAGTCGTTGCCCCTCGGGCATGCTTTAGTGGTGAGGATAACAAGGAAGAAAAGCCCTGATCTAACCCCCAACCAATTAGGTCTTAGCGTTTTTTTTTCCTCAGGAAACAAGATATTAGACTTTAGACTGTGTGTTCATAGCTCGGGGGCATTTTCTTCTGCTTGCGAAACTGTTCTTTTAAAAGCTCCAGTATAGAACTGGTAAGCCTTCCCATTTTGAGGGCATTGATTGAATAACAGTTTTTTTTAGGCTGCTTTTCTACGTCTGTAGTCCATGGAACAATCGTCATTCCACCACTGTGAATTACCATTCTGCTTCACAGATATGACCATGAACTCAGATTTTTCGCTGTAATTCTGTAGAACAGTAGAAATGTTCATAACTTTTGAATTCGCACTTGCATAAGATATAGAAATTAGAGAAGAAAGCAAACGCTCTTTAAATTTAGCATAATTTATAAACGTGCGTACATTGGAAGCTTCGATTACTATGGAACTTGTTATTTCATAAGTAATCGGTATATGATCACTGTTTAGTGCGCAGTTAACTACGGATAAACCCCAAACATTAAGGCAGACGCTTGCAAAAGTAATATCCAATGAAGATCTGTTACCTCTCATGTACTTTGGGCTTCCTGAATTGGAACAAGTGAGGTTGTTATCTCGGGTCAGTCCCACAAATGGTTCCCGCATGCATCAGTTTTTACACCCCATGTCACATGATGGGCGTTAAAACCTTCTGCCAATAAAATATTTCTTCAACGCATACCAATTAGGGTGTACAATGGTCTGGTATCGTGTACGCCTTACGGGAAATAAACAGTGGCTATTGTAAATGTCTGACGAGAAGGCAGAGTTATCTTTACACCTAAAATTTTAAATTCCGGGAACAGTATCTTTAACGTTACCTTAGCATTATGGCAAAGGCTGTTTGATAACAATATCATTATTCCCCCAACTCTTGAAGGGTGGTCTGGCCTAAACGAACGGTAATTCTTGACATAAAAGCTGTTGTCTGGATTAGGCTAAGTTTCTTGTAACAAAATAAATCAGTATTTAGCTGAAAACTGAGACAGAGTAAATCAGTAATTACAGCAAATATCGAACGACAATTCTTCTGTAAAACTTTTAAAGGTAATGTTTTTTCGAAGTAATTGTTGCGGAGACACCTTTCTCTAAAAAACTCTCTTTCAAAAATTTACTGGCTGGATTCTTTTTTATTCCGCCTGTGGGAACGTAGTGTTTGCACGGTTTAGCGGGGATCGGCTATGTTTTTGAGTATGGACTTCAGTTTCCACATGAGTAGATACGTCCAAGTCCAGCACGGGTTCCTGACCATTAGCCGATGAGCATGCATCGGAATCATTGCCTATCTGAGGCATCCACCTTATCACTTATCGGATTTACCTCATTGGCGGTAGGGTGTATATATGACTCGAGATGACCGCTTGGTTGCGGGGTTACAATATTAGCAGTTTGATTGCTTACGACTTGAGCAATCCATTCGGAGATGCTGACAACTAGTTGTTTCATCATCCTAGCTTTTTCAGCAGCTACCTCGACTACTTGTGCACTGCTCGTCTCTGTGAACGTTTGACGTGCAGTAACGCCAGCATACTCATACTCTCTTTCCTATTTAATTGCTGTTCCCTCCCTTCTATATAGGGCATCTCTTTTCATCAATGACCTCAAGAACTTGCATTTTGTGTTGTCTAATTGAACATTCTGAGTAGTCAGCAGTATGTTGTCCACCACACAATCAACACATGCCCTCTTGTGCTGTACATTCTCAATTTTTGTGGACTACAGCAAATTTTCAGCATCGCCTCTCTGATTTACAGCCACCGGCATTATGACCTAACCTCCAGAAGTTCCGACATTGTAACGTACGAGATGTTTAATTGATCTACTTGAAACACCAGGGGCCACGCTTTCACCTCAGAAGGACATGAGGTGCCAGCAAAAGTCGCAATCACGAACTCTGTGACGACGCACTTGTTGTCCACGACTCAATTGAATCAATAAACTGCCACCCCACCTGCCACAGAAAGCTTTTATAAAGTTTCAGCAGGTCTCAGCTGCACGTCTACAGCTCGTGAAATTCCTTTTGTGCAAGCCAGGTGAGGTAAAGCAAACGCACTAACCGAAATTCTTGCGAAGGACGAACATTTGAGAAGGTCTCTCACACATTCCTGGTCTGGCTATCTGCATACTATCCCACCGCGACCGAACTGCCACACGTCAGTTATGGTCTGGTTGTAGGGGGACACTGCGTGAAGGTGTTCTTGAATGGCCTTAAGGTTATTAAACTTAACGAATTGACTACCCAAAAGTACCAGCGTGACGGCAATGCTGCTCACACCACTACGGAGAGACATTGCAAGAGGAAGGTCATCATGCCACAAAGAGGCTGTCCATGGGGAACGATTCTGACCAGGAGAATTCCTGGACATCAGTACGCCTTCAAATAAGCCTAACAAGAAAAGAAAGCTGATTCAGCTCTAAATCACAGATAAGGTAATAAAGATCCTAGAAGACAAGAAGACTACTCTGTACTGAGCCAATCAAATGATATGTTACTAGCAAATAGAAGTGGACGAAAGGACTGCGTTTATAACGCCGGACGTACTTTGTGAGTTCAAAGTAATGCCTTTTGGACTGTGTACGGCACGAGCAACGTTTCAAAGAGTCATGGATACCAGGCTGGCTGGCCTAAAATGGCACACCAGCATCGTTTACTTTGTACATAATGAATAGTTACATAAGCATTTTCTCTTCCCAAACGCCACTCATCGTTGATGTACATGTTAACGATATGACTCATTTCAATCACCTTCGGCAGCTTGATTGATTAACGTCCCAAAACCACCATATGATTATGAGAGACGCCGTAGTGGAGGCCTCGGGAAATTTTGATGACCTTGAGTTCTTTAACATTCGCCCAAATCTGAGCACACGGGCCTAGAGCATTGTTGCCTCCATCGAAAATGTAGCCTTCGCCACCGGTATCGGATCCCGCAACCTGCGGGTCAGCAGCCGAGTTCTTCAGCTACTATACCATAACGGCGGGGTTTGGCAGCTTGTAATAGGTCATCTGAGTAAAAGCTAAATACCACAATAACCGTGCATTTCATGTTGCAAATAAGCTGAACCTGCGCCGGCTAACCTAATGCAATTATGGGGCTTTCTTATTTAGAGTGTTGCTTTCTAAGCACAATAGACCTTTGATAAAAAATATTGTGACAGTCAGCAGGTTTCAACTTCACACACAAGCTCTAAGGCGAGGCGGAAATATTTAGTGGCATCTAAACTGGCGTTCAAATCACCAAATATGGAGTCTCGTCATTTTAGTCTTCAGGTATTTACGTAAGGGCAGTTCATTGTACGAGCTTAGGCCACCCTATGTTAAGGCACACATTTCTTCGTAAGCCAAAGAATGATCCGTTATTTTTATACACAAAATGAAATATCGATGACAACGTGCGAACCGCCTACTTGTAAGTGAATTGGGCGCGCGGGAAATGTGGTCAGTCTGCTTCTTCAGACTGCAGTTTCCCGTCACGAAGGAAGGGAGAACTTCGAATGAAAGCATGTGACGACAGTGTCTCGTCGGGCAAAACGGCAAGTCATCTTGCCAGCACAAGTGGCTCGCGTCACCTTTGCCTGAGACTCTTGGTAGCTCTCTGTTTATTTAGCGCTGTATTTGAGAATGCCAAGCTTTCCACCTTTTATGCCCCAGCACAGTAAAATCAGATGCCATCCACTTGCCGGACTACATGACTACATGACTACATTTTGTCTACGACTGAATAACGTGTATTTTGAGCTTATTTATATAGAAATGGGAAAGCAGCACATGGGTGCGACGCCCCACATGCTAAAAAAACTGGTCGATTTTTTTATTTCTGAAAAATTGCCGCTTTTAGTGAATTAATGCTGCATCAACGTGCCTTCTTTTTTTTCATTGAAAAGCGAAGGAGTTGTTGTCACTGTTTCTTAGCGACAGTTCCCCTTTTCTACTTTATTGTTACAAATCGAGAATAAAAACAACATAGCATATATACATTCATATACAGTCCTACATAGGTGAGTGCAGAAGTTCTCATAGAGAAAGCATAAACACTTAGCCGCCATGCTCACGTTTATCTCTAATGGGCTCAGTAGTGGTCAGAAATTGTTACTTCTTAAAAAATACAACGTTGCAGTACTTTCATTGTTTCACCATTTATCTTGAATGCCCATGGCCCTAGTATTTTATCCAACGTAAACGTTCACTCGAGATCTAGCGTATGTAGTTCCTGTTCGAGTTACCTTCTGGGTGCGTCGTGGTTAGTGTTGTCGAGCAAGGGGTGATAAATACCCTCGTCGTGGTGGACGCATAAATATTCTGACAATGTTGCACACTGCATACGAAGTTGTGTAAGCGATTACGAGTCTTAGGCGTTGCATTAAAATGTCAATACGCCTTTGAAAAGGGAGGTCTAATTGGCATTAAAGATTAGGACCAGCAGCATATAGGATCAATTTCTTTGATTTGTCTATGAACCAGGTGGACAAGCCTAATTCACGTTTCGTTGTCCTTAAAATTCTATTTACAACTTATTGAGATTTAGGAATAAGGCGGGTTTGCGTAGAATGATGAGCGGTTTTTGCCACCTCATCTGCAATTTTATTTCCCTTGATTCCGTAGTGACTGAAAACTCACTGAAATGCCACTCGATGATTCGATTTCATAGCTCTGAAATTTCTTTTGATATAGTGGTTACTATACGCTCATCAATGTGTCCTGACGTGGCATTTTTTACGCATGCGAGTGACGCCATTTAGTCTGTAATTATCGCCCATTTTCTTGGTGTCGTTGACAGTTTAATAAAGCTTATGGCTAGCAATATCGCCATGAGCTCCGACGTTGTTGAAGGGGAGAGATGGCCCAACAAACATGCATGTTCTTCGTGTAATTCTTGAATTATGAATGCTAATGTCACTGTTTCTTTGGCGATGGTGCCGTCAGTGTACACGTGTGTGTAGCCTTGGAACCTGTCAAGCAGATTATGTGGAGCCAGCTACTGTACGGCAATGATTGGCACTTCATGTTTTCTGCGAAGTCCTTCTATTGACGTTTTAATAGTTGGTAGGCCAAGTAGCCATGGTGGGTGGTTTAGGTTCAGTGGCCAATTTTTTGGCACGGGAAGCTTGGAAATGTAATTTTGGTACACATGGTGCATTTATGCTCCGGCATGGTTCACAATATTTGATATGACTGGATGTGAAGCCTGTTGTGTCACTTGGCGAAAGGAGTGCCAACAGGTCTCCATACTTTGAGTTACTGTAAAGTTGGGTTCTATTGCCTCTGCCAGTGTCAGAGAACTCGATGATGCCTGTGGGACCCAAACTTATGCGTAAGATTCGTGCTTGTAACAGCTGAGGTCGGCGTAAGGACGTTTGAGAGATGTTGTGGAGCACTGGCGCGGAATAGGCGATCTTCTGTCAGATAAGTGTACAATCAACGTGCAGTAAAGACGCTGATGCTCCACTCCATTTCGTTTTCGCTATGCGACGTATAACATTTATGATGCACTTCACTTGATTTTCTATATTGACAATGTGCTGACTTCATCTGTCTAAGGTAAAACCAAGGAACCAATGTTTTCATGCAATTTCGATTTTCTAGCCATCCACAAAAAGTTTCAAGTTTTTGACTGCCTTTCTAGTGAATGGCAAAACTACTAATTTGATGGGAGAACTCTATATGCCACGCGCTTTCAGGTAATCACTTATCGCATTTAGTCCTTGCTGAAGCCGATGTTTAATCACTTCCAATGATTTCTGAGACGCCCATATCCATCTACATGTCGTCTGAATACATAGATATGTTCAAGACTTCAGGCAGCTCTTCTGGAAGACCTGCCATTGCAGCATTGAAAAGAAGCGGACTTTAAATACTTCCTAGAGGTATATTTCTGCTCACATTGAAGCGATCGCTCTATCCGTTATTTATAGAAAGGTATATTTGCCTGTTGCGCAGGAAGTTGGCAATTCATAGAAGGGTGTGACCATGAACCCCTAGTGAAGTAAGCCCGTACAGCACAGACTGGTGGCTGACAGAGTCGAACGCCTTTTTTATACCCCTGTCACACGTGCCAACTTAAGTGCACTTCAATCGAGTACACTTAGCCGCGAGTGTCGATTTGAGCGCTGTCAGACGAGCAAGTTGAGTGTCACTCGTTGCAACGTATACACTTACCGGAAAGTACGTTCTCCAACCTCACTTCACTGCGACCAAGTGTGTAGCCTCGATACCAGTGGCTTGCACAGAAATACGCTGTTGCCTAAAACGGTGCTCAAACTATGTTTAAACTATTGTTTTTGTTTTGATTGATATGTGGGGTTTAACGTCCCAAAACCACTCTATGATTATGAGAGACGCCTATTGTTTTTTGTTTAAAGGATTTTCTCTATGTATTAAAACAAGTCATAAATCAACGAAAATTCTCGCTACTCTCTCCCTCTTAAGCAGTTTGCGGCCACGTCCGCTACGGGGATGTGGCAGCACATGTGGTGCAATGACCACGTACGTTGCGTTGTTTACTTACAGCCACACTAGCACATGTGTAGGCGAGTCGTTCTCTAGTCGTTTATAATGGTGTGTGCCACTGGTGCTACTACCACGAAGACAACGTGGTCCGACGATGAGACACTGGTGCAAAAGTAACCGATACGTATTGTTCTACAAACCCAACAATCACCACTGTCATCACTTCCAAAGTACACTTCGCTATTTCGTGTAACAGTGAACCGCCGAAATGACACTTTGTGAGCGTCAGTACACTCGCTCAAAGTGCACTTAAGTTGCCACGTGTGACAGGGGTATTATGCCTATGAACGCCGCAGCAGCAATGTTTCCTCAGCTCGTCTCATGTTTCACAAATGTAACAAGGTCAAAGATGCAGTCTATATTGCATCGCCGTCGTCTGAAGCCAGCCATCTGTTCTGGAAGAAAGTTGTTAGCTTCAATCCATGACTGTAACTTTCTGTCAGTCATTTGTTTTCATCACTTTAGATACCATCTAGACGGGCTGACTGGTGAAAATTAGTCAAGCGAAAGCGGAGATTTGCCGGGCTTTAGCCGTGGGATAATTCTCGCGACCCTCCAGCAGTTAGAACGTACGACTTCGTTCACATGTCGTTATATACCCGTCAAAGAACTAGCGTGTCATTGGGGCCTGGATTTCTCAGAACACTGTACGACACGTTGTCTGAACCAGTGGCCGTTCTTACGCGGGTTAGTGATAGAGCAGTACGCGATTCTAGTAGAGAATACGTGTTATCCAGTTGAGCATGTGAAAAAGCGCATGCATCGTCAATTTGATACTTTACAGAACTAGACTGTGTGGTAGTGTTGTGAATTAATTGTCCAGTTCCAGTCAGAATTGTGCAAAATTTAACAGCAACATCACGTAGTCTGACAATCTGAGAGATGTGGCCAATGCTCCAAATGAGCTGCACTGGGATATTGGGTGACTTAAAGCAGTGATTGTTTGCCAGATTTTGGAAGTGGAGTAAGTGGGATCAATGAATTGCAGAAATCACGCCATTTTTCCCTAATTTCTGCACCTTCATTTGTTTTTACTCACGTGCACGTTGCGGTTCTTTTCTGTTCAAAGCAACACAGCTTCTGTGTTTGCTGGGCACCAGACATGCTCGGTTTCAATACCACAATTCACATTTGATGTTCATGAAGAGGTCCAGTTATGTTCGTTTTCTCTAATTTAAACCAAAATTAGGGCAGCTTTGCAGAGTGCTTCTAAGCCTAAAATATGTGCCGAGCTTGGTGACCTCCTTCGTTTCCGTTTAGTTTTTTTTTTCTTTTTTCTTTGGTTTTTCTGTACCTTCTTTGTGTATATTTCTTCCTATATTTTTATTTTTTGCTTTCTTTATTGTTTTTTTTACTTTTTTCTTTATATCTATCTTCCTACATCATACGTGCTGCCTCTATTTTAGCATTGTTTTTCTCTATTTTACCACTATCTTTCTTTGCATCCTCTTCTTTCTCTTTTCTTTTCTCTCGGCTACATTTCTTTTTCTATAGTTTTCTTTTCCTCAATCTGTCTGTGCTATGTTTTACGCCCTCCAGTTTTCCTCGTCTTCCTCACAATTTGTTATCAGTCCTTTTTTGTTTGTTGCTCTCTCTCTTTTTCCTCTTCTATTGTCTTTCTTCGTATCCTTTCTCTCTCGCTCGCTTTCTTGCTTGCTTCCTCTTTATTTATTTCATCTCTTCTTATTCCTCTGTTGCTTTATTTGATTCTTTTCATTTTCCCAATTTCTATTTCTTTCTTCTTCAATCTCCCCAGGCTAAGCTTCACCCTTTCGCACTCTTTTGTCTCCTCATCACCCCTACGTATCTCCTCCTCAGCCTCACTTTTTCCCCACCATACTGCTCTACTACGCCCTACAACACTAAGCTTAACTCTTCTAGCTTGTCTGAATGGCAGAGTGGTCACGATTCACACCTTTGGCTCGGGAAAACACTGAATAAAACCTCGCAAAGAAATGTTTTTCGCCGACGTCTTTTCACTCTCTTTGTAACTTTGTATCTTTTTCTCTTCCTTTTGTTTTATATTTCTTTCCCTCTCTGTCTGTAATATTTCTCACTGCCATCAGCAGATTGTAGCCCGTGACGGGAAAATTCCCGCAATTGTTCTGAGAGGAAACCAGGCAATGAAGATTACGCGTTCTATGAAGAAAAATGATGAGGACAGCAAGTACCGGTTAATGATGATGAACATTTTCTCTTGCCGACAGGCAAATTAGGAAGAGCTTATATAGCTCCATTGCTAAAAGCGGCATGCCTTGATTTGTGACAGCCTACAACTAACCTGAGGCAAAACTGCAAGCCGACCTTGCTGGAACGAATTCGCCTTTTAGTGACATGGTGCAAGACAAACAAGTACGATGCAAGTAGTATAAACAAACGAGCGCTAATTGTGCTCGTTCGTTTATACTGCTTGCTTCGTCCTTGTTTTTCTCAAGCAAAGTTGCTAAAAGACTGCGATTTTCACACATAAGCAGCTTCCATATAGACAACCAAGTGACATGTTGATTCTTTTCAATATTCCACTCAACATCTTTTTAGATGCAGAAAAGTCTATTTCGGTATGGCTACAATTGCTTTGTTTACGATGATGGCTTGGTTTTAGACTGTCATAGCATTTTTACACTACATTCTGTTTGTGTTGGGTGGAACGAACTGAGCTCATTCCTCAATAAATATAACACTCCGGCAGACTAAAATATTGTAAATATGTCTGCAGGAGTGAACAGTGCTGTGCCATCCCAATATAATAATATATTTTACCTCAGAGGACAAACAAAAAAGCTAATCTCCGAAGAGTTGGCGCAGGCAAAGACAGAACCATGAGAGCCGAGTGCGACCTAATCTTGTGCAAATGAAACCCTGGTGCACGTGTCCTTCGTCTGCTATCTCTGAGCGTTAGTAGCACTGTCTGCTTAAGCGCTTATCCTCTCATAATAAATGACGATTCCACTACAGTCAGACTGAATGGCGTGATGTGCTTCTGTATGTTGCGCAATTTGTTCACTAGTGCTTCGAAGATTACAGTGCTGTAATAAAAAATCATGTGACGAGCTCAAACATCGCAACCTTCGTTTGTTAGAAAGGGCACAAAACGCGTGACGAACTCTTTTGCGAAAAAGTTGGCGTGCGGTCGCGTGGGTTGAAGCTACTTAAGAAAGTTTGAAGGATTGCCGAGGCGGAGAATTTCACTTATGTGCAGTAAAATGAAATTATGTTTCAAAATGTCCATGGCCTTTTGGAGTGTTGTAGTCGTCATGTCCCAAGACAGCGGTACGTCTTCACTCTTTTTCAAATTCTCTTTATTCGAGGACACAGATGATTTCTTGTAAACATGTGCACTTAGACGATAACCAAACTTTCAACTTACGCCAGTAATATTCAAACTCACGTCTTTGGGTACAGGAGATGAGATGGGTTAATAATGTATGCCAAGCAGTTTTACCTCTATTGTAATGACTGTTGTTCTTTGGGATGATAACATGCTGGTACACAGCGGCTGTGCAACTATCTAAAAACAGAAGTTTGCATAAAAACTTATTTAGAAGCATTTTTGTCATTGACGCGAAGTCTGTTCGTTTTTGTCTGCATTTTGCTCAACAGGCTACTTTTGGAGATTATTTCATGAAATTTTTGCCCTTTAGAGGGCAAATTATTGGCTTTGCCCTGACAGTTCTTTGTCGTTTTACCTTCAGTTCCACAGTCAGATAAA
Organism: Rhipicephalus annulatus; assembly: GCA_013436015.1. Classification (NCBI taxonomy): domain Eukaryota; kingdom Metazoa; phylum Arthropoda; class Arachnida; order Ixodida; family Ixodidae; genus Rhipicephalus; species Rhipicephalus annulatus. The sequence goes on from WOVY01001539.1 coordinate 222,160, forward strand.
GTCAACAGCGCATGTTATTAACACATTATTCATTACCTCTAGTACCTTGCTGTTCATATTCGAAGGCTCTGAAAGCTTCTTTAGGGTCGGGGTGAATGTAATCAACCATATTCATCTTCCTGACTTACATGCATTTTCTGTGCATTGTAATTGGTTCCTTTATGTGGAACTATGGGAGCTGTTCAAACATTACAGATTGATTCTAGCAGATTTGCACACAGTTTCACCCCACGATGATTTTTTAATGGCTGCATGACTGCTGGAGCTTCGAATAAATAAAATGCTTTTCGTAATATATGAACTCTAAATATAGGCTTTGGTTATAATCTATTGATTTGTATATCGCCTAATTGACGGTGTGAAGAATATCTGAAACCAGGTGCCTGTGCAATAACTGTAAGAGACTACGCAACAGTACACTTAGTTTTCTGAATAATGATTGTTTAAAAAGAGATGTCGCTTCGCGAAAATGCTACCTGGGAGCATCTTCTTTCAACCAATTGATCACACAACCCAAAAATTCAACTGCAGCTACTCCTACGGCTATCACTGCCACTACTATTCTATCTCCGCCAAAACAATAGGCTATGACTATTACTACTACATTGATGACTGCTTTGTACTCTTACCATCTTAGTGCAAAATTTGGGAACACGTGGTGTCACAAGCCGTATTTCGACCAATGAATATAAATTGTCCTCATGACAGCAGCCACCAAGGCTGCTGGCATGAGGACAAACCATTTTGTCAAACTATAGCATCCAGCAACACCCCACGTTCATTATTTTATCCTTACAGGCAATATTATTCCGTACAGGATATGTCCTTTTTTAGTACTGATATTCACAGCTTTCCGGAGCACAACAATTGCTGCACCGTAAAACACAAGCATCGAAAAAAGTGATACACTTTTTTATAACGATAATATCCAAATAAAGTAGATTCAAGCAACTTCAAATACTTGCAAATTATGCAGACATTTATCATCTATGTGTGATTCTCTGCAATTTCTCATTTTAAAAACTGGTGCTCATTGGTGCACATTAAGCATTATACATCTCATATTACTACGTAAGGCCATGTTTGCTTTTTAGCTAGCGTATGAGTAAAGTGGCCGCTGTCTCAAACTATAGTGTGTAATCTTATTGCAGAATTTCATTGAAACCATTTTAGAATGTTGCCAGAAAATCTTTTCTACTTTTCAGAGACCAAAACTGTCTTCTCGGTGTTGGCATTTTATATTATAATCTTATCCTGCAACACAAAAGAAGCATCACATATACGTAATAACACCCCGAATGTACGAATTAACGTTCGCGTCTGCCTTCTCTAGCTGACACTACCCAAGGTAGTTGATTGATTGATTGATTGATTGATTGATTGATATGCAGAGTTTAACGTTCCAAAACCACCATATGATTATCAGAGGCGCCATAGTTAAACGTTTAACCACCTGCGGTTATTTAACGTGCCCACAAATCTGAGGACGTGGGTCTACAACATTTCCACCTCAATCGAAAATGTAGCCGCCACCGCCGGAATTCAATCCCGCGACCTGCGGGTCAGCAGCCGAGTACCTTAGCCACTAGATCACCGCGGCAGGGCTACCCTAAGTACTTTGTGTATGTGAATATATCTAAATATATATATATATATATATATATATATATATATATATATATATATATATATATATATATATATATTGAATGAACTGCGGATAGCACATTTGAAAAGGAAATTGTATTTACTAACAGTTCGGCCGTGGCACGGCCTTCGTCAGAGTAAGTAGGTATGATACAATGCAGCCGCTTTTATAGGCTCACGTGATCTACTCTCGGTACTCCAGCTAGGTCAATGTGTTGACATGACTGACATGCGACAATGCATGTATATACAAGTTTCAAATTTCCTTGCGCATCAACACGCGGGGCTCAGTATGGTTTGCAGGACATGTAAAAGAGCTATGAAGTAAAGAAACCCTGGTTGACTAATATAGAATTTAATATACACTAAAATATTTTACTAATCTAAGGAGTCGTGTTGTTATAGTGCGAGGCAGGTGAGCTTTCCTACGTTTTCATTGATAACTGAACGAATGGTGTTAAATTTGTGGATCAAGAAGAATTTCCTCACTTCCCTATCGTGATTTGTCTTGAAACCGGACTGAATAATAGTGGCCCTAATTTTGTCGAAACCGTGGCCAGGCGCACTGACGTGCTTCGACAGCGGTAGATTCGGGAGGCTTACGGCATGTGCACGGTGATTATTAAAACGAATTCTGAAACTTGTCTCTGTTTGACCTATGTACTGAGCTCCGCATGTTGAACACTCGAGAAGATAGATGACGTTGATACGATCACACGTGTAGTTCCCATTTATCTTTAAAGATTTAAAGAAACACTGGACGATGTACTTATATATATATATATATATATATATATATATATATATATATATATATATATATACGAGTGAGGAGAAACAAAACTGGGTGAAAAGAAAACTTGCCGTGGGCAGGATCCGAACCTGCGACCTTCAAATAACGCGTTCGTTACTCTACCACTGAGCTACCATGGCAGCTATGCCCCCAGCCACTTTATTGGATATCTATGTCAATTTAAACGTGGGAGTGTCAGTCAGTGCCACTAGTAGCCATGACGGCGAGTGTGACACACTCTTTATGAGCCTGTTCGGTGTCACGTAGCACGTGAACTTATTACTAACAGGCAGCTGACCAATGGTCCTCCATATACAACCCGTACGAGACCATTGTTAATGAATAAGAGAAACAAGTGTATACTCAAGGGCTCGTTTTTCGTGTTTTACACAATAATAATGAGATCTAACAGACACTAATACCAAGGAACATATAGGGGAAGTTATTAGGCCAATCGTAATGTAATTGAGAAGAAAGAAAAGTGTGTGAAAAGATAACTGGCCGTGGGCAGGATAACTTGCCGTGGGCAGACTTGGTGCCTTTTGGTTGTATACGGGGGACTATTGGTCACCTGCCGGTTAGTAATAAGTTCACGTGCTCCGTGACGCCAAAAAGGCTCATAAAGAGTGTGTCACACTCGCCGCCATGGCTACTAGTGGCACCGACTGACACTCCTACGTTTAAATTGACATAAATACCCAATAAAGTGGCGGGGGGGATAGCTGTCGTGGTAGCTCAGTGTTAGAGCATCGAACGCTTTATTCGAAGGTCGCAGGTTCGGATCCTGCCCACGGCAAGTTATCTTTTCACCCACTTTTCTTTCTTCTCTTTTACATTACTATAGGCCTAATAACTTCCCCTATACCTTCCTTGTCATTATTGTCTGTTAGATGTCATTTTTAATTGTGTAAAACACGAAAAACGAGCCCTTAAGTATACACTTGTTTCCGTTATATATATATATATATATATATATATATATATATATATATATATATATATATATATATATATATATATTGAAATAACTTGAAGATAGCACATAAGAAAAGGATCGTATTTACTAACGTTTCGGCCGTGGCACGGCCTTCGTCAGAGTAAGTAGGTATGATACAATGAAGCCGCTTTTATAGGCTCACGTGATGAACTCTCGGTATTGCAGCTAGGACAATCAAAGTAAAAAATGGTAATCTGTCAGGACCTTGTGTTGACATGACTGACATGTGACGGGTGCATGAATATAAAAGTTTCAAATTTCATTGCGCATCGACACGTGGGGCACAGTATGGTTGGCAGGACATGTAAAAGAGCTCAGAAGTAAAGAAACCACGGTTGACTAATATACAATTTAATATACACTAAAATATTTTACTAATCTAAGAAGTCGTGCTGTTATAGTGCGAGGCAGGTGAGCTTTCCTACGTTTTCATTGATACCTGAACGAATGGTGTTAAATTTGTGAATCAAGAAGGATTCCCTCACTTCCCTATCGTGATTTGTCTTAAAACCGGACTGAATAATCGTGGCCCTAATTTTGTCGAAACCATGGCCAGGCATACTGACGTGCTTCGACAACGGTAGGTTAGGGAGGCTTACGGCATGTGCACGGTGATTATTAAAACGAATTCTGAAACTTGTCTCTGTTTGACCTATGTACTGAGCACCGCAAGTTGAACACTCGAGAAGATAGATGACGTTGATACTATCACACGTGTAGTTCCCATTTATCTTTAAAGAAAAACTGGACGATGTACTTGAAACTGTTTTAGATGTCGTCATGTGCGCGCACACTTTGCAACGTGGTTTGTTGCAGGGATGACAGCCTTCATGATGTGCACACGTGGTTTTAGATGAGGTTAGTAAATCACGAAGGTTCCGCGATCGTCGGTAGACCACGCGTGGTTGTTCTGCAAAGATTCCTTTGAGCCGCTCGCTCTGTATTAAAATGTTAAAATGTTTCTTTAAGATATGGTTCACATTTGGAGCTGAGGCCGCATGTGTCAAAATTAGATTAGTCCGCGAACAATCCTTGGGTCTTCTGTTAGTACTCAGCAGGTCTGAACGGTCAAGCTCTTCTGCACGTTTGATGGCGTCTGTGATTATGCTGGCCGGATAGCTCTGTTTTTCGAGCGCGCTCCGAAGTTGTTCGCAGTGGCGGGAAAATTCGCTGCTATCAGAGCATATTCTTTTAAAACGGACTGCTTGGCTGTAGGGAATACTAGTTTTGTTGTGTTTCACGTGACTACTACTAAAGTGAAGATATTGCTGCCTATCCGTGGGTTTCCTGTAAAGATTAGTTATCAGCTTCCCGTTACGTAGAGTGACCATGTCATCAAGGAAGCTTATGTTCAAAGGTGAATATGAGTGCGAATAAGAAATCGCCGGATGAGCGTTGTTAAGATCTGCTATGAAAGAAAGAAGTTGCGATTCACTATGGTGCCAGATTAGGAAAATGTCGTCGATGAACCGCTTATAGTAAAATGGCTTATATTCACAATTTGCAAGAAATTTGTTTTCAAGGAGCCCCATAAATATGTTTGCGTAGTTTGGTCCGATTCTTGTGCCCATAGATGTACCGCTAACTTGAACATAATGTGTCCCATCAAATTCGAAATTGTTAAGTTCAAGAATGAGCTTAAGCAACGTAGCTAACGTAGATGCGGAAACTAGTTTGTTGGCGTGGCAATCGTTGTACGCGCAGATAACTGCCTCGATGCCATCTGAGTGAGGGATATTAGTATACAGTGACGTGACATCTAACGTAACGAGAAACGAATTTTGAGGAACCTGTAGGTCAACAATATCTGATAGAAAGTGATTGGTATCTTTAATGTAAGAAGAAAAGCTGGACGGAATGGTGTTGATGAGGCTATCTACATAACGGGAAAGGTTCTCAGTCACTGTTCCAATTCCAGAAATTATCGGTCTACCGGGATTATCTCTCTTATGAATTTTGGGAAGAAGGTAAAACCTGCCAGCTACTGGGCTCAACGGTATGAGGGATTTCAGAGTGCCATAGCTTATTTCTTTATCATTAAAGAGCGCAGTCAAGGTATCACGAACAATATCTTTGAACTCGTTTGTTGGGTCATGATCTTTCCGCTTGTAATATGATGCATCACTGAGCTGCCTATGGCCTTCGCTGATATATTTGCTTCTGTCCATTACAACAATGGCGCCTCCTTTATCTGCAGGTTTTATAATTATGTCATTACGACCAGCGAGGGATTCAATTGCTTGTTGCTCTCTGTCAGTAAGGTTGCGGTGCAATGGTGTACGTTCTTTATATGCCTGCATGACATCGCGTTGTACAGCTCTGATATAAAGGTCCAGACATTTGTCTCTTTGGGAGGGGGGTGTCCAATGCTTGTAAGATGGCAATGATGAGCTATCGGTATTGTGAGTCGAGGACCGATCATAAAAGTACTCACGGAGGCGCATGTTACGTTCGAAATTGTGAAGATCCTTCACCAACTGAAATTCACTATAGCCTCCTGTTGCAGGGCAAAAATTAAGTCCTCGAGATAACACACTACGTTCCTCAATTGATAGATCGTAACATGACAAATTTACAATGTTATCCTGTCCAGAAGATTTACTTTCCAGCTCGGGCTGGCGCATTTCAGCTGTAGTTAGAATGTTTCCTCGTCGGGAGCATTCCTTTTTTTCTAAGTTGTCACGCGCGACCTTCTTTGATTTTTTAGCATCCAGCTCGGCTAACTTCTGTGACCGATATAATTCGAGAGTTTTTAATTCTTCAGTCGTAAACTGAGATGATTGCACAAGCTGTTTTTCCTGATTCCGCAGACCTTTTTCTGATGATTCATAATGGCTAATAAGTATGCTGGTTAGTTCAACAGATGCCCGATTTAAGGTGTTGTGCCACCTTGACAGGTTTTTCTTAGACATCTCTGATGTGGCCGGCTGCAGTTTTAGTTGTAAACCTTTAGGAGCACTTGTTGCCGCGACATACATTCTAAGCATAGAAATGTGGGATTCACAACGAGTCCGTTTTTCTATAACCTTCCTGGTCCTTAAAAAATTCATTGAGCCAACAGATAAAGTACTCTCACTTAGCTGGCGTTGTGTTAGTCAGTTGGTTCCTCTCGTGGTTGTGCCCCTGTTCCGGAGTCCGTAGCGTGGTTGAGACGGCGAAAGTGATGCAACGACCGCAGGCGGCGGTAGGCAAGACGTAGGCTGTGTAGATTGAGACTTGTTCATGTGGGCGCGCGCTGCTTTCGAGGTGACGTTCTCTGCTACGGAAGGCTTGCTCGTCATGGTGAAGGTTGCTGTCGGCGCGGTGTTGTTTCTTCCGTGAGTACTTTTATGATCGGTCCTCGACTCACAATACCGATAGCTCATCATTGCCATCTTACAAGCATTGGACACCCCCCTCCCAAAGAGACAAATGTCTGGACCTTTATATCAGAGCTGTACAACGCGATGTCATGCAGGCATATAAAGAACGTACACCATTGCACCGCAACCTTACTGACAGAGAGCAACAAGCAATTGAATCCCTCGCTGGTCGTAATGACATAATTATAAAACCTGCAGATAAAGGAGGCGCCATTGTTGTAATGGACAGAAGCAAATATATCAGCGAAGGCCATAGGCAGCTCAGTGATGCATCATATTACAAGCGGAAAGATCATGACCCAACAAACGAGTTCAAAGATATTGTTCGTGATACCTTGACTGCGCTCTTTAATGATAAAGAAATAAGCTATGGCACTCTGAAATCCCTCATACCGTTGAGCCCAGTAGCTGGCAGGTTTTACCTTCTTCCCAAAATTCATAAGAGAGATAATCCCGGTAGACCGATAATTTCTGGAATTGGAACAGTGACTGAGAACCTTTCCCGTTATGTAGATAGCCTCATCAACACCATTCCGTCCAGCTTTTCTTCTTACATTAAAGATACCAATCACTTTCTATCAGATATTGTTGACCTACAGGTTCCTCAAAATTCGTTTCTCGTTACGTTAGATGTCACGTCACTGTATACTAATATCCCTCACTCAGATGGCATCGAGGCAGTTATCTGCGCGTACAACGATTGCCACGCCAACAAACTAGTTTCCGCATCTACGTTAGCTACGTTGCTTAAGCTCATTCTTGAACTTAACAATTTCGAATTTGATGGGCCACATTATGTTCAAGTTAGCGGTACATCTATGGGCACAAGAATCGGACCAAACTACGCAAACATATTTATGGGGCTCCTTGAAAACAAATTTCTTGCAAATTGTGAATATAAGTCATTTTACTATAAGCGGTTCATCGACGACATTTTCCTAATCTGGCACCATAGTGAATCGCAACTTCTTTCTTTCATAGCAGATCTTAACAACGCTCATCCGGCGATTTCTTATTCGCACTCATATTCACCTTTGAACATAAGCTTCCTTGATGACATGGTCACTCTACGTAACGGGAAGCTGATAACTAATCTTTACAGGAAACCCACGGATAGGCAGCAATATCTTCACTTTAGTAGTAGTCACGTGAAACACAACAAAACTAGTATTCCCTACAGCCAAGCAGTCCGTTTTAAAAGAATATGCTCTGATAGCAGCGAATTTTCCCGCCACTGCGAACAACTTCGGAGCGCGCTCGAAAAACAGAGCTATCCGGCCAGCATAATCACAGACGCCATCAAACGTGCAGAAGAGCTTGACCGTTCAGACCTGCTGAGTACTAACAGAAGACCCAAGGATTGTTCGCGGACTAATCTAATTTTGACACATGCGGCCTCAGCTCCAAATGTGAACCATATCTTAAAGAAACATTTTAACATTTTAATACAGAGCGAGCGGCTCAAAGGAATCTTTGCAGAACAACCACGCGTGGTCTACCGACGATCGCGGAACCTTCGTGATTTACTAACCTCATCTAAAACCACGTGTGCACATCATGAAGGCTGTCATCCCTGCAACAAACCACGTTGCAAAGTGTGCGCGCACATGACGACATCTAAAACAGTTTCAAGTACATCGTCCAGTTTTTCTTTAAAGATAAATGGGAACTACACGTGTGATAGTATCAACGCCATCTATCTTCTCGAGTGTTCAACTTGCGGTGCTCAGTACATAGGTCAAACAGAGACAAGTTTCAGAATTCGTTTTAATAATCACCGTGCACATGCCGTAAGCCTCCCTAACCTACCGTTGTCGAAGCACGTCAGTATGCCTGGCCATGGTTTCGACAAAATTAGGGCCACGATTATTCAGTCCGGTTTTAAGACAAATCACGATAGGGAAGTGAGGGAATCCTTCTTGATTCACAAATTTAACACCATTCGTTCAGGTATCAATGAAAACGTAGGAAAGCTCACCTGCCTCGCACTATAACAGCACGACTTCTTAGATTAGTAAAATATTTTAGTGTATATTAAATTGTATATTAGTCAACCGTGGTTTCTTTACTTCTGAGCTCTTTTACATGTCCTGCCAACCATACTGTGCCCCACGTGTCGATGCGCAATGAAATTTGAAACTTTTATATTCATGCACCCGTCACATGTCAGTCATGTCAACACAAGGTCCTGACAGATTACCATTTTTTACTTTGATTGTCCTAGCTGCAATACCGAGAGTTCATCACGTGAGCCTATAAAAGCGGCTTCATTGTATCATACCTACTTACTCTGACGAAGGCCGTGCCACGGCCGAAACGTTAGTAAATACGATCCTTTTCTTATGTGCTATCTTCAAGTTATTTCAATATAGAAAATACCCGGACCTGTCGTGCCTTCCCTATATATATATATATATATATATATATATATATATATATATATATATATATATATATGTGTGTGTGTGTGTGTGTGTGTGTGTGTGTGTGTGTGTGTGTGTGTGTGTGTGTGTGTGTGTGTGTAGGGTTTTGATTTATTGGTTTCCCTTCCCACTAGGCTTAAAAATATGTCCTGAGGCTGACTCCACTGGAACCTGTGCTACAAGATTGCTGTCCAATAGGCCTTGACTGGATGGTGGTGACGCAGACGCAGAGAGTGGCTTTCTTTCTGCTTCCAATTAATCTGTAGTCTTTTCATCTCTAAACCAGCCTGCCGTACCTTCATGTGTTGGCGATTTCATATTTGGTTCTGACTTCTATTAGAATGATCTGGCGCTCATAAACTTCCTCTTCCTCTATCTCACCTTCCAAATTATCGAGGTCAACTGCATCCTCTACTTCCTTGTCAATTTTTTTTTAGTTCGTCATGGTGGGTAATCAAAACTCGGTTATTACGTCATAACTCACAGATTGTGGGCGATCCAATTGCCGAAGACGTTCGACGTCTGAGATAACCTGAATGACGGCCTTGCGTGTTTGACTCAACCTTTCGTGGAGAGCTTCCATGATCCGGTCCAGTGTCGGAAATAGGAGAAATCACGGGCCGGCCGTGTCATGAGGCGAATAGTCGGAGTCAACACGGCATACATCGCAGAAGGTTCGCAAAAGAAACATCAGTCACTAGTTCGGGCTGTCGTTGTTCTTCGGGATCTTGAGAATATCAGGCCATCGTCGTAAAGGGCGAGTCAGAGTCAGTACTGAGCCGGAGTAGACGTGAGCAACACTTTGATATATATATATATATATATATATATATATATATATATATATATATATATATATTGTGAAGAAGAAGATGTGCTTGCGGCGAGCAGCATCGCCAACGCCCGGCTCTTTCGGCTCATGCTTCGGCTCGCTGCTGTGCTGATCTCTGCTGAACGGTTCTTCACGCTGTCTGGCCGTTGTCGTTATCGACTAATAAACCTCGTCGCAATATATATATATATATATATATATATATATATATATATATATATATATATATATATACGGTACGTACCGCACATGCGCAGTACGTGGGCTTGTTAGATACGCCCAACTGCCCAACTAAAAGTGTCTAATTAATGGCATGAACAAATGTACAAATCAGTCTAATGTACCCCGGCTAAAGTTTAAAATGATTAAGCAGCCGCATAAGTCTTCGGTCAAACATCTTTCAGTTTCGAATGTTGTCGAAGAATATGACCGAACCCTACATAAACTAACACGATATCCATCATCATACCTTGAGTATGGAATCCCTTCGTACGACACAAATTTAGACGCACAAATGGAAAGGGTGCAAGAATCAAGCAAAAGTGCCCTCAAGAACACGCTTGTCTACCATGAGAAGAGCTAGATTATTTACAACAAGATTTTCAACCTGGCGCATTGGTGCTATACACTCTAAAAAATATCGAGTAAAAAGGGTGTCTTTTTGTCTCACAACAATAATCGTCATCAGGCTTGCGTGCACTTCTGTTCTTGAAAACTTGGTGCTGGCCACTTTCCTATCGAGAATTCAATGTAACCCTGAAAATGTGCATTTCGATCGTGACCGGAATGTACCGGGCGCGGGGCGATCGCGCAAGGATGGAACGCACTATAGATGACGATTATTGTTGTGGGACAAAAATACACCCTTTTTACTCGCTCTTTTTTTAGAGTGTCCGAAACACTTTGGTAGACGAACAAAAGAAAGCTCAGTTCAGTCATGAAAGGACCTTACACAATTCTTTGTAGAGTGTCTCCTGTGAACTATGACGTCGAAAAAAAATGTAACAAACAGGCTCTCGAGGGCCTGGTTAGCCCGTTTGTTTTGTTTTTTTTCGTTTTTCTTTTTAATTTAGTGGCTTCCAAACTGTGAGGGTGGCCCTGTGCTACGGGAACTTGTATCATTTCGCTTAAATCTTCCGAAGAAGGCTGGTCCACCAGCCGAAACTGCTAAGAATAAATAAAGTATTGTTTTGTTTCTTATACTAAACTATTCTCGAAGTTTAGTATATATATATATATATATATATATATATATATATATATATATATATATATATATATCCTCCACTACGGCGTCTCTCATAATCATATAGTGGTTTTGGGACGTTAAACCCCACATATCAATCAATCAATATATATATACCTTAAAAACGAAAGAATTGGTCAAAAGTAACGATTTTTTATCGGCTGATTAGAACTTTATCGAAGCAATAGTAATAATAGCACGGTTTCGAGCAACCTTTAATTTTGTACAAAGGTATTTAGGGCTCTATTAGACTTCATATCTTTTCCTCAAAATAGCCAAATCTCAGAAATTGTACAATTCGTCACATTTTTACCGTACTTTGTTTATTGACGCACTCCAAGTAAAAAAAAATTCATGATACGTTCTGTCATAGAACACTTCATTGCAAATCTTGAACGAAGCCTAGTCAAACTATTTTGTGTTTAGACAAGGAAAATACATCTTTTCTTGTTGGCCCGAGCACGTAGCCTATATTCCGCTTTGTTGCCACTTTGCCGTAAAACACGTGGTCGCATTGAGAGCTTACGTAGTTAGAGGAGACAGCAAGATGCGAGATGCATGACGGTCGCTCTTGAGTTCTCAAAAGCTTTGTCACCTTGGTGTGAACGAGTGTTAGGGAAAGAATGGTAAACAGAATGTGTTTAACTTGATTTCGTATGGGTAGACCAGTAGTTTGCCATTGGCTGTTTAGGACAATATGCCAACGACACCGTACGCTACCTCCGGGCGTCCATACTTCCCACTGGACCTGCTAAACAAGCTATCGTTTAAACACAAATTCATTACTGGTTGCCATCACATTACTGCCAGAAGGATTTCAAGAACACACGAGCCTATGACATACATGTCGCATGTTGCCGACACCTGATACGAGTGTCAGCTGCGTAGAGGAACACATAGTCTGCAACAGAATCGCAACAAAATTGAATGCAGCGTGCGCAGCAGCCAACTTTAAAAATTGTTTTCCTTGCTTAAAGAAAAAAATATTTAACAAGACTAAACCCTTAACGATTAACTATTCTATCAAACAATGCCACATCATGAATTCTTACGTGTACCGCATCCGTACATGAAGTCCTATCAACTTTGTACAGAAGTGAACATTTTCTAAAACCATACTGGCAACAAGATCGCTTATGGGGAGTTTTTGTTTTGCGAAAAAAAAATCCGAACCTTTGGGTAATTTTGACGTTTTTTTTTTCAAATACGTACCAAGTAGGGAAACGCGGTTGCAACTGTTAAACATGGTAACCGAATAGAAGCTCTGTAGTAGCACAAGCGCTGCCTGAAAACTCAAGACGCAAAATTTATTTCACATGTATGTTCTACTAAATACAGTTCATCGAAGCAATTGAACTTTGGTGAGAGTGTGTTAGGGGGGAGGGGAACAACTGTGGGCCCAGGCTATATACAGACGATCACAGCGAGTGCTATAGGACAAAAAGATATCATTTTCTATGCACGTCGACAGCTACGAGATTGATCACTACATGAACGCATATTTATTTATTTTTTATTTATTTATTTACAGTACCTTACAGAGCCCTTGAGGGGCATTGTGTAAGGGGGGCGGTACAGATAATATGTTAGCAAAATATATATACATAATATCTACACATACAATGAATATAATAGAAAATTCAGTTCAACTTATGAACATGTAAGCAAAATACATACTAGAAAAGTGAGTTAGATTATGTGAAGGTGAAATACAAAAAACTCTTCTGATAGTAACTACAACCTAGCAATAGTGCAAAAACATCGGCAACAGTCCTATAACACTGATGGTTACGAAGATGCGATAGAGCAGTCTTTGGTGCATAAGTATTTTTTAAGAGTATGATAGAACTTTGTGTGGTCTTGTTCTGACGCAAGATCATCTGGCAAATCATTCCACAAACGAATAGCTCGTAGAAGAGCTGACTGGTTGAAAGCGTTAGTATTGTCGTACATGCGTGATAAGCTAAAGGTGTCATGTAGTCTGCTTGAAGTTCGATGTGCTAGATTAAGGTGAACAGATGGCATCATGCTGGTGTGGAAGAGTTTGTGAAATAGTGATAAAAGTGTGATGTCATGGCGAATTTTCAGTGGCTCGAGTGCAAGGCTATGTTTAATCTGTGTTACGCTGGACGGGCAGCTGTGATTACGCGCTATGAATCGACTAGCTCTGCTCTGTATACATTCTAACTATCTATGAGGTATTGTTGATATGGTGACCAAATGGAAGATGCGAATTCCAGTTGAGGACAGATTAGAGCAAGATAAGCCAGTTTGCGCACATCGGAGGGAGCACTGTATAGATTTCGGCACAGAAAACCTAATGATCTTGATGTGTTGGCACAGATAGAAGTGATATGTGTGGACCACGACAGTGTAGAAGCTAAGTTTATGCCTAGGTATTTGTAATGATCAATGCGTTCTACAATGCTATTATCAATTATGTATTGGCTAATAAAGTTATCACGTTTGCGACTAAAGGTGATTAGTTTGCATTTGGAAACATTAGGTGTCATCTGCCATGTTTTGCACCACTCAATTATATGCTCGAGGTCTTTTTGAAAAGTTAGATGATCGCTCTTACTGCGGATGGCACGATAGATAATGCTGTCATCGGCAAATATACACATACATGAGGATAAGTTGTCAGGCTGGTCGTTAATGTAGATGAGGAAAAGTAAGGGACCAAGAACACTGCCCTGTGGTACACCAGTGGAAACGTAACAGAGTGATGAAGAGTGATTGTTGGCGATAGTGAATTGTTGGCGGTTAGTAAGGAAGTTTCTGAGCAATGTTAGCGTTTTAAGTGATGACAGTTTTAGTGATGACAGTTTTAATATCAAGTGACAATGAGCAACACGATCGAATGCCTTTGCAAAATCAAGAAATAAACAATCTGTCTGTAGATTACTCTTCATGATAGAATGTAGGTCGGTGGTGAACTTAAAGAGTTGAGTCTCGCAAGAACGACCCTTTTGGAACCCGTGCTGGTTTGAGAAAAAGAAATAGTTGGATTCTAGATGTGCATAAATGTTAGAAGCTATGATATGCTCAAGCATCTTGCAACATATGCACGTCAAGGAAATGGGGCGATAATTTTTAGATGAACTTTCACTACCACTTTTATAAACTGGCACTACCTTCGCTATCTTCCAGTCAGAAGGCAACATTCCTGTAGCGAGCGACTGCCGAAAAATGTGAAACAAGATATTGCCAGACACATAAACAGTGTTTTTAAAGTTTTTGAATTGATATCGTCAATACCAGAAGATGATGACATCCTCAGATTTTCAATTATTTTAACTATGCCTTCAATTGTGATATCTATAGGTGTCATGAATGAGTAATCGCGTTCAACAAATTTTGGAAGATGAGCATGCTCGCTAGTAAATACAGATGAAAAGAAATAATTAAATTTTATACATCTATACACGTTCTCGGTCTTATGTGGAAGGAGAATTAAGGTTCGTCCACTCAAACCGCACTCCCTTCGAGCGCCAATGCTGTGACCAACCGGGTTCTCTCGGCCTTAGGAGGTGGGCCGCGTCATACTTTCCGAGTACGTACCGAAACGTTGACCAGCCCCGCATAAAATTGCCAGGGCCATCCCAGCATGGCAGTTGATGCCTGTTCTCACGCCTGGAGCCACCGTACAGAAATAACGTCAAGGCTGCCGCCACGGACAGAACCAGCACAGCTACCTGGACAGCGTGTCGCACCGCTACAGGAACGACAGCCAGCCGCGAGAAACGCCTCTACACACACGGCTATGCCCAACCCAGAAGGAACCCAGGATTGTTGACACCAAGAAGAGGTCCAGACAAGCTGGATCAGAACTATTTTTCGTGGGTTCCTGGCAAGATGTTCGATCCCCAATGGTGCGTTTTGCCGAGTAGACTCCATCACTCGAGCGCTTTTCTCGAGGCCACTGCTAGAACACGCACAGAGTCGTACCTCTTCTGAACACGGTAAATCCCGCGCACTTCGACAAATCGGCCCCAAACAGCTACGACAAATATAAATTTGTTCTCGCAGATCGTTAAAAATAAGCGCCAAAACACACACTTCCCAAGTCTCTGTTTGACCACAGTGTGTGCATGCCTGTGTGTGTGTGTGTGTGTGTGTGCGTTGAAACCACCACTTGTGCTTCTACAAAGACTATCTTTAGCGGTGGTAATTACCTATTGTAAAGGTTTTGCATTTATTTTCAAATTACGTTGAGGCCGATTGCATTAGGTACGTAGGCTAACTTTATACCATTCCGCTTTCACCTCTAAAATCAACAAAAAGTAGTTCGGTACAAAACCACTTTTCGCGATACAAGCTATGCACGATGAAACACAAGAATAAATTAAAGTTTTCTGTCGCAGTTGTCGATGCCACCACTGTGGCAAATAGAGGCAATGACATGAAAACCACTAATAAAATTATGAAATTGTAAAAGAATAATAAAGCATCCTGGCTGTAGTGGTGCCACACCTGGAAGAAGTTAGGAGCTTGGAGATCTTCCTATTTTCTCTTTGTTTCTTTCCATCTTTTTCTTTTTTCGTCATGTTTATTTCAAGTTTTTTTTTTCGCTTTTGGCGCCGTTTCGGTCACTTAATATCTGTCTCTTCTGGTATTTTTATACTTCTATCTTCTTGCAGTTTTCCTTTCTTTCTCATACTCCTTAAGTCTGGCTTCCACTTTCTCTCTCTCTCTTCAATAACTTCTCTTTCTCATTGAGTCTTTCTATTTCGCCCTTTCTTTCTTTCTTTCTTTGTTCCGCTTTACTCTCCCTCCTCCTCCTCCTTGCCCTCAATCTCCTAACATCCCTTTCCGCACCCGTTGCTATGCTACACCCTAACACTATGTTATGTCCTGCTAACCTGCATGGTGGGACACTTTGTTACAAGACTTGTCGTGAGATTACGAATACACCGTTTCGTTTCCCAATTAATAAGAAAACTTCTCGTGAAGAACTTCTGTACTTTTTTTGCAATTTGTTTCCCATCAATACTCGTTCTACCGCCCACAATGCAATTACGTCCCGACCCGTAAAATTTGTCCCATGTATTCTGGTCGCGAAGCAGAATAAGATGAAGAAGGTGCGTTCCTGCTCATGGTAACGGAAAGTTCAACAACTCCACTTCAATAAAAAGTAGCAGGAAACGGCACGTAAGCACATGCCTTTGATGTTCATTTCGTGCAAAGATCGCGCATTGAAAACGTGCGTACACCTTCACTCTCGTTTTGAATGAGTATAGTAATCACCGTTTGTAATTTCTCCCTTTCTATCAGACTTCTTCTGGCGCACAATTTTTCTTCACTATATTATGAGCTCAGGAGCTTCAGGAAAGTGTCACCTGATCGTTTTGGCATTATATGTTTGCTACAATTTCAAACGAAGGCATGCCTTCTGTGATCCATGTTTTATTTACAAAAGTTTTGTTTTTGCAGATCCGCCCGTTGTTTCATCAATCGACGCAGTGATAGAAAAGTGTGAACCAGCTACGGATTACAAATTTGTGAGTATTATTAGAATCCTGATACCCTTTTTAGCTATAAGCTCAAACTGTTGAAGGTTAAGTTCCACTGTAGCTGACCCAGTGCACAGGTGTCCTTTATTTCCCGTCAGTGTTGTAGACGTTTTTGTTTGTGTATTCGCTAAAATACAGGCACTCTCACACTTTGAGGTCTGCTCTCACGCAAACAATACCAAGGAGGTTCCTAATTAAGAATCTTTTTTTTAGTTTCTTGCTCTAGAGCATGCAAATCAGGGCCACTTTAATTAGTCGCCATGCAGTTACACAGCGCATTGTGATAAGTAACTCTCCTTGGGCAGGCAGCTCTTTGAGTCAAATTTAAATGTTGCTGTCAGATCTGTTTAATTCAGTCAAACCACACCAATTGCTAAAAACAAGTACGCAACGAGGAAATGCCACTTTTTTGTTGTTGTTGTTGTTGTTGTTGTTGTTGTTGTTGTTGTTGTTGTGTTGTTGTTGTTGTCAGAAAACTCTGCTTGTTTGAATAGTCTTTGCTTAGTGCTGTTTTTGGTAGAACACACCTAAATAAACGAACGGAAAATCAGGCTCGATTCGTAATCAACATGGCCTGTACGCTGCTGTATTCTCATTACGGTGCTTCTAACATTCAATGCAAAACTTAATACAATAGGCATGCTTAGCGCAATGATCTGTGCGAGGTATCCTCTGTAAATTAGAGTGGCGAAAAGTAATATTTCAAAAGTTCGGTTCTTCAATTTTCCCATATCAGTTCCTTGATGTCCTGGTTTTCTGCTGCGCTAATGAAACAAAAATGAACCCACTAGTAAAAAATAAAACAGGGGAAGTTGGCGTGAACTGGTTTTATGTACGGCGAAAGAGGGTCTTTTTTCTAAGGTATAGAATGCCAAGCACAGTAGTTCAATATTAATACTCGCTTAATTGAAGACCCAATGACGGCTGCTGTGGCAAGCGCAAAAGGTGATGCTAAGCCAAATCAGGTCGCAAGGTTTCCCTAACGAACCGGAAAACAACCATTGGTTGAAAGGTGCGAAGGCTAGAATGAGGATTCGTTCTTCATCACCGCCACTATGTATACAAGACAATGGCACGCCACAGGACGCTAGGCTTTTTTTATAAAAATTATATATAAAGAGATGTTGGCGCACAAGTAAAGCACCAGCTACTCCTTAGCCTTTGAGTAGCTAGTGCACATACCTCTTAAGAAATCGTTGAGGTTGCGAATAAATTCCTCACTGGATAGCACACCACCCTATTAAAGATATCAAAACTTTGCATTTCTTCACTAGGGTAGCAGTTTAAGCTAGCTGTTATCACACGGTGTTGTCACGGTGTTTAGCGAAAGTCAGAGAGAAACAAAGCTTTTGCTTTGATTTGCTTCCCTAGATAAATGGCACGTACCCAGTTTGGGGAATTTGCCACGAATGCAACGTAGAGCGTGTAAATGTTATTTTAGGTAAGCTATAAAATATAAAACCAAAAACGAAGAAAAGAAATGGCAATAATACGTAAAATATTCAATTTATTACAAGTAATATGCTTTTCAGCTTGTATTCCGAACTACCGTAATAACCTGATGGAAATAATTTTAAAAACTTGAGCTTTAACTGAACGACCTGACGAATAATTTCAAATATCAGGTTATATTGGTACTCATTGAGTAAATATAATGAAATTACACACAGGATCAAAGGCATCCTTGTGGCAGTATCCCAAACCTGAGGAACCGAAGCTTAAAACATTTTATTTTCATAAGCTCAAGCCTATTTTTGTAAAAGGAGTAATTGGAAGTCGAATTCTGATACGAGAATATCTTGCACACGACAAAAAGTAATGTGCAATATTTTCAAGTTCTCCGCAGATTTGGTAGAGCACTCGCTGTCACGCACGGCAACAAGTATTTTCAACCCCTGCCTTTCTCTTTCAAGAAGTGAATTAATTTGAAAAGCAAAGCACTGTCCCATTCATGGCCTATCCCCCTAGGTGGGTTGCGCCAAGGTGTTGAGGAACCAACCAACCAACCAAAGCCTTTCTCTTCTTTTCCTCTGAGTTGCACGAAACACTCTGAATGCCATAATTTTAAATTGCTCGCCAGTATTGACTGCTAGTATCTTACGTCGTCGATCATTTACCTTGAGGTGAACACGGTGACGATGCTTCATCGATGATTCAGCCGTATAAAGTTATGCAGTCCATGCAATGAAAACAAAATAAAGAACAGCTTGTTTTTCACCACTACTTAGCTGATCATGCTGCAGCGCATTCAGCTCACATATATAGCAACCTCAATACCTGAATAATGTGCAAGCTTCTGTCTCTCTCACATTACTACAATGAACCACATTGAGAAATATGGACGTATTACAAAACTCTCTTCTCTGAGTCCTGTTGTGACTCGGGGTGCCGAGTCGTATCCCGCCTCTGCCAACCAGTTGTTGCGGGTCGGAAGGAAGGTCGCTAGAGGATACGAAAACAAAACCCGGTCTCTTGTGGTAGCGTGGTGTAGCTTCGGGTTGAGGAAACGAACGCTTACGAGATGGGGATACGAAAAACAAACAGGTTTATGGCACTATTTACACTTATTTACAGCATGGTAGGTTAGGAGTTCACAAACCACGAACGTGGTGGTTAAACCGTTACATAGTTCAGAGCGACGTCCTGCACTCTGCAGCGTCCTTATAAGCCCTGTCGGGCTCCTCCTTCTTGATGGGAACGCCAATCACACACACACAACAGGTGAGGGGTACGAGCATGCACGGCGCACGTGAACATCCAATTTTGAGTCGAGATCACTGCACTGAAAGGTGGCGCCAGAGGGGCTCTTGCTCGTCGTGTGTGTCGCTGGTCGAGGGGTCCCAAGCTTTGGACAGCAGACAGCAAACGGTCCGCCAATCTGTCCGCTCAATTAGCAGGGCACTTTGTGGCGGCGGTCGCCGTTTCTTCAAAGGAAGACGCTGTCTTTGTTGTCCTCTCTGGAACGGCTTACAGCTTCGTGGCGACACGACGTCTCATCCTCCGGCTACCAGGGACAAAGTACCTGGCGGGCATAGGCAGCCGAGCAG
This sequence comes from Rhipicephalus annulatus, assembly GCA_013436015.1. Lineage (NCBI taxonomy): Eukaryota > Metazoa > Arthropoda > Arachnida > Ixodida > Ixodidae > Rhipicephalus > Rhipicephalus annulatus. The sequence goes on from WOVY01001539.1 coordinate 242,023, forward strand.
TCAGCTACCTCTTTGAGGATTAAAGAGCGCCGCTCCACCGTCAGCTCTCGACGCTGGTTCCAAGAAAAATGGGGTTCCAGGCGTGGGAACGCTGCCCGGCTACGCTTCTCAGCGACAGCATGGCGCCTACCGATAGCGGTCATAACAGCTTCCCCTCGCCAGATGAGTCACGGAGGGGAGCAGTCAACACTGCTGCTCGCAGGGACGACGAAAGGGTCAGTAGTTGAATGCCAGGAACTGGCCTTCGCTTGTGGCATGGTCTGGGTGATTGCCGAATCTTCGACAGCATCTCTGATACTCGACCACATGTACAAGCAAGCACTCGGCCCCCTTCGAACAAACCAAGCCAAAAGAGGGATGGCAAACCAATTTTCTTTACTAGCTTTAACAAAAAGCTCACACTCAAAACTATCAGGACTCACTTGCGCTGAGAAACCGAACGTGCTACCTTACACAAATTTACATAATAAGATGCACGAAAAAAACTAAAATATCAATTTTGATACATCAAGAGCACCCCAGAATGGCTTAGAAAGAGCGGCTGAGTGCGTCAACGTTCCCATTCAATTTGCCCTTTACCTAATGCCAAAATTATATTTTCGAAGAATCAAGCTCTGCCTCACAAGGCGACTGTTCTTTTATGTCACGGTTTGCAGCCAAGTAAGGGGAAAATGGTCTGTCCCTACTTTAAATTTAGCACATCTGAGATAACACTGAAACTGATGAATGCCCTACACAAGGCAAGCACACTCCTTTCCTGAAGCACAGTAGGTTATCTCACGAGAGCCCAATTTCCGGCTCAAGTACAATGCAGCTTTGCTTGTTACCATTGTCGTCCTGATATACGGCTGCCTCCTTCTTTTCATCGCCGACTACTTTCATCGGTTCTGTCCCGCTGAGAGCATCAGTCTGGTTTTGGATTCAGCGAGCGCTAAGATTGTCCTAACGTCCGTTTTTGTTTACGTGTACCAATAACCGTCTACTATTGAGACATTAAGCTCACCAGTCTCCCGAAAGCTTAACCTAAGCTGTGACCTAACGGTCTACCTCAACTGTTAGGGAAATCTTGATGATCTGCTCAAGATCAATAGATCGATCATTCTTCAAAGAAGACAACAACAAAAAAGTAACAAACACTGCCTTCTAGCAGGTTTGTTCGGTTAGTTACCTGCCTTTGCTAACGCCTTTGATTAAAAAAAAACACTGAGTTCTTCTGAGCGCTTTCAATTATACTCATTCTTACGGCGCTGCAAAATTCACGGCACTACTAACAAAACGCTTAAGCCTTCACAGATGGTCTAAACGTTCATTCTTACATTACGTTGCAACACACCGTGTACAACACAAAAATAGTGCTAAGTGCAATACTCATCAAATGCACCTCACAATAATGCACAGGGTTTCGCTAAAACTGTGCACCAATGGTTCTCAATTCTCATAATGCGCAACGACAACTCCACTGTGTTGCGCCAAACTTAACCATTTTACGAAATCATCTGGTCTATGTTAATATCTTCTTCCTTAAATGCTACGTCACGCCACATCCACATGACAGTAAAGGCATACGATATTAAACTAAACCTTTGAAACACTAAAAAAAATAGAACAATTTTTTAGTTTTTACCTTCTCGGTATATTCGTACAAATGATTAACGAACTTCACTTTTCAGCCTTTAGTTCGGCGGTTTTCCTTTTCAAAAATTTACTCCGCATCATGTAACTTACAAAATTACAAAGGAGTGAAATTACACCTACAAAGTAAAACTAAGTAACCATAAAGAACAAGCATGTGTTACTCAATCTTACCACCCCCTTTTCGCAACTAGATTCGCTTGAATCGCACACGATGGGGTCGTGGTCCCGGCAGTTTTCGAGCACGCCAGAAGCTACAAAATGCACAAACTCTAAGCAGTGCACTGCCGTCACACCTCATTTTCCACTTCGGCCTGTTCCCCTCAGGAATTTGAAAGGGACGCGAGGAGCAGGGGTGAAACCTGTGCCGTTGTTCTTTTGTGTTCTACCCTACGCGGTATCTAGCCACTCTGTGCTTTCGACTTTGATCCACCGGGCAAGGCCGCTTTCCCGAAGTCGTCGAACGCAACCGCGCTTTTCGTTGGGGTAACGCACCTCGTTTCCCCCCTCTACACCTGGCTCGCCGCTTGTGCTTCCCTGAACGCCACGATTGACGTTTCTTGAAACGGATGAGCGGCTTACCCCTATGCCTTTCTCGTGACAAGGTGGAACCTGTCGTAGGCTTACGCAGTGACGAACGCTTCCGCTTCTTTCTTTTTCTGCGATGCTCGCAAATCACTTCGATAATACGGCTGCACTGCTGAAGCATGGCGTTCTTGCTCTCACCGGCCACTGCGCTATCCATGCCTACATTTGACGATGTCGAAACGTCCTCTTGAGGCACGAAGAAGGTTTCCAGCCTCTTACTAGGCCCATTAGGGCTGCTGGCACCCTCTTCATCCACGCAAGGAGCGTCTTTCGACATCGTCCCCACCTCCAGACCGGCCACGGCCTCGTTCTCCGCATTCTCTACCTTGATGGATTCTAGAATACGCGGGCCCTTCTCTGGCACGATCTCTGTTTCTAGCGCTTCATGAGGCGCCTCAACTTCCAGCGCTTTGTGACGCGCCTCAATTTCAGACTCCGGTGCGAGTCTTTCTTTCTTTTTGCTAACAGAAGTTCCGAACCTCCTGATTAGCTCTGCTTTAATAACTTCATAGTTGTTCACGTGCTGCTCACTGAGTCGCGCAACAACATCCGCTGCCTCGCAGGGCAGAACCGTGCGTAGCTTCTGAGACCAGGTGTCTCGCTCACACTTCAGTTGACTACACTTTCGTTCAAAGAGTCTAAGATACAGGCCCATATCCCATGATACTTCATATAGCTGCATGTACCTAGACATCTCGAACTCTGCCTCATTTTCGAGAAGTACTCCTTGCTGGAGTCCCAGCCTCTTACTCAATTCGTAGTCTTGTTTGAAAAACTTTCTCTTGAGGCCTTCTCTTTCGTCTCCACTCTTTCCTTCCATCTGAGCTGCTCTTAGTTTTCTTTCGATGATGAGGTCCCATTCTTCACTTAGTTCCTCATCATCAGCCCCCAAATCATTAATCGCTTGAATGATCATGGGTTTTCGTGCCAAACCCTTTGTATCAATCCCCAATTCCTCACACAACAGCAACAAGTCTGACTTCTGCAGCTCCCGTAAGTCCATAATCGTACTGAGTGCTCGCTACTTCCAAAATAACTTTTCGAAACGGCAAAACTGAGTCTTTTGGCAAAGTTAACTACCAGTTCTAAAATTTAACCCTCTTTTAGAACCTGGTTCACTCAAAGGAAAAGCCAAGCACTCACCCATACGTGATCTATGTCTCGAGCCAGCTGCTTCTCCTGGGCCGACTGTTGTTGTCACTTGTAGCTTCGTATCCGACCGTTGATCACCAGTTGTGGCGAATCCCGGGGTGCTGAGTCGTATCCCACCGCTGACGACCAGTTTTTGTGACTCGGGGTGCCGAGTCGTATCCCACCTCTGCCAACCAGTTGTTGCGGGTCGGAAGGAAGGTCGCTGGAGAATACGAAAACAAAACCCGGTCTCTTGTGGTAGCGTGGTGTAGCTTCGGGTTGAGGAAACGAACGCTTACGAGATGGGGATACGAAAAACAAACAGGCTTATGGCACTATTTACACTTATTTACAGCATGGTAGGTTAGGAGTTCACAAACTACGAACGTGGTGGTTAAACCGTTACATAGTTCAGAGCGACGTCCTGCACTCTGCAGCGTCCTTATAAGCCCTGTCGGGCTCCTCCTTCTTGATGGGAACACCAATCACACACACACAACAGGTGAGGGGTACAAGCATGCACGGCACACGTGAACATCCAATTTTGAGTCGAGATCACTGCACTGAAAGGTGGCGCCAGAGGGGCTCTTGCTCGTCGTGTGTGTCGCTGGTCGAGGGGTCCCAAGCTTCGGACAGCAGACATCAAACGGTCCGCCAATCTGTCCGCTCAATTAGCAGGGCACTTTGTGGCGGCGGTCGCCGTTTCTTCAAAGGAAGACGCTGTCTTTGTTGTCCTCTCTGGAACGGCTTACAGCTTCGTGGCGACACGACGTCTCATCCTCCGGCTAGCAGGGACAATACCTGGCGGGCATAGGCAGCCGACCAGACGGCTACCTCTTTGAGGATTAAAAGAGCGCCGCTCCACCGTCAGCTCTCGACGCTGGTTCCAAGAAAACTGGGGTTCCAGGCGTGGGAACGCTGCCCGGCTACGCTTCTCAGCGACAGCATGGCGCCTACCGATGGCGGTCATAACAGTCCCCAAAGTCTATATGCGCTAGTTTAGCACTGCATTATGTTTTAAATCAACGATGTGAGCTTTTACGTTCACCACAGTATTTTCTTCTTGTGTTATACCTGTAACATCTGCCAATTAGCCCAGCGTCAAGCTTTACTGCATTGTACTAAATTAACAGCGCGAAAGACAGGACTACGGATGAGATGACATACATCAACTCGCGTTGCAACCCAATTTCCTAGACTGCTATCCTAATTCAGTTTGAACTGCTGCACTTGGCAGTATATGATGTCAATTAAGGAGCAATGTTGGGGAGCTGTGAGGTTATGATAATTAACCACACTAATGTCGTACCAATAGGTGCGTTCGCACGTTGCTTTTCCTCGGTGCTCTAATGGCATAAAGTTCAAAGTTGACAATAAGTTTCGAACGTAAGGCAATTTTGTTAGACTAAAATAGAGTAAGGCGCAAGTGGTCGACAGAAAGCACAGACTCCACAATGTGGCATCAGCTTGCACATTTTCTATACATACCATATAACCGATATGATCACTCAGGGCACTCAGTCATGAAGAATTCCATGGGAGGTTACTAATACCTAGCCTTTGATGTCAGAGTAACTTATTGTGATCGTGGCACAGCAAACGTGGACAGAAGAAAAGTTAACCACATTTTTCGGTAGAACAAATTTATCCTAAGAGGCGAGAATCCTATATGATACGCCGATTTTTCCAAGGATGTCACCTTACAAAGCAAGTTCACCACCATTCTTAAGCTCTATTAGAAGCCCTGTCCTCTTAGACCCTTTCATAAAATGTCATTGTAACCGATAAACATATGACATTAGCGAAAACAGAAGGGGACAGGATAAATAGTCAGAATAGGCTAGAGCGTTAGAGGTCAATGGAGCGTCAGAACAAAAGAGTGTGTTTTCTCAACGTGACTTTCATCGTTAAACTTCTTTCACCGTAAGCCAACTAAGCCAGCAACACGTTCCAGTGTCACTATGGCTGCTCCTCTCTACAGGCGTAGGGACATATAATAAACAGATAATAACTAACTACCGCTCAACAAATGGCCAAAGTATGGATTGGCATTATGGCTATCAGAGTTCACATCTGCTGCACTGACCAAAAAACCAGAATAATTGCACAAATAGGCTACTTGTGCACACCAATACATGGCTCCCTTGTCGGTAAAGAGTTTCACACTGTCTGGATTTGAAACATTTTCATTTGTTTATTTTAGTATGATATTAACCTGTCTTCTGGCGCACAGTCTGGTAGGTCAACGTCCACCACTTTTCGCCGGTTTTGCCAATTATCTATATTTGCTCAGCGAGATATGACCTTATCAGTAAAACACGTTACATAGGGTACTAAAGCAGTGCCTTAGAGTAACGATAACCACCTAGAGAAGCGGAGAGAGTGACAGGGTTGGAGAAGCAAGTAAGTCAACAGAGAAACCAGTCGGTCTCTTTTCAGCTAATGTGGCTGGGAGGTCCACAAAATGTTCTTATCAGAGGTATGCATTTCTGTTTGTTTTGTCTGATGTCGCGCTCCTCCCGACGTGCTCACCCATTGTAGCGCATATGAGAGTGAATATGCTAATTCTTACATTAAGTGCGTTAGACCATTTCCTGTTTTTGTATAAAACAGGAGTGTCAAATTGATTGGAAAGTTTACTCTAAAAAACATTTTGCTGCTTCATTCGAACTAAATATCTACAATAACAGATTTCAGGTCTCCCTAACAAGGTTCCACTTATGCCGGGCCGATTCTACGCGCTTGCCACAAACACTAACGTAATCGGTGTTTTGGGAACATCGGTAGTAGTGGGAACATTACGAACAGCAATCGCTACGTTACAATGCGACGCACTTCCTCAAGTTGAAGAGCAGAGTAGCTGTATTTGTTTTTCATTGTTTCTTTTTAGTTCATCTGGAGACGTATTTACCAGCCATGTCAATATCTTTGTGCTGGAGGGTTCATAGCATTCGAGAACGAAGATGACGGGATGCCGTGCTCGGTGAGATTGCTTTTCAGCTTCACTAACCAATACATAACTTGACTAATGTCGAAGAAGCAGCAACAAAGCCACGCTATGCTTCCTTTTTTGACGAAAAATATTTGTTGCTTCACACTCGAACCATGGCCAAACGCCATTCGAGATTGTCCACCTACAAGTTTGGTTATCCAAGTGACTGGTGTATACATGCGGTAACGAATAATAGACAATATGACTTGGAATGGAGGTTTTTTTTACCGCGTCTGTACGCTTTTTAACTTTTCACTGTTTTACTGCTGTGCCGATTGCGCTTCCAATGGCACCAGAAAGCATGTTTTAGCAATTGTTTAGCTCCCAATACATGAACATTAACATACGTGAGTAATGATGCGCGTTTAGGGAACACACTACTGATTATATTATTAAATGAATTTATCCTCTATCAATAGACAACAAATTCAGAGAATGCTGTGTCAAAAACATATATAATGCATGGAAACTCGGTATACGCAGAAGTGTGTATAGAATGACGGGTTACCGGACAACGGCGTATGAACCTTGTGATACTTCGGACAACCATGATTACAGACGTTGTTGCTTTTGCATAATATTTCCTACGGCAAAAACACAGAGAATACAACTCATTCGGAGTTGCGCCGCTGCTAGGAATTCACGCCAGCAGGGAAGTATGCACCATGTTTAGCAATAACAATTTTGTGTTTGCCTTGTTCATCGCGACCCTCCCAGATGGGACCACCTATCCGCCCCACTCTCTTTTACTATACAGTAACGCAGCACAGATAAATTCATCACGACTGGCGCTCGCACGTGGGCTTGCACAGCCTGGCAGCTGAGGATCCATAAAGCGAATTTCTCCAGTACCCTCGATCAACGTGAATTCGCGGACGAGGCTGTAAACGTAAAGTATACCCAAAATGTTCTTGACGTACCATAAAGACGTGCGTGCGCAGATGTGGTCCAGTATTTCGGAACTAAGGAACCATGTAAAAAGCGTAGGGAGAAACGAAATACCGGTAATGACACGGGCACCTGCTTTACGAAGTGCCCGTATGTATCGGGTTGCTGATTACTTTGCCGTCATGCCCACATTGGCTGTAAGCCTGGCTTGATTACACTGTGGTGCGATGGCCCCGTAAGGGTGGTCCCAGCTTCCGACGCTGCGCGGGAAAAATATTTGGAAAAAAAGCTTTCTTAAGGTAAATCGCAGTTTATTTACAAACCTGCCGAGGAAAGCGTTTCTTTTTATCAGGCTTCTTCCATCGCGCGGCTTTTCGATGAAATGATTTGCCGAATTGGAAAACTTTGTTACATTGGCACGGAGTACTTGTATGACCTACGAAAATGGTACACACCTAATGTACAAATATATAACCACAATATAGGCATGCTTCGTAAAATTGTAGTTGAAATGAGACCCGAAGTATTGTAATTTAGTTATTTTAAGCAACATTGTGCTTCGCCAGTGGTGGCTGCATTGACATGTATAACATACATGATATGGTTCACGTTTTGGTACGTCACCTTCGTAAGAAAATTTTCGCATTTTGAATGGACACTGTACGTTTACATGCTAAATTTAGATAAGGTGCATGATTTTAACGGTGGCCTGAGGGTGCCATAAAGACCAATCCAGAAGCAGTGGTGAGAGACCCAAAACAAGATAGATTGGTCTCCTTTACTTTATATGTCTATCTACGAAAGTATCATAGTTTTACACTAAGCTGACTTACTCGCACTTTTTTTTACTGCGAGAACACACACAAAACTGATACTTGCAGTCTGTATAACATGCACTGTTGATGATAAACGAATATTCATTTCAGACCCTGTCGGTGCCTGACGGAGAGTGCCTAAGCGGCAAATGCGTCGACGCAAACAAGACGGCTAATGCGCCGGGCGTTCCCTCTACTACTGTTTTTGTTCAGGACGCAGTGACAACTTCAGGGAGCTCTATCGCTGAATTTCAAACAGCTGGGAGCACAAGTCCCTATGACGCACGCGTTGAGGAGGAAACCGAAGCAACGGAATTCGCGGCACTGACGTCTACCATGAGTGGCACAACAGATGAACACGCAAATACTGCTAGTGAAGAAGCGGAGCCGGACGAATATTATTCAGCAGCACCTTAAAAAGTGCAGTTTAAAGCTACAGCTGCGTGTTAGGTAGGTTACAGAGAATTTGTATAGAAATTCGTGGAAGCTATTGATGTACGGAGCCTGTGGCAGCACAACGCATAACATGGAAGGATGCCTCTTCTTCTAATTTAACGAAGGTGCGAGGTGTAAGTTAGCGTTTGTAAGTTTGCGTTTGTAAGTATTGTAAGTTTTGAAACCACTAGCACCTATCTAAATCATAAAAGTTAGGGCACATTGTTCATTTAGTTTAAACATCGTTTCAGATATTGTAGTATGAACAAGGCATAGTTTATTCATCAGTGCTGATATACGCAATAATAAGACAATACGAACAAGTACTTTTTTATAAGAAAAGGCACCAATCATTGGCAAATATTGCAAACTTTTTGTAACTGATTCATTAGGTTTGTAGCTCAATATATTCTTATTATTTTGTCAAACAAGAAAGAACGTGCCCTTCAATATACACGCAACTGATTAAAGTTGTATACCGCCGTAGACTGGCAATCTTTCTCATAATTCGACTCACTCTAACTCAAATCAGGCTCAAATATAGCCATGAGTGTGAGTGAGTCTGGTTGAAAAATATTTCCGTGATTGTGAGGCCGAGTGAGTTCAATCCACAAATTTTTGGTGAGTCTGAGTGCGCATGAGTTCACAGCACGCGATATACTGCTTTAGTGAGTCTGAATGAGCTCTACTTTTTTTTACCGACCCATTATCCTATCAACTCATGTTCAGTATTATTACCAGCCTTACGTGGATTCACGTCTACGCTCATATTTAGACGCTTTTCTAAGCAGTGCCATCCATATACAATTTCAATATTATTTGATCAGACGCGTGCATTACGTTGCGGGTGCTTTGACATACCTCTTGCCAATTCTTCCATGCGTGTTCTTGATAAATTATTCCAATGCTGTCATTCCTGTCAACGAAATAATCTTATTCGCTTAAAAATCACTCGTAAGTTCTATTTGAAGGTACTATATCAAAAGGCACCACGAAAAGCGCCGAATATATAAAACATTGTTGTGAAAGAGCATTGAAACCCCTTCAAAAAAATTTGGGCTGACTCACGAGTTTATGTCTGAGCTAATGGATTCACGAATCTTATGAAGAAGTGGATGAAATTGTGGATAACACCACTTTCGTGGCCTCTCCTACCTTCATGAGACATATCTCCCTAGTAGGTTTAGGAAGTATGCTGTTGTTGTGGCAACAAGCTGAATGTCTTCCCTTGTCAATTAGCGCCATGAGCACCCTAACCCCAGCATAGCACCAAGTAAATTGACGCAGTGAAACTGCAGAGCCTTCAAAACACCATCCATATCTTATAAGAAAGGAGTAATAAAAGTATAAGTCAGAGGCTCTAAGGCGGATGGGCTGCCTGCTTTACAGTCGAGAAGCAAGCAGACAGTCGAGAAGCAAGCAGAAGAATTAAACTTCTTAGTTTTTTTATAGACAGCTTACGTTACGACAGTGCATTTTCCAAAGTTTTGAATAAATCAAGCTCTTCAGCCCACAAGATTTTGCATTCGAAGACGCTGGCTTGTGCCCATTTATGTGTTGATGACGGTCAACTAACGTCATTAAAGATAACACGCTTAAGTCGAGGTTATATGCCTGTTGGCGAGGTAGAGTATGAATGGGGCATGACGGTTGAAGGATTGCAAAAAGATATTTGTTTGCTTTTTTTTCCAGAGCACGACGTACATATTTGAAAGAGATTATATATACCATGTCGACGTGGAAAAGGTATAAAAAGAAATCAAACAAAATAGGCCTCATATTGTGCGTTAAAGCAGCCAAGATACAGAAAGTAGAAACATTAGGAGAGCTGACATGTAGTGATTGCTGACTAGTCTGCGAGTATGAACCTCAGCTGGGAGAAAACAAGAACCAATTTGATTATTGGCAGACAAACGTAAATAGTAGTTGAAGAATAACACCTGCACTTCAGGGTTGCCCTTGAGAAAGAGCTTACTGATTATGGTAAAAAAAATGATGACACCATATTCACAGAATTGTATGTCAAGGTAAAGCGGTTGGAGAGGAGAGCATAAAGTTGGTTCAACGCTTTAATCCCTTTGACTGGAAGAAGAGTAAACAGAGTACGTTATACTCTTAAGAAAGTTATGATACAGCACTCAATTCGTCAACACCTCAACAAAATCACCAACCTGAAAAACAAAAATGTCACAAAAAAGACACGCACAAAGGCCTGGAAATTTACAACAACATCACCTCACTTTCGGTACTCTTCGAATGTTTATCAAATCTAAGTTTTGTTAGATTAAGAGATGCTGCTGAGTTTAAAAATTTTTTAAAGTAAGCATTCGCATGTCTGAGGGACACCCTTACGTGGCTCTATCTCTCGGCGGTAGAAACAGCGTCCGGCCGTAAGTAATTGCGAAATAAGCAAAATATGTACATATGTAACAAACGAAATCTAATATCCAAAAGGTCTCATAGCTCTAAAAAACAGATTCTCGCTGGGTCGTATTCACGAAATTTTCCTATTGCACTACACAATTGACATTGATTTTCGGAGTTCAACGTCCCAATACCACAATATGATTATGAGAGATTCCGTAGTGGAGTGCTTCGAAAGTGTCGGCCACCTAAGATTCTTTACCACACAAAAATCAATAACCGCCATACAAACTGCCTGGTTTCCCAGCACAATAAAAAAGGAGCTGAGGTTGATGACAGTAAAATACAAAACCTCTGCAGCCCTATTTGAGGACACTCCTCTTTACCCACACATGGAGGTGCATCATGAAGTATTTCAACTCTGGGAAACCACACAATTTGTAGTGGAACTGTAATTTCCTTTCAATGTTTCAGCGAGGCTCTGCTGTATCTAATCGAGACTCCTTTTTCGCAACTTGCGTTATCATCAGCTGTCATTTTGTTTGCCTATTTTCCTTTCAGTTAGAGCCGGTCGCCACTGCCACCGCGTAGTTGTAGCGCTACCTGCTCATGTTAGGAATACTCTTCATGCTGGCTTCCCCGAGGAACTATGTATCTCAGCTGGACAATCTACCATGTAATAGAGAAATGTGCTGAGTACCACAAACTTCTCTTTGCGGTCAACTACGAAAAGACATTTGCCTCAGGGTCATCTGTTCTGGAAGCAGTGCGTAGGCAAGAAGTCATTGATACTTACATGCGCATTACGGCTCTTATATAAAAAGATTCTACAGCTACGTAGTTCCTCCACAAAGAATGAGACACAAATTGTGATTGTCAAATGAATTGAACGAAAGAAATATTTCTGCAGTGTTGTTGACAGCACGCATTGAAGAAGCAATCAAACGCTAATATTGGCAACAAACAAGAGCGATGCTCACCGGAGAAGGTCTCGGTGACTTGAACCTTTCGAATAACCTCTTGCTCTCGGGTAACCATGGATTATAGTCAAAAATATATTATTGCAAACATTGGATGAGGAGGTGTTCAGGCAGGTTGAAATATGGGTATGCTTCAGATAGGTAAAGTTTGTGATTACACCTGGTATATTAAGAAAACACCTTTATTGTTGAGGCGCATACTGGCAGCCTCAACGCAAGTAGTACAGAACAGTGATACTCTGAACAGTCTATATACACAAGCTATCTCTTGATGCATGCGCAGGGAGCATATAGCTTGAGAACACGCATATAAACAACACCAATGAAGCCAAAATACTTTTCCGGCACAATTTCAGAAACTATAAGAAGTCATGTGCTCAAGTGGGCGCCGTTGCCTTGCTCTCCATCCTAAGGAAACCGGCTGCTCACAATTGTGTGTAGTGAGAGTGCCGTTTATAGCGATGGCTCTGAGTTTTGGTTGGTCGTCGGCGTAGTAGGGGTGATGTACAATGCATGTGGTAGTTTAACTTCCGGTGATGGGTCCTGTTGTGCTGTTAGTTCAATGTCCCATGGTCGCAGGTGGTCCACGTGCACCGACCGCACTGTGTTTCGCACATACACTAAGTACGTTGAAGACGATTTCACGCACGTCACATCTCCAGACCACTAGTTCAAAACTGGTTCCTGCACAAAAGTACGGGTACTTGACCACAAAGGGCTAACATTCAAGGTAAACCTCAGTGTCTGTAAGCAGCTTTTAGGGGTAAAGCTCCTCAAGGCGTGGGTCGTGCGTACCCTGTATGTAGGAGCCACCTTTCGTTTTAGCCCTAGGAATGTCCGCTGTTTGGTCGTAGTTGTATATGATGAATATATGATGAAAAGATTGGATATGGAGGTACTTGAAGTGTTCACTAGACGGACGGACAGATGGACACATACATACATACATACATACATACATACATACATACATACATACATACATACATACATACATACATACATACATACATACATACATACATACATACATACATACATACATACATACATACATACATACATACATACATACATACATACATACATACATACATACATACGGAAGGACGGACAGATGGACGGACAGACGTGGCCAGCGGATTATTCACGCTTTGCCGATAAAAACCTTCAAAGCTTCGCCCCACTCATCATCATTTACTCCGTGGATAAGCTGTGATTATTTAGGGGCGAAGCTCTTTATGGCGTGGCTTGTGCCTCCTCCGTTGTCGTTCTGCGTAACCTCTGCCGCATACCCGTATACCAGTGGCACAAATCCGCCCTTGCGCACATATTCGCATGCCCGCATGTTACAAAAAAACGTAGCGCGGCGCCGTTATCTCGCTCTCGGTGTTAACAAAGCGCTGACAGAAAAATTGTGGTCTAATACTCCTTTAGTCCTTGGATTGTCCACTGGATAGTGGTACTCGTCTATGAAAAATATGTGATAGAAAGAAGTGAGATGGCGGTACTTGAGATGTTCACTAGATGGCTGGATGAACGCACGGACGGACAGATGGGCGGACGCACGGACACACGCACGCACGAACGCACGATTGGTTGAATGTATGAATGAACGGGCGCATGGACAGATCGACGAACGTTTCGCCCCACTCATCACCATTCATTCCGTCGATATGCTGTGCTTTTTTTTATTTACTGATGTTCGCACAAATATTCACGCAAATATTCAAGCAAGTGTTCTTTACCTGAAAGTTTGAAGTTTTGTTCAGTATAACAGGACGCGAAATTTTCTAACCTATGTTGCAAAGTTCTCTTTTTTTTGGCCACTTTTGAATCTTCTAGCATCTGTTTGAACAGTGCCTTTTTGGTTGCGTGCATAGCGCGCTCTGCTGCACCTCTAGACAGCAGTTGATATGGCAGCGCTAGTGTGTGCCTCACAGCGTTAACTTGAAGAAAGTATTTGAACTCAGCTTGAACTCAGATGCGAGGAAAACGTGGGTTGTTTGTTGTCCCTCACTACCTCCAGGGCAAGGATGTGCACTGCGAACGAACAACGCGCTAATTTAAGAGTGTTTACCGTGCTTGTAACACTCATTACTTGAGATTAAAATCATTTCGAATAGGTCTCTATAGCGAGGAGAAACGTCCTTTTTCCCGGCTAAGTACAAATGCAGGCGCTTCCACGGATTCTGACGAATTTGCCACGAGGACAATAGTACGGGTTTTGCTGCAGAGAGAGCTGGCTAGCATATTTCACATTTGCACAATTTGTTTTAGAGGGTTATTTTGATTTCCGACCACCCTTAATATTGACCAAGCTAATGCTTTCATTCGGGCTAAACCCAAGTGCTTTTAGATGCGGAGCATCTAATACTCGAGGCTTGTAGTGCGGCGCCGTCCGCAAGCTTCCTCTTCCTTCTTCCACCATCTGTGCATCCCTCCCTTCCTCCTCTACACACTGCGCGCGCTTCACTCCTCCACCATCTGCGCACCCTTCCTCCTCTACACACCGCGTGCGCTTCTCCTCTTCACGAACATTCGCTAGCTGTATAATGTAGCGCGCATGCGCCGTCACGCTTCGAGAACATCGGCAGCTGACGCGCGCGCATGCGCCGTTGCGCTTCTCCCCCTTCTCGAACATTCGACAGCTGACGCGCGCATGCACATCACCCACCATCTGTGCCGCGCGCGCTTCTCCCCTTCGAGAACATTCTACAATTCTCCTGATTCTCCAGTGGACGCGCATGCGCCGTCGCGCTTCGAGAACATTCAACAGCTGACAGTGCATGCGCCGTCGCGCTGTATATATACTCAAGGTCGGCGCTCGCTCGCTCGCTCAGTTGCCGCTCGTCGGTTGGTTTGTACGGCGCGTCGACGTCCAAGGTCGCGGTGAAATGAATTCCAACGAATTCACAAACACAATGATCGACGTCCCTTCGACCAGCGCCGCCCTTTCGCATACGTGTGTACGTGTTCACTCATTCAACACCCCCTCCTACAACCACGTTAACCAATTTAGCCATCGACCCAAGTAAGTCGCAATTTAACACCCCATTTCACAACCACGTTAACCAATTTAGCCATCGACCCAAGTAAGTCGCACTTTAACACCCCGTTAACCAATTATATGCTCCGCATCCTCCTCAGTGTTCCCCCGAGGGAAGCTGCGGGCAATTTTTTTCGGTACCTCCTATTTAATTGCATCGAGCGTGTCATGCGCAACTGAAACTCCACATGCGTATCAGCATGTGGAGTTTATTTTCTTATAAGCACAAGCATTACCTCTTTAAACGTCTTTTGTTTGGTCGCACTGGCCTGTGATACTCGGTGTCAGAAGTGACTGAAATCGATGTCTGTGGCATGGAACTTGACTTGTCAGTAAAACGCAGGAAAGTAAGAAGATGAAACTGGAGATGCCTGCGAATCCTTTGCTGCTAGCCAGCAACATAAAAAAACTGGGACTGCTTCACACAAAAGTTTGACCTGTTGCTTACTGTGACAGAATCTCGAAAGGCGCCAAGGTTGGAAGCCGCGAAGACAGCTCTGCTGTTGAATGCTGCAGGAGACGAGGCACTGGAGGTATTTATTGATTTCAAATTTCGGGAGGGCGAGAACCTGCAAGACTATGCCACATTTGTCTAGAAATTTCAAGAGCACTGCCGAGCACAGCAGAATGAGGTGCATGAACGAGAACTATTTCGTTCAAGGACTCAGGTTCAGGGAGAATCCTTCGAGCCGTTAGTGAGATTTGCGGAAGCAAAACCGCAAGTGCAACTTTGGGCTACAGCACGACTGAATGCTACACGACCAGATTGTTCTTGGCGCTAACGACTCCATATTACGAGGGTAGAAGATTGGTGAGAAAAAAATGACAGTGCTAAAGGCAGTACAGTTATTAAAGCTGCAGATGTTCCACCATGCAAAGGCACAGTCGTAAAGCCAAGGGGCGACAGTGAGGCGACTTCCTCATTTAACTGAATCAAAATGCGGGAGTTGCAACAGGTTGCATGAACGTCGGAGTAGCCTGCCTTTATAAAAAGGTTTTTTTTTTGCGCAAAACAGCGAACTATTTCATGGTGTACTACAAGAGAAGCCCTCAGGTGCACGATGTGCGCGATGACGACGACGATATCAGTATTTTGAACTTCAGCGTCGATGCTTCGGGGAGTGAGGCAGGATGAATAGTCAATGTGCATGTGGGTGGTCAAGCTGTCTGGTTCAAAATAGACACATGCTCTTAGGCGAACTTGCTGCCTTATTCAATCTATTAAAGATGCAAAGAAAAAGGAACCGTGTGCCCCAGCGCTTCGGTTCTTCGCACCTGTAGCGGGCATGTTATAAAGCATATCAGCGTGACTAAGTTGAGCGTCGTAAAAAACGGCCGGGCCAACGATATCGACTTCTTCGCCGTCAAAAAAGAAACTGTTTTACTAAGACTACTCGCAAGCAATGTGTAGGGCTAGTGTCAGTTGTCGTCACGAACAACACAGATTAAAACGACACTTTAAATGAGTTCCCACAGTTGTTCTTTGGCACTCGGTGCTTTGCTCGCAAGTATAAGATCCAAAGATCCAAGTTTAAAAAAAAGAGCAAGCTGGCACGCCAGTATATATATATTGTTTTTGTTTTTTCAGGAGCACACTACAAGATTTCTCGATCGCTACGATGACAATCAGTGAGAAAAGTGTGGAAATGTCTACCCCACTGCTTTGTTAATTCGCGATACCTATTTGTAGATAAATTCCAGTAAACGCCGCATTCTAAAACAGAAATCGCTGAAAAGCAGGCACTCCATTTCTAGACATATTTAGAGGCTGTGCAAGGTACGCTACTGAATGCGTGCAAGCTTAAGCTGGTGCCCCACATCAAATTGCACAGACGACTGTCCGCCAGGTACCACTGCCGGTATGCCTCACGCATACAAAAGTATATGCAAAAGCTTTTGGTGGCAGCGACGATATGGACCTCTTCCGCAATTTCAGCTTCAGCGGCTGCAACCACTCCGGCCATCGACAATACATATAAACGACTTGGGTGTTCCTCACTTCTCACGTATTGTGGTTTTGGGGCGTTAAAACGCAGATATCAATCAATCAATCAATTCATCCTGACACACTCACAGGCAGCATGCCAGCATTACACAGCGCACTACCACTTACCAGCGTAAAATGAAACAGAAACACGAACAACGCCAAGCATTATGAACGTTACCGACGCTATAATACTCATAGTCCAGTCATCATTACTGACAGGAGCACACATTGGTTTTGGCAGCAATGCGCTATCACACCGTTGTGCAATATTTCCCCTCGGTTGCCGTTCTGGTATGACGATAACGGTGGACGGCTTCGGCATGCTGAGCGCTTATTCAGTTTTATTTATTTTTTCTATTGTTTTCTTCCTTTGAAACGTTCTAACCCGAACAGCTGAAGGGGTAATATTTCACAATGGCAGGATCGCGAATTGCTGTTAATACGAATGGCCGCGCCTGTCTATGGTGAGGACTAAACGGAGTGTAAAACACCTTTGTCAATGCTTGCGCTGCTTACGTTTCGTTTGATGCCGATTGTACTGTCAAGAAAATTGCGACCCCACATGCCGTATCGAAAGAGGGCCTCATTTGGTACACTCCATGCTCTGCCATATCGGGCATGAATGCACTGAATACGTTGCTCCCGCTGCTACACACTATATAAGCAACGGATGTGCGATTAGTCCATGATCGCTCCTAACAAAGACAAACCAATCAGCGAATCTGTCATCCCCGAAGCTCAAAAACAGGTACTACACCAACCGACCCGAAGCTAAACTAATGACATTTTATGGACTGCGTGAATGCAAACAAAGACACGCCTATATTGACAGGCTCTATTAACATGAGCTACGCGCAGTAGTGAGTTGAATTCCCCTGATAAGAAGGGACTCCACCACTGACAAAAAATTTGTAACAGCGTCCCTCGCGTCTAGGTGAGGAGAACACCCAGAGTGATGAGAACAAACCGCATTCAGCGTGGGAGGAGCCACCCTCAGGCAAAGCTCTGTGGACGTATCTAAAACCATCGACGGGGCCTGAAAAGCCACTACAAGTTTAGCTTTGAATGATGAGCCCAGCCTACCTTACTTCTATTACTTTTTTCAATATTCGAGAGAGATAATTTTCCACTTAATGAGCTGAATTTTCTAAAAGATTTTTTACTTACACCTGCAAGCTCAAACAGAATTTGAAACGCAGTTGTGGGTTCTGCAGTCTTATTAGGGGCGTTTCAGCCGAGAATTCCTTCGTTACAGTGCTTTGAAGCTCACTTGTGATAATTCGTTATTTATAACCCGTGTTCGGCATAAATCATTCAGGACTTAGTAACTTCCTTCCATTGACGCACCTAATTTTCGAGCAGACAATCCAGACATCTGCGACAACACCGCTTGTTTGCAGTACTTCCCGAAAATTGGTAATTAAAAATACTTATTAGACGGAAATTTTTGTCTTGAACAAAATCTTGTCAATTTGAAAACTGTAGTTGACTGTGACAGAATTATTTCCTATTCTCGACGTGTTGTTTCCGCTGCAGCTAAACAAATTTGGCGGCTTAGTATAACAAAAAAAGTGCTCATTTTGGTAAAAACGCAAACCACGGCGGTAGTTCCACAAAGAGGGTTGTTCCTTTCCAGACGTACGATCAATGCGAAGAGCGCTGACCAAGAATTCCTGAGTATGCGAAGCATAACGCCTGCGGTCATGGTAGGGATCATGAATTATTTTTTTTTTACCTAACGTTTCACGATCGTTGCTTCTGTTACGGGTGCGAAGCCTACCTGGCGATATAAAAACGTCTACAAATTTTCCTATTGATACGTTTATTGACAAGTGAAGTAACTCCCAGTGAACTGTTTTTCGTGAGCCTCTCCAAAAACAAATCGGATGCACAACTGGCTCCTGCACTGTTCAAGTAAGTGGGGACATCGGTATCCTAAGTGCACATGCACATAAAGTGCGCATGCAAGTACGTCGAGCAATGACGTTGTCGCCGGATATTTACCCAGGTGAGCCGTGAAACATTCACTGCAACGTTTCCTACAACTCATATGTAAGTGGCACATGTGAATAGAAATAAACAATGAGATATTGATAGCGTAGAAAAAGCACGCACAAAGTTAAGCGCAACATCTGCTCACACAATACCATCAATATATATCACCGCAAATAATGAAACATTGCCGTCACTGCATGTCTACTCTGCTGACCTAAGCACAGCTGCCTGAGAATGAAGCTCTATTGTGTCATTATTGCTTTAAGAGTGATCACTTTATTGTGAAGCGCCCCATGTCAGCGAACAATAGAAGCTTGTTTTATTGAACACTATAGAAATTTTTGCTATCTTTCTCAATAATGCTGTGCTACGACAGCAACCTACAAACCTACAAGATTTGTTGTGAGAATGGCGTATATTTAAGAGACCCTTGACCAATTTCAGTACGATGTCACGGAAAATTATTTGTGAATTTGAACGAATTTTATGACATGGTTATGCGCAGAAAAAACACGAATATAAGTATTGTTTTGTGACTGTCACAAGATTTTTGATAAACTTGACATTTTTCTCGATAAGTTACTAAACTATAGGGCCAGTTTGCTCATTCATAAAAACTAAGCAGCCCCATAAGCTTTCATCTTCATAGCAATATGGTGTTTGTAGAATCACCCACATAAAAGGTAATTTATTTAGGTGTTAAGCCACCGAGATGTGGTGACTTTTCGGAGACATTGTGTAGGGTTACGTTTATCCATTTGTCGTCAATATTTAGGCGCAAACTGGGCGCGAACTTAGCGCGGCCCATGTGGCCCAGCATGCCCATCTTTTTATTACCAAATCTCAGATATGACAGCCTGGGACACTATTGTTCTGGACCTTTCCCGGCCTGCACTGCAGCCGTCCTGACACCCTGGTGCAGCAGGCTTTTTCTCTCACACACGGTTGTATGAATGAAGACATAAGCATGAGTGCGCTAGAGACGAGGGTTCGCAATGCATCTGTGTGCGCAAATATGAATGTCTATGGTGAATAATAAAACGGACCTCTTGAGGAATTTTTAGTCAACCCATGTCTGCTTCACATACTGTCCAAGTTTTTTTACGAAGAGATGTGTGTGAGTTTTTGTAGACCTTCGTAACTTCATAGTAAATACCATATAAGAGGCTTTACGCCACCAAACCACAATATAGTTACGAGGGACACCGTGGGGGCGAGCCTCGGAAATTTTTATTTTGTGGTGTTATTGAATGTTCACCAACATTGCACAGTACAGTTCCGTCTTCATTGAAATGCGTCCACCGCTGCCGCAATCTAATCCATGACCATCAGGTCTATCCGATTCAGCTTATAGGTTCTCTGCACCTTCTGCACTTATTCACGGCGCACTGCACCTCGTTCCTTGATTCCCGCAGGTACAGCGCTAACCGCTGCACCACCGTCCTCGATTGTGCTGGGTGCAGGTAACATGCTGCCACTTTGTCGCGAACCGTTGAAGCTCCTAGCATGAAGGGGCAGCCGAGAACCCTTGAAGCTCCTAGCACAGGAGGGCAGCATTTTGGGTGCATGCACCCCACTTGTGGCGCATGCGTGGCAGACAACGTGACCAGCAGACGAGAACAGTGATATGCCGGTGTGTGTATACTTCGATGACGTCCAGACCGAAATTTTCCCATCGTGGAAGAGTATGAAATTGTCGCCTTTGACGGTGACGCTGAACTCAACACGACCACAGGTAATTTTGGAACAGCATGCTAATTGATTTGTGGGGTTTAACGTCCCAAAACCACCATATGATTATGAGAGACGCCGTAGTGGAGGGCTCCGGAAATTTAGACCACCTGGGGTTCTTTAACGTGCACCCAAATCTGAGCACACGGGCCTACAACATTTCCGCCTCCATCGGAAATGCAGCCGCCGCAGCCGGGATTCGAACCCGCACCCTGCGGGTCAGCAGCCGAGTACCTTAGCCACTAGACCACCGCGGCGGGGCGGAACAGCATGCTAGTCCACCTTTCCGCTCACTGACACGACGGAAATAATTCTTCATTAGCCTTTGTTTTTAGTTTGTTCTTTTGTGGTTACCGTTTTTGCCTTTTCAAGACAGAGACAAGTGTTGGTAGTTTGTGCGTCACGTCGCCGTGCCAATTCTTACCCGACAAACGAGCATCCCATGTCGGCTACGCCTACGACGCAGCCAACAACGCAATGCCATGCTGACCCGACCGACTACGCAGGCGTGCGGTGCTGCGGCTGCTGTGCTTTCTCCGGGTTGTGCGCGTCGCGACGACACGAAGGGGTCAAAGGACCAGATTTTTTTTATATTAGGAGACCTTCAGAAAAATCGCCAAAAAAGAAGGCCCTCAATGAGGAGTTCGAGAGCAGCTAGAGTGTGCTCCAGGTAAAAAAATAAGTGAAAATCACTTTTTAAGGGCTTTCAAATAGCCCAATAAAATGTCGAAAGTCTGGCAGTGGAACTGTAGTAATGGGCTTGAATAGTAAGTTTTCAGTGCTGACTATATCTCTCTTCTGAGAGCCTAATTCTGTTCATGGCCAACTTCAATTTCATGCGTAGAAAAAAAAATTGGCAGACCCCAGGTACAGCTGGAATCGATGATATGCGAAGCACGAATGAGGAAGGTTGATATATCACTTTCAAATCACCACAACGTTACGAGGTGGAGGTAAATTATGCCGTACACGACTTCCGTGTCATGATTATCATGTTTGGATGTGCCGTTCACTGTCGTTATCTATTCACGTCACGCGATGCCAAATTTAGCATATGTAGAGCTAGCTAAACGGTCGCGAGTGCAATATGAAGGGCGCAATATACTCCCGCGAAACGTTAACGCGCGCGAACGCTGGGAACAGCGACGCTACGTTAACAAAATGCGAGTACTCTATACTCTGAGGCCAGGCGTGACCGGCACGACCAGCGTCTGTAAGCGCGGCCCGACGACGGCAACCGGCGCGAAATGCGACATGCTGCATTTGGCGGCGGTGCGTTACCATGACAACACTGCGCTAGCATCTTCTAGAGACAGAAAGACGCCGGATGCGCTGAAAGGCGCATGCGTCAAAGCAACGCAGCAAGGCGCACGCCTGCGTGTATGTGGCAGGACCGGTGCCTGGCGTGACAACGCCAGTGTGATGCGACGAAACGAACGCCAGCGCGCATACACCCCGGGTAACGTCGAAGTGTATTGGCGCCTTCTTTGTGGCATGCATTCATGTTCTCACATGACACGCATTTTGTGATTATCATGTTTGCACCAGTCCCATACCTTCGTCATCTATCGGCGTCACGTAATACCATATTTGGCATTCGTGAAGCTAGCAAAATGGCCCCGAGCACCTCATGAGTGTGGCATGTGGCCATGTTGTTATATGACATGCATGTCGTGGTTATTATTTTTGGATGTGTCATTTGCCTTTGTCGTCCGTTCGCGTCACGTAATACCGAATTTGGTATCTGTGAAGCTAGCCAAACAGCCGCGAGCACATCATGAGCGTAGCATGTAATCATCTTGTTGCATGACACGCTTCTAATGTTTATCATGTTTCCACCAGTATCATACCTTCGTCGTCCATTCACGTCCCGTAATACCAAATTTGGTATAATTGAAGCAAGTGAAACGGCCGCCACCACATCATGAGCGTGGCCTGTAGTCATGTTGTTACATGACAGGCATCTCCTTATTATCATGTTTGCACCAGTCAGATACCTTCGTCATTCATTCACGTACCGTAATACCAGATTCGGTATATGTGACGCTAGCCAAAAGTTGAGAGCGCATCATGAGCGTGGCCTGTAATCATGTTGTTACATGACACGCATGTCATGATTTTCACGTAATGGTATATCGCTTGTGTTTGCCATGCAATCGTGTTCTACCATACGAGTTTGGCAACATGTCATGAGAACGAAACCGACGCAAGAGCAGCTAGACCACGAAATGTATATCATGACTATAATGACATACATTTCATGATTTTCATGTTATGATTAGTCAAATATGCTCGTCATACCGTCATGTTATGCCATACCAAGTTTTGCAAAGATACCATTATCCAAACGGCCAGGAGAGCTAAATGTCGTATTTGCTAGATAGATAGATAGATAGATAGATAGATAGATAGATAGATAGATAGATAGATAGATAGATAGATAGATAGATAGATAGATAGATAGATAGATAGATAGATAGATAGATAGATAGATAGATAGATAGATAGATAGATAGATAGATAGATAGATAGATAGATAGATAGATAGATAGATAGATAGATAGATAGATAGATAGATAGATAGATAGATAGATAGATAGATAGATAGATAGATAGATAGATAGATAGATATACCCGTCTGAAGCGCTGCTTCAAAATGCCAAAGGCATGTTCTATAGCTACGCATTGCTGGCTGAACCTCTTATTTTTTCTTGTAGCGCCCACACGGGGCCTTGTTATTCTTGTATAAAGGAAGCAGCCATGGGAGGAGCGGGTACGCTGCTTTCGCTAGTAAACAATCGCCGGCGCAATTTATATTCTTCAGTACCGAAGAAAGGGCTCTTTATTAGTGCACGTACGTGGTGTCCGCTGCCAGGGTAACCAATGAAAATGTCAGCAAAAACAGCTGTTTGCATCGCAGATTCCTTTAAGAATGATTGAAGGAATTTTTTTCTATTGTAGTGGGATGCCTGCGATTCACTCTGGAGAGCAATCTCTATGTGGCAACCATCGATACATTCAATAGTAATAATCAGACCTTTACCTTTGCTCCTAGCAGCAAAGCCTACTTTGATTTTTCTTCACTCTACATCGCTGGGCCTAGCAACCACTTCATCACTGATGCTAAACAGAAAAAAAAGAGGTATTTCCAAGCACAAAGACACGTGTTACTCAGAAACATCAAAAGTATCGGCGATTCTATACATACCATTCTGCGTACCAAATAGCAGAGAGCAAACAGGCAAGTTTCCTTCACAGGGATTTGGGAGCGTCTTTCCATGATCTAGGGAAAAGGGGTGATGACTTGAAGCGCCCCAAAAGTGTTTCAAACGTCTCTCTTTACAGTCGAAACAGGCGCTTGAATTTGTAGTCAAAGTAAGGGGTCCTGCATAACTTCCTCGTAGCATCTAGGTGTGTGGTTCCGATCGCTGCAGCGAGACAATTGGGCACTACACTGCGTCGAGTTCTTCGTCTTCACTGTCAGATTCAACCAGTTCCATGAAAATTTGGAGTTCTTCCACGTTAAGGAATCGCGTACAAATTCTCGGAAACAAAACTGGTAGAACTCACGACCGCTTGCTGGTGCGTGCCCCGTAACACACGAAAGGCTTGCATCTCCACATTTGATTCATGTTTTACCGGTGGCGCTGCTAATGCTTAGTATCTGCACCACGAAACATGTGCCTAAAACTTTCGCATCCTGTCGGCACCGTCTGCCCCATTTTGGTTAGTGGTACCATGCATTTTTTCAACTGAACAGAACTTTCGAGTCATCAGCCGTTCGCATGTGTAACGGCTGTGTACACCATTTTGGCGGGCATAGCTTGATAGAGGTAACGTAAAATTAAGCAGCCACGCTAGAGTTTCGGAGGGTGACTATATTGGGATGACAAAGTGGTTATGTTGAAACAGTATTACAGGATCGTTGATGAGCATGCCCCGATGCAGAAATAAGAACGCACACAACGAGAACAAATAACAACAAGAAAACATGATGGTGCTCCCACAGCGATTGTGTAATCTCCGGTAGCATAACAGCTACTATAATTGTATGGCAGTGGAATGGCCCGCCGTCTAGACAATGGCTAGACAATGTATGTAGGACGATGTCTGCAACCTATGTATAGACTACGAGCTAGTCTACGTTTTTCGTAGTATGTAAAGCGTGTTGTTCACCCAAAATATGCGTCTTGAGAGCATTGGGCACTATCAAAATGTAAAGGTAGTACCAACGCTTACACTTCCAAGCTCATAGAAATACGTTGGTAAAGATAACACGCACACTAATCAGAGCTATCTCCGAGGTGTTCAGGAAACATGATTTGTCCATCCAAAAAACAAATAATTAGGCAATCAGGACCCCGATCATATTTTAAAAACAAAGATGTAATGTCTCTATCAGAATACGCTACTCATGCGTTCTAAAGAATGTTTCGTTTTGTTTTATTATTCCGTATCCGATGCGCCTAAAGACTGCTTCGTTCGATGTTCCTCGTTACTTGCAAATCTCGAGCTTGCCACATTGATCTTCCATAGGTACTTTCTGGTGCTGCGATAGTGAACATGAACACCAGTGGTCAAATGAAGGAAAAAGAGCACTTTAAATGCAATATTGACCATTAAAATAAAAAAGTTGTCTATAAAATTGACGACACCATGATTAGAGAAAGGACACCTAGAAAGTTTGAATGTGTCAATGAAGCGGGAGAAATGGACAGCAAAGTGACGTGCATCATCAAACCAGTGGCAATTGATATATAAATATATAAATATATATATATATATATATATATATATATATATATATATATATATATATATATATATATATATTCCAGTAGATCCTCCGTGAGTGGTCACAACGCGGTTTAGCCAAGAGCGTGGCCTTCATCAGGATATATATATATATATATATATATATATATATATATATATATATATATATTATATATATATATATATATATATATATATATATATATATATATATATATATATATATATATATACATACAGTAGGTGCCCAACGTTACTAGAACTAGGTTCTAATAACGTTGGAAGGTGCCGACGGCAGATGAACGAAGTGCGTGCTGAGATTAGGATATGTGAAAGAATATGACGTAGTTTGATAATGGATGTAGGATTGAGAATATTGGGCAATAATCAATCGAAGATAGGCTCGAGGCGGTGTGGTAATGGCAATAGAATCGTATCTAACAGGTACACCACTCCTTTTAGAAACCGTGAGCATGCACTGCACCTCGTGGCTGAGCCACGGTGTACACTGTGGACTCGGTCAGATAGGATTTAATAGTGCGTCTAATAATAATGTGACAGTGTCAAAGAACTTGTTTTACAGAAATAATGGTGTCGGTGTCATGGTTTAGAGGAAAAAGTTATCAGCGTGTCTATTAAAGAAAATCAAGAAATATGCCGAACAATAAATATTAAAAGCTTCCTGCTCCGAATAAGGATCGAAACCAGGCCATTTACGTAGAAAGCAGGTGTTCTACCTTACAGCCATTAGTCTGTTCGGAAATACAGCGAAACTTCTTCGAAATGCAGTGAAAATAACTTTCATTCTTTACAAACAAACCCATCGTGTATAGATGTAGGCTTAACAGTATAACATGTAATATTAAGTGGTACAAGCGCGCATAGCAATCGGGCAGCAAAACTTGGGATTATCATACCAAACTCATGGTTTCAAGCTGTTTACCCATTACGATGGGACATACGTTACTGCCCGTATCTACTTTAAACCGCGTAGTGGGTGCATAGCAAGTTCGAAAACAATTTATGCGCATGATTGCTCGTGGTTTAAATTATGCTATTCATTACACAGAATGCCGCCTTACATGAAAGCTTCTTTGACACAAGGCGCTTCCAATTGCAGTTACACTTCTTAATTTACATCATAGAATAAAAAGTCTCAATTTTGCCGCAAAGACGAAGCAATGAACGCGATAATAACAAATTATAGGGTCACGCACTTAATTGCAAGCAGATCAAAACGTGTCCCGCGTTTTTCACGCACAAATTATGCATAGAAGGTACGCACAAGTAGAGATAAACGTGAATAAGCGTCTCAGTAGTTACTTCGCTGTCTCAAAATCACGCCATTTTTGCAAGTAGAGACTGTGCGACGATTGCTATGACCGTTGTGCGCCTGGTAACTACAACAGAATTGTTCCAGTGAAAGCCGAACGCCAGCCAAGACATAGATGGGGCGCGCGAGTGAGCGTCCACCCTCTTCTCTCCATGGGGCAAAGTAAGCACGTGAGACTAGAGCGTGCGCCATCACGCCGTGACGATGTGGCGACGTGCGCTCATGGTGCCGTCTTGCTGGTGATGCTGAAGACGTGATAGTTTCCCCCTAGATGCCCGTCAATGGCGGTAAGTGGTAGATATAAATAGCTTGCCGTTTGAACGTTCAAGGAAGTGATCCTCCATGGCTCAGTTGATAACGCCTCGCAGTCACAATTTAGAAGTCCCAGTTTCGACTCCATGCACAGCCGTCTTTTTTGCGACAATTTTTTCTTGTGTTTACATATATACATATATAGATACGTATTCATATACGGTGAGTGACGACGGCGACGATGCCGATGCCGACATCAGCGGCAAAATCCAGCGAAGACCGTCCATGGAAATACTATCGCAATAAAAAATATGGACTGAGTTGTTGACGGATGGACGCAGTATGAACAGGATATCGCTATCGAGTTTAACTCCTAAAGGGCCACTCACCAGGCTCTTAATATACAAAAAAACGAGTGCAATAGCATTTCATGACACTTATCCCTTTTGGACACTTCGACGTTTGTAGAAGTTCCCGTATAGTGTGTAGTATATATGCTCTCGATTGGTTCGTGCAAATTATCAGATCTCATTTGTCCTCTGCACTGCTTCGCCAAGTAGCCGCTCATGGGTTCTTCCTGGTCTCGCAAGAATATACTGCACGATCAACCAGTCACACTTAATTTTGTGCGTTTACAACGGCTCATGTGGCGATAACAGCGGATAGACGAGAAGCGCAAAATCCTGATAGGCTCTCGCGCTTAGTGCTGATATTGCTCACGTGCTTTTAAGAACTAAGGTGCGAGGAGGACGCCTCACGTGTGCGAAGCGAAGGAGAGAAAAAAAACCGCCCCCTCGTCTGTGAACGCGGGGTGGTGAGTGGACCTTTAAGGCGAATCTTGAGAGTTCCCCCTTTTTTTTTCTAGACTTCTTAAACTGCCTGTTTAATTCCTGTGCGAAAAGGTCTTCTAGCTGTGAACAACAAAGACCCTGTGTCCTCCATGGTGCATAAACGCCAGTGTGAACAAATCAGGCTCTCAAAAGTGTACCAGTGCCAAGCGAAATTTGTGTTGCATTTTCCTATTAATTATTGATTCCATGTTGGTCATGGCCTGCTCGACGATCAGTCGTTTCGCATACGGCAGTCTTAACTTTCATCGTTCCCCCCTACGGTCGGCACGCTCGTGGTCGGCGCTCCCAGCGTGTGCAAGCCACGCACATCAGAAGGACAAGGCTCGACTCCAAGGTGCTTCTTCCTAGAAGAAAATATTGAAAACAAAGGCAGAGCCACTGGACGAGTCTTCCTGCAGTGTTATCGAGGTGGCTTGGGCTTTCACGTTGACATGTATTGCTGTCGCCTGGATATGAGCGCATGACCGTCGTTGCTGCTTGATAACAATGTTGTCATGCTAAACACGGGAATGAAATTCCAATCCTCCTCGTCCATGATGACATGGCGCATGAGCCCTTACCTCAGCGGAAAAGTCGCGAAACGCCTCTTCTTCTTGAAGGCGTGGGGTTCTTGCAATATTTAGTGTTTCTCCCGTGTCTTGCAAAACGCACTACCAAGACAGCAGATGTTCCCACCGGCAAATGAAAGACACCGATTCTCTGTAGTCATGAGAAAAAAACAGAGGCGAGGAAGCATTGCGCAACGCCAGAGAAAGGGATGAACGACAACAAAAAAGTGCGACGTCAGGCTCGCATCTGGCAAGCTTCGTTTGCGCATATTTGCCCGACAAGGCAAGGAACATCGCAAATGCGTAGACCAGACTTAACATTGCGTATAGTGCTGATATTTCATAGCGTATATATGTCTGCCATACACTCGTTCTGACGCAACTGCAGCTTGGCATCGAGGCTTCCTTTCGTCAAATCCCGCCTGAAGAGAGAGACAAACTCCACGATGTGGAGCATTAAATCAGAGGTGCCACAGCATGTGGAGGGTGGTTACCTATTCAACGACACACAAAAGAAAGCAAGACAATGAAGTGAAACTGCTCCTTCAGCCAAAAGCAGCCCGACGACGTCTTTGTGATGGATCTTTGTATGTCACAGGCAAGGACATTGGCGGGAGTGAGCGGGGCGTAGTGACGCCAGATTACTGACATTGCAGAACAAGTTGTTTTCCTTGGAGGTGAGCTACAGACAATGCACTTCCAAAATTGAAGATAATGGTCAGCAAGGCCATGATCTGCGTGGCGCGTGCGTGATTCACTTACCCATAAGGGCCAGCGCTCGCGCTACGCTGCAGTGCGAAGAGACGCCTCAAGCACAGACGGGCTATGGCTTCCATACCTTGGTATCTCCCGCTCCTAGCGCTGTTAGGTAAGCGGCCGAATTGTTTATAGCGCAGTGTGAGCAGAAGAAGAATACATTACCACCTTTAAAGCCGAAAATAAGGTGTTAAAGTGTCACTCGCTCGTGACCTCACGTTTAAAACTTAAAATCGGAGACTAGGTGAAAACAAACACTATTTTCTTGTTTGATATCTTTAAATTGCAGCTAAATGCCAACATTACTTCAGCAGGCAACGCTTAAGTTGCGAAAAATGAATTTATGTGGCTCCAGTTCCCACGTAGTATAAATTAAATTTGCACGTGATATCGCCAAAATGACTACACAGATATTAAACGCACCGGTTCTCACCATCCATACAGTAGAAGTCACTGCTATTTCCAATTTTTTCTTTTATCTTACAGCTGTAGAGACAAGAGCGTTCCTCATGACGCAACATAGCACTCTAAAAAATGCAAACATTCTAGTATAACTAAAAAAACACCACAATTTTTTGCTGCCCATTTAAATAGCACACGTAAACGCAATAGATATATTCTTAGATGCACCACAAGTATTCGGTAAATATTCCTTCACTAAGAAACATTTTTTTTTACCTAAGCAACAAAATTTGGCCGATGCCACGTGCAAGATGTACAGCATGAAAGCGGTGAAAAGTAACGAACCAATATGTGATTGAAGTGTGCTGGTCACATTCTGGTTATCTGGGTACTACGTCATCTGGTTATCTAGGGTTATATCAGTTGCCATATAAAAAAACGATGCCAGATAAACCGAGAACGCTTTACTAGAGAAATTAAAACAACACAATGATACAATCAGAACTCTGAATACGACAATATAAAGTGTTTTCATAACGTATTCCTCAGGGCGTAACTTGATGCAGTGTAGGCCCTCGAGTCTTTAATGATAGTTTACCAATATTCAAAGGCAGCTCGTGAGTTGACCGCAGAAATAGCTGTCATATATAGGGTACTGCTTTGATATCTTTTGTACGCCACAATTTGTTAAATATGTATCTAAATTATGTGAGGAAAAATGTAATTGATGCCATTCTTCTATAGTTAGTGCGCAATGACAGATGCAAATCAGCTATTTCGAATCTTTCTTTTGTTTTTGTAGATATACAAACAAAACGGCTCCCTTTTGTAAGCTATTTTGCTGCTGTTTTTAAGGTTCACAATTGGTTTATGATCCCTTTTTGACTTCTAACAAACAATTACATTGAGACACTTTTGCACAGGTAGTGAGCAATAAACAATAAGACAAAGTCAGTGATGATTTTAAAGACTTCTCTATGTGCACCTGTGGGCCTGATAATTATACATAAATGTGCAAGTACAGACATATAAAGCTAACACTATAGGCGTCATATTCTTTCGCATCAATTTCGTTACTGAGTTTCAACACCAGGGTGCATGCTTGAACGATTAGGCCTCTGACTTTCTCTTTATTACAAATCTAGTATTATCAACCACGAGTTTGCGCTCATGTCATCAATGCATACCAGCATTTTGAAAAACTTTTTAACGCTAACCTGTTCCTAAAAGCATGATGATGATGACATGTCGTATAATTGAACGTAATAACATCATTGTGTGAGTAACCATCATGTCTCGTTTTTTTGTTTCGCTAAAGTCTGTCTCGCTTGTTTCGCTTTGAAAAAACTTGCTTGGAAATGATGAAGCAGCGAGTCGGCACGAATTTTTTTTCTTTGAGAGGGCAATTAGTTCATTTCACAATTGCTCATTTTTGTGTGTCTAAAGGTTCTACTAACACTTTCAGAAGCTAAATAACCCGAAATTTATTGGAGCGTAGTTTATTTGTATGATATTACTTCTTGATGCATCACGCAAACTTTTGCAACTAACCGCTATTTTTTCTGACCGGCTGTCCATTTATATATTTCATACTAACATGCTCTGCTCGAAAACACTTCTGAAGGATGCTAATTTTGATTTTGATGGCCATGAATATTTGTGTTTTCTTGGCACATGATGCACTGATTTATTGGTTGACAGCAATCCCTGCTCACAGGGGCTCGCACGGTATTATTGCTGAGAGAAAGCGTCCACCTATTAGGAAGTTCTAGATTCTTTAGGCGAAATCTATGTATTTAGACAAGCAGTATTATAAAACAAGACCCATTTTTTTTAAATACAGTGCACTGCACATTACCAATTCAAGACAGCGGCAAGCTTCTGTAAAGAAGTATGGAAGTTATGGGGCTACTTCCGAATTTCGCGGCATTTGACATGACGGAGTCACTTTGGGCATCCAACAAACAATACCAATCACAGAAAGAACAGTCGGTTAGTACTGCCTCTGTCTTTCGGCTTGTTATGTTGAAATGCTTGAATGGATTAAAAGAGGGACAACCGAGTCAGTGGTCTATTTTATCGTTAAATTCAAACAAATTTAACTAACATACAATCACTACAAGAAAAGCACAGCGAGCGTTATTATTAGTTTCTCATTGAGCGTTTTAGCGCACTGCAGAAAAAATGCAAAGTGGTCATCGATTTATCGCAGATCCAGCTTTTTCTCACAAGCTTATAATTATTACAATCTTTGGCTGACATATAACAGACAAAAAGTCGAAATTTCGCCCCGAAGACAAGACACTCCATGTGATAGCTACATTTGCACATTAGAACAAACTACAAAGTTTGGTTAAAAGCCACTTATGTTGAATGCGATGACGCATAATTTTACAAAGCGCTGGTTAAAACGAACGCGGCCGTTTCAGGATTCCTGTTGTCTGTTGCCTTAACACAAAATCAGCGGTGAGAGCATGTCGTGTATGCGGGTCATCTAGCGATATTTATCGTGATAGCGTTCGCGTCTGAGCCCTTATCAATACTGTTCACAAATCCTGCTCGAGCAACGCGACACCCCTCCACCCCACAGTACCCTTCTCAATCCTTTGCCCATTAAACGGCGTTTCCTCTCTGCTTGAAGAGCAGTCGATGGGAGGACTCACCCGGGGGCTTATGATATGACGCGCCCATCATGCGAAAGAGACGGCAAGCTCCTTTAATCTCTGCTGCAGCCGCGCTCGTTGACATATTCTTGGCTTTACTTTTATGAAAAATATAAAATGCGATGGACAATGTTACCGATTTGAAATTCTAGCAGATCATGACAGTGGAGACAGCAAAGACGCTGGTGAGAACGATGAATGCCCACCAAAAGTCTCCTTGTAATATGCCTCGCAATAAACGTTACACAAGGATGACTGCCTCCTCATAACGTGCAAGTGGTGTCTTAAGGTGTAATACTTCACTTGGTCTATGCTACATTGTCAAGTGCAAGATGCCATTACATTCATAGGCACGCGTCTGTCGTCATATTTGAACAAATTTATTCAGATTGTATAATTTGTTCTAGCTCAAAAATACTTTTTGCTCTTTACGTCGCTTAGGGAATCAAATCAGTAGTTGACCTAGACCCAAGCTATGCTAATCAAATATCTCGAGCTACCCAAAGCATCTACAAACAACATATGTCTAGTCTTCGTGCATTTACCTGCTGTTTGCTCACTTCATATCAAGTTCGATTTGACTTTAGGTATTGAAACAAATGGTTCACACTTAGTGCAAATTCATGATCTCAACATGTGTAAAGATTCGTGGGTTACTACAAATTGTTTTCGTTCATTATTTGGAAATTATATTTGTTAGAAATGCGTCAGGAATTAGCCCGGATAAACTTCAATTTTTAGAAAGATACAGTGGCAAAACTGTACATATTACCTCTGTTTCTATGTGAGGAGGTCTCAGATTTACAAAAGGGCTCTTGGTTATGTGCAGCCTGCCTGAAATTCGCCTGTTTTTTTTTTTCTAGTGAACACATTCGGAGCTTCAACTACTGGTCCCCTACTTGCCAAGAGTCGTGAAGGCATAAAAACGGTTGAGCCTTCTACTGATGGTGTGGTAAAGGGTGTCAAGGGGATCGGCGTCAAATCCATTACAGCTGCTGGCGATTTCTTGAAGAGGGCAGTTCCACCTAGTCCTAAAAATCTTCCCGATGACATCGACCCTTTCGCGCTCCCTTCTGCGCCAACATCAAACGTCAACAATGGCACACCTTTATCGCCTGTAAACGTAAATGAGGTGCCTAATGTTCCAGGTGGGGGAGGAGGAGCGTTGAACCCTGATCAAAGCGTCACCGGAAGTGTTACGAAAACAACGACCACGAATAACGTCCTATCAATCACCAACACTGGTAGTTCAAACACTCAGCCAACTGGTGGCAGTACAGTTACATTACAAACCCTTGGTCCAAGAACTACTACTCCGGGAGCACCTGGTGATTCGAGCACATTGACAAGTACAGAAGTCAACCTAAACAGATTTGTTGGATCTACTATGCCGAGTGGAAGGCAGGTTCCACCAATCTCTGTGCCTTCCACCATTCATGGAGCTATAGTTGGCGTTAACAATGTACCAGCCTCATCTGGCATCAATTCCAGAACTTCAAATATTCATTCGGCCGTTATAACGGGAGTAAACAATTTACGCCTTGGTGCTATTTCTCCATCTCACGCCGTTCCCTCAGTTGGTGTCACGGGAAGTGGTGTAGAAGTAGAAGTTCCTGGATTAACAACGGGACTTGACCGAAGATGGAAGTGGGTGCTCGCCCGCCGCACCGGTATGTTTCCTCCATACATCCAAGCAATTGATCCTGAAGTATTGTACTTTAAACTTGGTTACCAGGTCCCGAGTCTCCCAAAACTTCCAGATCCCGTGCAGAGACTCCTTAACAACATCCCCGTTCAACCCGCTGGTAGCGGTATTTATGGGCGCAGAAGTTCTGCAACATTGATTGATATCATTCGAAAAATTGCGAGAGTCACAGCTTTGAAGAATCTTTTATTGAGCAGTAAACTTGCTCATAAAACAAACCAAACGAAATTGCTCACCTCTCTTATAGCAAGTGAAACGTCAGGTTCATCAGGGGCTTCTCCCGTAGAGCGCCTTCTGCTCCAGAGTAGCTCACAATCGTCCTCAGTACAGCCAGGAATTTGGAGCAGTCTGGTCTCACTTTTTGGTAGCGACCCCTACGGGTTCTCTTTCCAAAGCCCTTACGCTGGACGGTTTCATTCCCCATACAGAAGCTTTTATGGTGGCACGTACGGTAGTACCTCCGGCAGCCCATGGTCGACTTTTCTCGGTGCCCCATTTTCAGGAAATACATGGCCCTACTACAGCAGCAGTCCGCTAGCACCTTTCGCACCATACTCTCCCGGATTGGGGCCTTATTCTTCCTTAGGTACATACGGTGTTCCATCGGGATCATCATACCCTGGTTTTTCTGGTTACGATGGAAGTTCATTGACCAAAAGCATACTGAGCACGATACTGGAGTAAACAGTGGAAGTACTGGTATGCGTTACATGACAGCACCTGATGGAACACTTTCATCACTAATTGACCCATTTTCTACTGCTACTAATAGAGGTTATAACGACTTCTCTGTGCCCGGCAGCTCTACAACCTTTACTGAGAGGCTGATGGGTGCACTTACACATCCTCGTCAATACACGCTAAGTCCTAACGCAGAGCTTTTGTACAACAATGGGGCTGTCCCGTATGGAACCGGACCACTTTCTACGCTATTAGGAAGCACAAGCAACCCCTTATACAATCTGTTCAGAAATAAAGATTTATCGAAAACTAGCTTCGATCGATTGATAAGATCTGGTGCCACATATCCATACATTTTATTGAATTTGCTGCGTACAGATCCCCGGTCCCCAGTAGTTAACGCAATCGTAAAGCAAGCCATACTTCAGCAGCGGTCAGGAGGGTTGTTTCATTCATTATTAAACAACGTGTATCGAAAAGATACTGAAACAGGTGGGGCCACTAAAATGATGTCCCTGCTTCGCAGCGGCATCAACGATCCGAATGATGTCGCAGGTCAGTTTTTAGCCCGACTAGCTGGAATAAGCCCAGCAACAATTGGGCTTACTTCGCAAACGAAAACAGCTTCAGACCCCACCACAAAAACACTGGCCCTCCTTCAAGGTCTTCACCAGCCTACAGAAGGCAGTCCTTACGACACCCTCAACAAGCTATTGCTAGGCACAGAGGATCCGTTAAGCCGTGTAAACTCACGTCACAATCTTCTTACTCCAGATTATGTAAGCACTTCGGAAAGGTATAATACGCAAGCTCAGATAACTGACACTTCGCTTAAAACAGTCGGACCAGAAAAGATGACCGTGGGAATGAAGGAAGCAATGACAAAAACTGTGGGTCCTTCGAGTCTGTACACTTCTGCGTTTACGCGTCAACCTATCTCCAAAACGCAGGTTCTTTCAAATACGTACTCGTCTAGGCTACAACCAACGCTAGCATCGTCGATTACTCCCGTTACCTCGGGCTTACACGTCACGGGGCAGGCGGTTCAACCATCGTCCCCACTAGCACTACTAGGGCTAAGAAATGTACCAGGAATGTCCAGTGGCACAATTCCACTTTATGGAACTTCAGCTCTTCATCCCCAGTTTCCCACTGGAACATCAGTAAGTAACACTCCAGGTGCGTTTGTTAATGGTCAGTTTGTCTCTTCAACGAATGGAATATTGGGAAGTACTCTCGGCCAAACAGGGTTACCAATAACAACGGCTGCCTACACAGCTGGTATTCCAATTGCTACGGGATATGCGTCGGGCACAACTACTTCACATCCATACATACTGGGAAGTTCTCAAATAGGAGCCCACCCACACTATATAGTTGAAGGTCATGAGGCCCCTGGAACTCGTTGGCAACTGAAAGTGTGGCGCAATCACCCAGGTGTATCCACCATCATACCGGGTGTGTCTGGTTACACTTCGTACTTTTCTAGTACTCCAGCGATGGGACTTCTGGGATCTTCTAGTCTAAATGGCATACCAGTAGTTGGAGGAGCCACTTCGCACTACATCGTTCATGGCCCTGCTCCAAGCACCGGTTTTAGCCGAATTATTAGCTCAGTAGGTACAAGCCAGGCAAGTACCGCACACATACCCAGTACCTCATTTCTTAGTGGAACCACATCCAGTGGAGGTATTTCTTCAGGCAACAGCTTTACGACGAGTCCCGGCAGTGCCAGCAGTACAACAAGATACTACTACAGCTCAAGAAGCGGCAGCAATGGTTATTCAGGAGTTTCATCTGGCACAAACGGAGGTGTGACTTCAGGCCTACAAGGATCAAGTGGAGACAGTCTGTCATCTTTCGATAGCAGCAGTGGCAGCAGCGGCTTGACCCAAGATCACCTTTCTCAGACGAAACTACAATAAAAAGTCTTTCCCATCAGCAATCAAACGAATATTGTTCATCAGCCATTTAAATCACCGTTTAAAGGCGTGCTATCACCGCTGTATTGCGATTTATGCACCAATATATTAATGATTACATCGACCAGTGTTTGGAGGAATAAAGTTTACAATGAACAAGTTTCTTGTATTCAGTGTATTTTTTAGTTATTCGGTGACTGATGTTTACAGAGTTTCTATAAAAAAGCACCATTTAAGCTGATGTATCTATACTTACAAATACCTTCAAGTTTATTGAACTGTTTCTTCTTTCTCCTCTTGTAGACCTTGCGTGGTGTACTGTACTTCACTTTTCGGTACATGACAATATTACGCATAGCAAACAAGACTAATATAACAATACTATTTTTTCTTCTACTGCAATCGCTATGGCTTGCTTCGGTCAAGTACCTAGATAACAAGACCTATCACAATCTACACCATATGCTAGATTTTGTTATCTAAGAAGACTAACTTACTTAGTCGGCTTCAATAATATTGTCACGTGGCGGGAATTCACTGTAGCCAGGAAGACGAGGAGAAAAAAGGAGGCGTGAAGAGCGAGCAGTTGTGGGGCCGACTGTCCTGTCCTTTGCGCTGCACAACCCATCTCAACAATTTCATCGTGTACATAAACACATCACAGCGTTACAATTTTTAGTATAGGTGCTGGGTACGTCACCCAGGACGAGCGAGATCTATCACACCCTCGACACAGTAAGCCGTTGGCCGGGCTTCCACCAGAAGGCGTTGCGATGAACGACGTGGATGGACCTGATGGCAATCTAGAGGTTGTGCAAGAGATTGCTCGCCCAAGAGAGGTGTGCTAGACTTTATTGGCAGCCCCGCACATTCTAGGAAGAGAGGAAGCTCGTCGATTAGCTAGCCTCAAGACTATTTCATCACAATACTGTGCAAAACTTGTTACAACACCCGACACATTTCTGTAATATTTGCGCCGGGAGTTTTTGTTTTGCTTTCGACACCTGTGAAGAAAAAAAGCCTATACACAAAGTTTTTGCGCAAGTATACCAGACCATAGGTCTTATTGCAGCAATTAGGCGACGTAACGTTTGTCATTGCTAAAGTGACCTCTGACAGCGGGCGGTCACGTCCAACCCAACCATTGCACGTTGCCCGGCTGAAGTATTACCACCATTGGTCTACGTAGCTCGCTCATACAGCTTTGTCTGCACCTGGCAAAATGGCCACGTGGCAGATATTCGCTGAAGCCACGAAAACGAGGAGGGTAAGGGGGCGTCAAGAGCGAGCAGTTGTGGGGCTGACCATCCTGTCATTTGCGCTGGACAGCGTATCTCTAACCTTTACATCCTGTAAATAAACCCATCTAATCGTTACAACATGGTTGCGCTACTTCAGCCAGTGTTGGCTTGAATAAATAGTACAGCGGAATCCCGAGATGCTTTTGACTGTCGGTGTCTTGCGTCAGAGGCTTCTTGCGCACCGTGGTGTCAGGAACGCGTGTTGCAATAAAATATCACGACAATACTTCATCGTAGGAAGTTTTGATGACGTCACAAGTTGCCAACAATTTTTTCATTATTACAAGATCCGCATGATGGCGCACTCACGTGACGTGACAGGACCTCACACTAAGACGTCATCACATCACATCGTAGTTTCGTCATCGGTGGTCCAGTCATGAAGAAAATGCAAAACCAGCTCAAATGCCTCTCATATTAAAGACAGCGCGAAACCACTTTGGTACAGAAGACTGTTGAAAGATTCCGACATCATTACTTCTGTAGGGAGAAAAAAAGATTAGTTCTGCCTTCGAGTTGTTTTAGGTGAATGCATATATCAATGGGAATGCAAAGTAGATCGGAGTGTTCTTGTTAAGGTGAACTTTTGTTTGAGTGAACTTTAAGCGACCCGATAAAGTAAATCACTTAACTGAAAGATGGCTAAATTTAATTTTCTCTGAAACATGGAACTGAACTTGGCAGAGCAGACATTGAATGAAAACTATGGAATAGATTTCTTTAATGCGAAGCATTTCTTAGCGAACTTAGGCGACTTAGCGTGTATCTATCTATCTATCTATCTATCTATCTATCTATCTATATATATATATATCTATCTATCTATATAGCTAGCTAGCTAGCAAGCTATCTATCTATCTATTTATCTATCTATCTATCATCTATCTATCTATCTAGCCGCCTACGACATTTAGCTCTCCTGGCCGTTTCGAAAGTGGTATCGATACCAAACTTGCTATGGTATAACATGAATGTATGGGGAACACATATGACTAGTCATAACATAAAAACCATGACATGGATGTCATAAATGGCATGATTTACATTTCAAGGTCCTGCAGTTCTTGCGGTGGTTTCGTTCACATCGCGTGTTGCAAAACTGGTATGGTATGACATGACTGCATGGCGAACGCAAGCGACAGACAACATGAAAATCATGACATGCGTGTCATGCAACCAGATGACTACTTGCCAAGCTCATGATGCGCTTTCGAGCGTTTCGCTAGCGTGACATATAGCAAATTTGATATTACGGTACGTCAATGGATGACAAAGGCATGTGACTGGTGCAAACATGATAATCATGAGGTTCGTGTTATGTAACATTATGACTACATGCCACACTCATGATGCACTGGTGGCCGTTTCGCTAGCTTCACTTGTACCAAATTTGGTATTACTGGACGTGAATGGATGACGAACGTATAACGGTGCAAACATAATAAACATGAGATGCGTGTCATGTAACAACATGACTACATGCTACGCTCCTGATGCGCTCGCGGCAGTTTCGCATAGCTTCACATGTACCAAACTCGGTAATACGTGACCCGAACGGACGACATAGGTAACTGACACATACAAACATGATAATCATGACATGCGTGTCATGTAACAACATGACTACATGCCACACTCATGATGCGCTCGCAGCCGTTTCACTAGCTACATATGCCAAATTTAGTATTACGTGACGTCAATGGATGACGAAGGTATGTGACTGGTGCACACATGATAATCATAAGATGCGTGTCATGTGAGAACATGACTACATGCCACAGTCAAGGCGCCAATACATTTAGACGTGACGCGGTGTGCGTGCTGACCGGCGTTCATTTCGTCGGGTCACGGCGGCGTTGCCACGCCAGGCACCGGTCCTGCCATATACTCGCAGGTGCACGCCGTGCTGCGTTGCTTTGACGCATGCGCGTTTCAGAGCGTCCGTCGTCCATCCGTCAAGAAAACAGGGAGACGCAGTGTTGTCCCGGTAACGCATAGGTGCGAAATGCAGCATGTCGCATTTCACGCTGGTTGCCGTCGGGCCGCGCCGACCGACGCTGGTCGCGTCAGTCACGCCTGGTGTCAGAATATAGAGTGCTTGCGTTTTCGCAACTTTCAAGACCTAAAGAGGGCACTGGTGCAAGCCCAACATGGCTGTCGTTTGGGGAATCGTGCAGCCGGCAGCCGCCACTAGTGTGCCCGTGACTTCGATTTGTGTAGTACTTACGGCTGCAGCCACCATGTTGTCAAGGCTTTACTGAGAAGGTCATTGACTATAGCCTGTATTATTTCTTTCACTGTGTGTTGAGAAACGCGTGTGCGGCGTATGTTGAAGGAAAAGAAGTTTCGAACGCCGGGTACATCGTCTGCTGCGGTGTACGGCTTTGTGAACGCTGCTCGTGCCACGGCTGAGGAAGACCGAGCGGCCGTGCTCGTGCAAAGCGGGAAACCTCGCCTTCGACTACACGGCATCTGCACAGCGGTATCCAACATATTTTGTGATTCTTCTTGCACAGCAAGCACA
The DNA here is from genome assembly GCA_013436015.1 of Rhipicephalus annulatus. Taxonomy (NCBI): domain Eukaryota; kingdom Metazoa; phylum Arthropoda; class Arachnida; order Ixodida; family Ixodidae; genus Rhipicephalus; species Rhipicephalus annulatus. Next base: position 282,324 of record WOVY01001539.1, read on the forward strand.
CAATAAAGAATGAATCATTGCTACCACGACTCGCAGTAACTGTTCGACTTTACAATAACCGTAGTATAAATCGCCAGCGACAAAACATAAAACACCAGCGAGCCGCCAAAGTGAGGCCGGCTGAACGATGGCATGGGTTGGCTGCGTGGACATCCCCGCAACGACAGTTACGACGGATGTCGCATGGCGACGCCACCATCTGTGAAAGCTGTGATTTGCTAACAAGGCGACGCTGTGCTAAGTATGCGCACGCGTCAACGCTACATTGGAGTATATATGGCCCTTCATAATACACTCGCGGCTGTTTTGCTGGCTCCACATATACCAAATTCGGTGTTACGTGACGTCAACAGATGACGAAGGTATATGACTGATGCAAATATGATGATCCTGACACGCGTGCCATGTAAAAACATGACAACAAGCCACGCTCATAGCGTGCTCGCGGTCGTTTTTCTAGCTACACGTGATAATGACTGATATGTGGGGTTTAATGTCACTAAACCATAAATGATTATGAGGGACCCCTTAGTGGAGGGCTCCAGAAATTTCGACCACCTGGGGTTCTTTAACGTGCTCCCAAATCTCATCACACGGGCCTACAACATTTTTGACTCCATCCCGCGACCTGCCTATAGCTCCACATATGATTAATTTGGTATGACGTGACGTGAATAGATGACGAAGATAAACGACACATTCAAACATGATAATCGTAACACGGAAGTCATGTACGACATTATTTACCTCAACATCGTAGGGTTGTGCAGATTTTAAAGTGACATATCAACCTTTCTCACTCGTGCTTCGCATATCATCGGTTCCGACTATGCGTGGGCTCTGCCAATTTTTTTGACTCCTAATTAAAACTACTTAAAATAAAACCACTTAAAATAGAGGTGTTGCACGTCAAGAAAAGTTCAGACGCAACTTGGCAAAATGTGCTTTATCAGGCAGGTCTGGCTAATGGCGATCGGCGTGCGCGAGCTGCTACTACAGCCACCGATCATCCTCGTCTTCTTCATTGCCAGCAGAGCGTCCGTTATTAGGATTCATTAATTCATTACAATTACTCCCCGCGAAATATGGAGCCATCCTGGCGACCTTTGGACAAGTAAACACGGGAGGGTCGTAGCAGGGCTTAAGTCTCGAGACGTGGACAATTTCCTGGCCACGACGACGTTGGTAAGAAGATGGTTCCAGTGGCTCAATGAGGTAATTCACTGGTGACGTTTTTTGTAGCACACGATATGGGCCGTGATACTTGGGGATCAACTTGGTAGAAAGGCCAGGTGTAGCAGAAGGGACATGCAGCCAGACGAGTGAACCTGTATCGTAGGAAGTAGTGTCATATGATGCGTCATGGTGGTGCTTTTGGCGTCCTTGGTCTTGGGTTGTGAATGATCTTGCCAGTTGGCGGCATTCTTCAGCGTATGTAGCGGCTTGAGACAAAGTCTTGGACTCTGAGGAGTCAGGTTTGTACGAAAGAATGGTGTCTATAGTGCAAGAAGGTTCGCGTCCGTAAAGGAGGAAAAAAGGAGAGAATCCAGTAGTGCTTTGAATGGCAGTATTATAGGCGAACGTGATAAACGGGAGCACTCGGTCCCAATTGGAGTGGTCTGACGAAATATACATAGACAGCATGTCACCAAGGGTGCGGCTAAAGCGCTCTGTTATTCCATTGGTCTGGGGATGATAGGCGCTTGTAGTGTGGTGAATGACGTTGCACTCACGCAGCAATGCTGTGATGACGTCTGACAAGAATACGCGACCACGATCGCTCAGTAACTCCCGAGGTGCTCCATGACGTAATACGATGTTGTGAAGTACGAAAGTCGCAACGTCTTTTGCTGTAGACGAGGGAAGGGATGAAGTTTCGGCATACCGCGTGAGATGGTCAAGGCAACTATGATCCAGCGGTTACCGCCAGCAGTGTTGGGAAGAGGACCATAGATATCAATGCCGACGCGGTCGAATAGTCGGGATGGGCATGGTAAGGGTAACAAGGTACCGCTGGAGTGATAAGGGGGAGTTTTTCGTCTCTGACACGTCGAGCAGGCCCGAACGTATTGTCGTATAAAACGGTACATGCCACGCCAGTAATACCGGAGACGTATGCGAGAATAAGTCTTCAGGAAACCTGCGTGGCTACATTGTGGGTCGTCATGAAACGTGGAACAAATTTCGGATCGCAGATGACGTGGAATCACGAGTAGCCACTGACGTCCACCGGGTGCGTAGTTACGTCGGTACAGCACGTCGTCGCGAGTGGCGAAGTGCTCGACTTGCCGACGCAACGTGCGAGAAGGGGGGCAAGCCGTCCGCCCAGCCAGGATGTCTAGAATCGAAGCAACCCACGGGTCCTTGCGTTGCTCAGATGGCATGTCGGCGATGGTGACGGCAGTGGCATCACAGGTTAGACTTTCGCAGCAGTCCGGGTCAGGGGGTAGGGGCGAACGGGATAGGGCGTCTGCGTCCGAATGTTTCCGACCGGAGCGATAGACCACGTGAATATTATATTCTTGGAGGCGTAAGGCCCATCGGGCGAGGCGACCGCTTGGATCCTTCAGTGACGACAACCAGCAGAGGGAGTGGTGGTCAGTCACGACGTCAAAAGGGCGCCCGTACACGTAAGGTCGAAATTTCTCTATCGCCCAAATAATGGCGAGGCATTCCTTTTCAGTGACGGAATAGTTGGTTTCGGCTTTGCTAAGAGTTCGGCTTGCGTAGGCAACCACGCACTCTTGGAAGCCGTCTTTCTTCTGTGCTAGAATAGCGCCTAGCCCGACACCACTAGCGTCGGTGTGGATCTCTGTGGGTGCCGATGGGTCGTAGTGTCGCAGAATAGGCGGCGACGTGAGGTTCATTGAAAGAATCGTCACAGGTTCATTGAAAGAATCGTCACAGGTGGCAGACCAGGCTGAAAGGTCTTTAGAGCCGGCGAGGAGCTTGGTCAAAGGAGCGATGATCGTCGCGAAATTGCGAACGAAGCGCCGGAAGTAAGAGTACAGGCCTATGAAGCTTCGGAGCTCTTTCATGGTGGTCGGTTTGGGAAACGCTGAAACGGCTGTAAGTTTGGCAGGGTCAGGATGAATGCCGTCTTTTGAAACCACGTGGCCAAGGATCGTGAGCTTTCGAGCGGCGAAATGGCACTTCTTGAGATTCAGTTGCAGAAATACACGCGAGGACTTTCTCGAGGCGGGTTAAATGGGTTGCAAAATCAGTTGAAAAGACGACAATGTCATCCAAATACCAAAGGCAAACGTTCCATTTGAGGCCTCGAAGGATAGAGTCCATCATTCGCTCGAAAGTAGCTGGCGCGTTGCAAAGGCCGAAGGGCATGACTGTGAATTCGTAAAGCCCGTCGGGCGTGATGAAAGCTGTTTTCTCGCGATCGGCCTCTGCCATGGGTACCTGCCAGTATCCAGAGCGCAGATCTAAAGAAGAGAAAAATTCGGCTCCCTGTAGGTAGTCCAAGGCATCGTCAATGCGTGGCAGCGGATAGACATCCTTGCGCGTGATTCGGTTGAGACGTCGGTAGTCCACGCAAAACCTGATGGATCCGTCCTTCTTCTTCACCAACACAACTGGAGAGGCCCAGGGACTGCTTGACGGTTCGATTATGCCACGTGTCAGCATGTCGTCAACCTGTTCATTGATGGCACGGCGTTCGGTAGTTGACACACGATATGGACGCTGCCGTAATGGCGTCTTTTTACCGGTGTCTATACGATGAGCAACAGATGACGCTCGACCTAAGGAAGGCTGATTGTGGTCAAACGAGGCCCGAAAACGCTGTAGGAGCTTGATCAGCTGTTCCTGCTGCCCAGGCGTGAGGTTGCAATCAATGGACTTGCGGAATACATGCATAGGTTCATTATCGTCAGTTGCGGGTGTGATGGCACAAGTCGGTAAAAATGGCTTGTCTGGATAGATCGGGTCTTCGAAAATACAATTTAAGGTCTCGAGGCTTCCCAGACACTCGCCGCGTAGCAGGATGTATGGGCAAGCAGAAACGTTGCACGCATAAAGTACCGCCGAACCATTGGAAAAGTTGATGACGGCAAACGGGAGGACGATGGTTCGGTGTTGCACACTAGCTATAGTTGGTTGGAACAGGAGCGTAGAGTTAGTGGCAGCAGGGGAACACACAGGCACTAGGACGGCGGACAATGGCGCGATGCGGACGTCAGCTGCGGCAAACACTTTCGAGGGACTGTGGTGGTCGATATCAAGGCACGGATTCGTCAACGTGAGTTCAGCATGAGCGCAGTCGACGAGGGCCTGATGGGTAGAAAGGAAATCCCATCCTAGTATGACGTCGTAAGATGAACGTGGGAGAACAACAAAGTTGACGGCGTACCAAACATCTTGAATAAAAACGCGTGCTGTGCACTGAGCTGTCGGCGCGATGAAATGGGAGGTGGCTGTACGCAGAGCAAGATTCGTAAGCGGCGTTGTAACTTTTCTCAAATCGCGACATAGTTTTTCACGAATTACAGAAACAACGGCGCCTGTGTCGACAAGTGCACGTACAGCAACATCTTCTACTAGCACATCAATTTCGTTGGTCGGATAAAGAGGAGGTCTTAGAAAGTTCGATGATGACGCAGTTCTTGCCTCCGGAACTGCGGCTGTCAGTTTTCCTTTCGAGCGGGGCTCGTGCGCCGAAGCATCGGGGAGACAGATCGGCGACGGGGTGGTAATGACCGGCGAGAATCGACAGGGCGTCGTGGGGACAATGAGTCAGTGATTGGAGAAGATGGTCGCTGGGGATTCTGGGCAGCTTGGTAATTTGCAGAATTCCCGTGGTCTGGAGGTTGGAAGTTGCGACGGCGACAGTAGCGTGCTATATGTCCCACGAAACCGCATGCGAAACAGATGGGTCGATTATCCGAGGTGCGCCATGGGTTAACGACAGAAGGTGCAGGGGGCGAAACAGGATGGGGTGCCGTGTATGTAGGCAGCGTCGTAGGGTAGGAGGACCCGGTTCCCCGGTATGCGCCAGAGACAGGTGGGGCGGGGGGTCTAGCAGCGACGGCAGCGTAGGTCAGCGGCGTAGGGACGGGTGGCGATGGAGGCAGTGCCTGCGTGACCTGTTTCTCAATGACCTGGCGTAAACGTGGGTCTAACGAGGTCACTGGCGCGGATGCTTCGGCCACAAGAGAAAGCTGACGTGCAACTTCTTCACGAATGAATTGCTTGATGTGGGGCAGTAAGACGGTGTGATCAGCAGCGACGTCGTGCACGAGGGCGGAAACTTCAGCCGTATCTTCAGCGGCCCTGCGCGTCGAGACACGCTGCTTACGCAACTCGTCGTACTCCTGACAGAGCTGGACAACATCGATGACGGTCTGTGGATTCCTAGCGACGAGCATCTGGAAGGTATCTTCGTTAACTCCTTTGATGATGTGCTTGATTTTGTCGCGTTCGGATAGAGATTCATCGACGCGCTTGCAAAGGGACAAGACATCTTCAATGTAACTTGTGAAGGTCTCGTCTCTGCGCTGGACTTGACTACGGAGACGCTGTTCCGCGCGAAGCCGGCGCACGGCGGGACGACCGAAGACCGCGGCGATGGTGGTCTTGAAGGCGGACCAGTTGGTGATTTCGCCTTCGTGGTTCTTGAACCAGAGGCTGGCCACATCAGCGAGGCAAAAGCGCACGTTTGTGAGCTTGTCGGAGGCGTTCCACTTGTTGGAAGCGCTTACGATTTCGTACTCGACGAGCCAGTCCTCGACGTCTTGTTCGTCGTTGCCGCGAAAAATTGGTGGGTCGCGTTGCCGAGGAACGCCAGTACAGTAGACTGTCGTTGGTAAGGCAGCTTGAGAAGGGCCAGGAGCAGTCATGGTGAACGGTGATGGTAGCGTCCGATTGCGAAGTTCCAGGTTGATGGGAACCCCGGCTCCTCCCCCACTTACCGAAAACAGCCGCCGATTGGAACCACCTTCCCTCTTCCGTTGTAACAATAACAGACCCTTTGTTATTCAAGACTGCAATTTCTCAGCAATGCTTGTAACTATACGCAGTTTCCATTATCTATCTTTGTCTTGTATGTGCTTGAATTCTTACTTATACATTTTTAGTTGACTTATGTTGCCTTCCTGATTTGCGCATCTGACACTTGTTTCTTTATTTTGTCTTTTTTTTCTTGTGTGTTATAAATGTTGTACCCACCCCCTCTGTAATGCCCTACGGGCCCTGAGGGTATTCTAATAAATAAATAAATAAATAAACACAGTGATGCATCACTGTTTCTCGGGGTCCTTGTCAGTTAGCTCGCATTAAGACGGTTTCTAACAAGAAAAACGGACTCTTGAGTATACACTCAATTCCATAGTTTGTTTTGAATAAAATACTGTATATTATAACGGCCACTAAGCACACAAAAGCGATATACACTTTAACACGGCTTTACTCTGGCAGCCATGGCCTCCACCCTCACTATTCTCCAAAACACTTCGTCTTTCTCGTTCTCTGTCCTGCGGCTTTCTTTTGCTAGCATCCCACTACCCGTCAGTTTACCCCATAACATCTTTCCACCGGGGAGAAGGAAGGAGGTGGAAGAAGGGGAGAGGGTCGGAGATACCATCCTTCCTTGAAGGCAATTCGAATCACGTTCTTGACCAAGGTGCTGTGCATGGTGCTGCACTGAACGCAGGGGATGGCCTTTCCTATGACGAACCGTCTTCATTTTCAAGACACAGGCCATTGTGGAAAACTCGCACTGGGTGATAAAAAAGCTGTTGTTGACAACCGTGAGCTTAGAAAGAATTTTGTGCCACATGGTACTTGACTTCGACTGCTGGATCATGAACAACACACTGTCACGTTGCGCTGCTTTTCAATGATGTTCTACGAAGTGTGAACCTGATCCTCGAAACTTGTCTCTTGGCTCGGCGGCCTCTCCACGATCATTTTACTTGTCACCAGCTGTTGAAGAGCAGATCCGTGCTTGATGTTGTTTAACTCACGATGAGAGTTACGTATGTCTTTCGCCTCTTAACTGTGCCCTGATATCCAACGTTAGACGCAGAGCTCGATAGCTGCCTGTCTTCGGTGATTTCCGAAAAGCTGTATGAAATGAGCTAAATGGTGACTTGGGCTGTTGCTCTGATTTCCATGGTTTACGCCATAGCTTAGATCATAAGTTCTTTGATGTGTATTGCACAGTCATTGTGGTTGGTCATGGCTGTGATAGAAAGTCACAAGAAGCAAATGCTAGGCTCTAGAAATATCCTTCAGCAAAGTCGTCAAATTTTCTTTTCTTCTTTCTTCGGTGTCTGCGTCATGCTTCTCTGCTTGTGACATTCGCATTCGCCAGATTCTCTGAACTGCTGCTCTCAACAAAGCTGAGAGATACCATTTCGCATACGGCCAACTCCTTCGTTTTTTTTTCACCTCGTTGCACTCGTTTCGACATTAGAAAGTCACAAGAAGCAAATGGAAATTTGCACAAGAAGCAAATGCTAGGCTCTGGAAATGTCCATCAGCAAAGCTGTCAAATTTTCTTTTCTTCTTTCCTCGGTGTCTACGTCTCGCTTTTCTGCTTGTGACATTCGCATTCGCCAGATTCTCTGAACTGTTGCTCTCAACAAAGCTGAGAGGTACTGTTTCGCATATGGCCATCTCCTTCGTTTTCTTCACCTTGTTGCACTAGTTTCGACATCGTTCTCCACAAGCGTCCTCCTCAACATTACGCACATGGCCGACGCAGTACATCGGTTCATCTTGGCGCACGCTTGGTTTATTCTTGAAAAAGACATGGCTTTGTTCCTGAGCGACCACACGTTGATCTCTGACGTCCTGAGGGGCCACCGCTACATCTGAGTAGGGGGCAAGAACAGTATACTTCCTTCTATTAGTCAAGTCAAAGCGCACATGTTCAATGAAGGCCTCCCACTTTGTCATATATTGAAAAGATATCCTCATGTGCGTCCCTCGACAAGTCATTCTTCGGGCGTTCCATGTTGCCGAATCCCACCGCTGCCACCAAATTTAACGGCCACTAAATACACAAAAGCGATATGCACTTTAACACCGCTTTAATCTCGCAGCCTTTGCCACCAGCCTCACTGTTCTCCAAAACACTTCGTTTTTCTCGCTCTCTGTCCAGCGGCTTTCCTCTGCTAGCATCCCACTACCCATCAGTTTACCCCATAACAATATTAATTTGGACTGGTACCCACGCTTAATCACAAGAAGACGCAAAGCTGTTCAAATGCGCTACTTTTCTATGCACTGCCTCTGGTCCAGCCTGTGGCAGTTACACGAAGTCTTACAGCTATGTAATATATCCTACAGTATCTGCTATACATGCAGCCTTTAAAACTGCCTAAACTTTATCATGGCACAGTACTGCTTTCATTTCTGGAAAAACATTCGAAACACTTTCTACGTCTTCTGCTTGTGCGCAGGTATTGAAGCGCACGTGGGTCCCTTTGTCATCCACATGGCCGCTGTTTATCGGTGGTGCTGCATGCACAGGCGGTGTATCGCTACCGCCGATAGATGGTCGGTTTAAGGGCGGCATGCACCAGTTATTCGGATGCTGCAGGGCACGCAAGTTAATTGAATGTATCTGACGAATTCACGCGTGTCAGCAGATCAAGTGCGTTCAAGTGAAATATTTGCTATTTGGTAATTTGTTTAAGGTAACCGACCCCCAAGAGTTATCATGTAATTTTTTTAGCGGAACGCTAAGCTTACTGGTCAGTGAGTCTAATCGCAAAATGTCTATAAGTGCAAAACGCCACGAAACACTTGTATTCTGAATTTTTCTATCTACAACTAATATGAAGTCGTATGCTCTCTCGCTGCAAAAAGTGCGCACGAGAGTGGTTCGCGTTTGAGCCTGGTGGTTTATTGCGTCTTTGTTCACTCCACGCGCATGCGTAGAGGCACGACCTGGTGCACTGGCGGTTGAAACGGTAGAGCCGCTTCTTCGCGTGCAATTTCTTTTATGTCGTAGGCAGCACAGAATTGAGCGCAGTTGGATAACAATACACATACTCTAATTTTGTGGTCGGCCACACATGTCAACCTCTGGCTACGCGACTACGTACATGAAAGGGATCGACTCCATATTTCATAGTCCAGCTTCAATTCTCTTTCGCTAGGGTGCGCCACGTGAAGTTTCTTTTTACTGGGTCGCTAAATCTGTTAGCGGCCTATTAGTCAGTGGCGTATGCCTAGGCTCTATAAAGTTTTCAAGGCGAAAACGTCCGACGTTGAATTAGGCATTAAACGTCCACCAGCGGCTTCTCGCGTCAGTGGTGTCAACCTACGCGGTGTGGAGATCCTCTTGTTATGACGTCACTATACTGTCACGACCAAAACAAGACCTACAGCCAGGAGTTTACCTGAACCAGAGCAACGAAAATGTTCTCTTCTTCTTCGCAGCACAAGACGAGTGTGAGTCACAGAGGCTCGTTCATCAATAGGGGCATTACGCCCTCTCCCAAGAAGCATCGTCTCAATGCTGTACATGAAGGCAGAAGAGAAGAAAATGAGACGAAAATTACTGTGCAAGCAAAATGAAATGCGTAGGGCGAAATAATGAAGTCGGTTGTGGAGTCAAGAGTCAAATGAGAAATAAGAAAAATGGGAAAGAGTGCATGGAAAAGACGAAACAAAATGAAAGACGCGAAGTTACCAATAAAGTCAGTCATTCACTAGCGATTCACAGCGCGAAAAGCATGGTTTGAGCCGTGATGCGTGAATGACTTCAGTTTGCGGGGGGAAACGGGAACGTCTCAAGTGCCTTCTGGGAGAATCTCGTAAGTAACGTCGCTGAGACGTCATACGACCTTGTAAGGCCGATGTAGTGGCGAAGAAACTTTACTGAACGGCCACGCTGCTGGATAGGGGTCCAAGCCCAGACGGCATCACCAGGCTTGAAAACAACTACACGGTGACGAAGAATATAGTGGCGCGCGTCTGCGGTTTGGTGGTATTGAATATGGTGACCAGCAAGTTGACGGGCCTCTTCTGTGCACTGCGCGAATTTGGCGGCATCCGTGTGGTTTATTCCTAAGTTGTCGGGCAGGAGCATGGCGTGAAGCATTGTCGTGCCCTCGCGACCATGGTCTAAGCGAAAAAGTGTGAAACCGGTACTTTCTTGAACAGCAGTGTTATACGCAGAAGTTATGTAAGGAAGGATGGCGTCCCAATTCTTGTGATCGATGTCCAAATACACTGACAGCGTGTCTGCAATTGTCTTATGGAGTTGTTCAGTCAGCCCGTTTGCTTGCGGGTGGTAAGCCGTTGTTTCACGATGTTCCGTGCCACTTAATCACAGGACTTCCTGCAGCATCTCTGCCGTCCCACGATCAGTTATGACGGCAGCTGGCACACCGTGATGTAAGACGATGCTGTTAACAAAAAATAGGGTGACGTCTGTTGCGGTGGCTTTAGAAAGTGCCTTTGTTTCACAGTAGCATGTTAAGTAGTCAGTAGCGACCACAATCCACCGATTTCCTGTCGAAGACGGGGGGAATGACCCCAGCAAGTTTATGCCAATCAAAAGGCGCCCTTGGTGGGCCTATTGGTTGCAGTAGTCCCGCTGGTCGTAAAGGAGGAGTCTTACGTCGCTTACAGTCGTGACATGTGCGAATGTAGTGCTTCATAGTCTTTGCGAGACGTGGCCAGTAGTAGGAGCGTTGAATCCATTGCAGTGTGTGCGTATAGCCACGGTGTCCGGACGGTGGCTCCTCATGACACGCACGTAAAATATCACCACGAAGCGTAGGTGGCACAACAAGCAGATACATAGCTTGTGTAGGATTGAAGTTTTTTTATAAAGCACTCCATCGCGGAAACAAAAGGAGAATAGCGAGCGTGTAAAGCTTCGAGAAGGGTGGGAATTGCGCCCTTCCAGGTAGTCAATGAGCGCAATGAGCTCCAAGTCATGACGCTGGTGCTCGGCCAAGCGGGTTGCTAATACGGCACAAAGAAAAGTGTCGTCATCTTCAAGGTCAGTGTTGGCATTTTCGACAGGTGCACGTGAGAGACAGTCCGCGTCGGTGTGTTTCCGCCAAGATTTGTGGACGATGGTGACATCTAAATCTTGTAGCTGAAGTCTTCATCGTGGTAGACGACCTGAGGCATCTTTGAGATTCGCGAGCCAACAAGGGAATGGTGGTCGCTAACTACCCTGAATGGGCGGCCATGCAAGTATTGGTGGAACTGTGTTATGGCCCAGAAAACAGCAAGGCATTCTTTTTGGGTTGCGGAATAGTTTTTCTCCGCTGGGGATAACGTTCTGCTCGCATAAGGGATCACGCGCTCAACTCCATTATGTCACTGAACTAATACTGCTCCTAGTCCAACGTTGCTGGCGTCAGTGTGTAATTCCGTGTCGGTGTTTTCGTTAAAATTACCGAGTACAGGCGGAGCCTGGAGGAGGTTTCGGAGGGTGTCGAACGCATGGCGCTGATCGGGACCCCAAACAAACAAGACACCGTCTTTTGTAGGCTTGTTGAGGGGCTCAGCAATCTTCTAAAAGTTTACGTTGGAGACGCTGGGTACGTGTACTTTGGCTCTGTCGGCCATCTTGGAGACAGCTACATCTCCCAGAGCAACAAGCAGCTGCAGCCTGCGTGGGTGACTCTCTGAAATTGTTCCCTTGGCAACGACGCCCACAAAGATGGCCACTCCGATGACAAGCCAGGCAGTCCAAACCATCAATGCCCATGGTTCTCTTCTCGCTCATGTTTTTCATGTGCCACCGACACCAAAGCCGTTTTATGGAAACATCTTCGAGGATGTTGATGATAGGCTCCACCACTTTGATCGAGTTGCTAGTGTCAACTATTACGACCGTAATCCCTATTGAAGTCTTTCTGCGCTTGCGAACGGGACGAAAATATTTTGACGCATTCCAAGCAAGGATGTGTCGTCAAGCCGGGTTGGTTTCCTGTCAGTGAAACGTGAACAAAGGGCCCAGGACCAGTTCGCACAAAGAAAACGCACGAGCCAAGAAGGCCATTGTGAGCTCGACTCTATGCAAGGTTTTAGAAGCAGAAAAGGTGGCAGCAGGGCCATTTTCGAGGTTTCCGAGGATCTGGAAATATCGAAACCAGCGTGGTATTTGCAGTTTGGCCTGAAATCTAAAACCAAAACTGGCTGTGGCTGCACCTTGCGAGGAGAAGCAGAGCCCCGGATATTCGCAGCTAAGCCACAGCTTCTAGCAAACAACGAAGAATGGAATGTAGAGTTGAAGAAAAGGATAATGCACTATCTGCTGCAGCCCTTGCGGGAGCCCGCCTCGATGACGAGGGATTAGTTGAATATTCCTCCTTCCCCCTTTTCTCTATAGGATCAGCAGAATGGAGTGGCATATTTTGACAATATGCCGGCACACCACTACATTGTCCTACCCAAGCACAGTCAGGCAAGTTAGACATGTGTACTGGCAGCCGATTTTTCGAACCTCACCCAACTGCCAGAAGAGTCTTGGAAACCAAGGTCATCTCAGATCATCGGACGTGCGCGAAATCTTGGTGACGTGTGCGAAACGTCGGTGCAGTGCGTTTGTGACCTTTTTTGGTCATCGTGTAGACTGTGCCCTCTCCACATTCATTGTGTGGTATTTTGCCCACCTTCGTTGGTGAAGCACCTAGACACTGGAGCGCCGTATTGGCTGAAGCCACAGACAGTGCACCCAGGATTGGCAACGCAGCGCTATATAAGCGGTAGACTTTTTTGTATATTTAGAGTTCCACAGTTCAACAGCTCTCCTGTACAGTTTTGACTTCTCGTTCTCCTTTCGAATTCTCAATTACTAACCATGTAAATAAATTGTCGTTTTTACGAATGCCTCATTTGACTTGTTCGACGATGGGCCCTAGGACGGGGGCCCGCTACCAAACTGAGACCCACTGGACCCGGAGTCCCAACACAACGAATGGGACGATGTTCGCAAGCTGCACCGAGTTTACTTCTACTTGGAGGATTCTGCGAACACGTGGTACGAGAACCATGAGGGCTCCTTTGCAACCTGGCAAGAGTTTATCCGACAGCTCCGTGACGCCTATCGCAACACTGGGAGGAAGCAGAGGGCTGGACAAGCCAAATCCTGCAGAAACCAGCGGCCGAACGAACGAGTATCCTTGTTTGTCGAGGACATGCTTCTGCTCTTCAGGTGCGTGGACTATGTCATGCCGGAGGAAAAGAAGTGCGGCATTAGATGCGCTGAGTGAAAGAACATATTTTCGGTGGGCTCGTGCGCAATCCACCGACGACAGTCACCGTGTTCATCAGTCAGGCAACCCCGATGGAACGTACTCTGCAGCAGCGGTCGTCACAATACGAACGCCAAATCTCGGCCACCGCATGCTCTATCGGCTCTGACAGCGAGAGACAGGCCCTCGCAGACTTCATTCGGAGTATCGTTCGGGACGAATTGCGAAAGCTTCAGGCAGTGGGATCCAATCCACCTGAGTCAGCCCTCGCGGATGCCCCACAAAAAAGTGTGCCAGGCCGTCACACCCTTCACCCCAATCGCACCACCGATTCTCGAGACCCCAGTCCTGACATACGCAGCGGCATTGCGATCCCCTGCGCCATCGGCTCCAGATCCTGCATGTAGACAAGGTACCAGGCTATGCAACCATTCTACGACACTGCTTCGAGTACGCCTCTCGGCTCAAGGTTTCCGAGCACACCCCCCTATTTTCCGTCTGCCACAAAACGAAGTGGTAGCAAGGCAAGCAAGTGGTGCACCTCGGATAAACGTCTGCTCTGCTATCAACTGCGGCGAAGCGGGCCACGTATACCGGAACTGTCAATACCGTCAACTAGGTCGCCGCAGCTTCCAACCTGATGCTCGATTCCCGCGCTACGGTGAGTGCTCCCGCAAAATCAAAGCCTATCTCACGGGACAGCGAACTCCTTCAACTACCCAACACCTCCACCAGTAATGTCACGAGCAAAACAAGACCTACAGCCAGGAGTTCACCTGAACCAGAGCAACGAAAATGTTCTCTTCTTCGCAACCGAAGACAAGTATGAGCCACAGTGACTCGTTCATCAATGGTGGCAATATGTTGTTATCATGACGTCACAGATCGCTAAAGTTTGTGATGTCGCATGACGGCACAAACGGCTTTCGTTAGGAGTAGGCCGATCATGGATCCAGAACGAAAACAGTTGATGCTCAGGAAGCCTGGAAGAATTCAATATCGGAGGCTGCACAAACCAACATGAGGTTTGAGACCTTTCGCAAGTGGTGGTGTAGGACAAACTTATCGAGTGAAGAAAAAATTGAATTTCGCCTTCAAGTCATTCTAGAGTATTTCATAAAGCGCTCATTTAGTATAAGACACTCATTAACGGCTTGTTGTGTGTGGTGCAACTAATGCGGCTGCTGCAGAGCAAAAAGTGAGTTCTAGACCAGTCAACATACGACGTCGATCATTTCCGCGAAGGCGAACGGGGAAGACCCGTGCACGGGAAAGAAAGAAGACTCCGCTGTTCACGCGGTTCACGAGCAGGGCCGTCAAAGGCGCCCCAGTTTAGGACGAAAAGGGGAAAGCTTAACCGGAAGTGCCTCTTGCAAGAATCATGTCAAGCACGGAGGTCGAGGCTTGGACTCAGGCAGACGCCGGAGGCTGCAATAAAGAGTCTTTTCACCAGCCTACAGCTCTACATTTGCGCTGCCACCGAGCACTCGAGTCATCGAGGGGACCCATTCCGAACCTCAACACCCTCACTGCTTAGTTAGTGCAGAAGCAATCTGAAAAGTAGGAAATTAACTGGCGCCGTTAACGTGGACTGGAAAGCCCGCAGAGAGGAAGGCGCTGACGTTCGGAAAACTGACAAGACGCACGCTGCTTTTGGGACCTGCTGGTACGCTGCGAAATAGCGGCATCAAGATACTCGCTGCTTTAGAACCTTTTAGTGGTCTGCGATCGCACCCTTCACGAACCTGCTGATGAACTTTGGAGTCAGGAGTTGGACAAGAAAGAGCGCTGCGCATCATCGAATGAAAGCAGAGCAGGAGGGACAGTCGGCGCGGCTTCCTTCGGGCAATTGATTGATATGTGAGGTTAACCGTCTTAAAACCCCCATATGATTATGAAAGACGCGGTAGTGGAGGACTCTGGAAATTTCGACCACCTGGGGTTTTTTAACGTGCACCAAAATTTTAGAACACGGGCCTACGTCATTTCCGCCTTCATCGGAAATGCAGCCGCCGCAGCCCGGATTTGATCCCATGACCTGCGGGTCAGCAGTCGAGTACCTTAGCCACTAGACCACTGCGGTGGGGCTTACTTCAGGCAACAACAGGAATCATCCGGTCGAGCCCCTGGAGCAACGCAAGAGTTTCTCACCATCAGGGTTGGCGACGAGACGGACGAAGTTCCAAGTGACATGATCATTGGGCGATGCATTACTGCAAGGTGAGGCCTGCTTTGTGCACTCTCGGGGCACCCAATGTTTTTTTATTGGATGCACTTGCGTTCAGGCACACGGTGGGAGATAGTGAACTCCGAGACGTGATAGAAGGTGACAGTTTTAATGAATCAGATTGCACTCGCAAGTTGATGCGCGAGATAAAAGGGTTGAAGTTCAAGCTCGAGTTAGAGGAAATGAGGTCATCACGCACTTCTTCAGAAGATCCGGACAACCAGAACCAGCAGAACAGTATCGGGTGGTACGCGAAAGAGCTTAAGACAGTCGTAGCACCTATGCCCACTAATGAGCCTATGATTACAACCTGGTTCAAGAATGTCGACGCACTTTTTGCTGCATTGAGCATACACGAGGAAACACAAGGCACGATTTTGCTACCATTCTTAAATTTCAAGATGCGTACGTTTGTTGCCAATCAAGCAGAAGCTGAGGTAATGCTGTCTTCATATTTACAGTCGCGAGTGCTAAAGGAGCTAAGGACGATGCCGAGCGAGCACCGCCGTTTGTTTGTGGAAATCAAAAGAGAAGCAGGCTAGTTATGGAGCCAAGTGACGGCGCGTCTAGAGACTATGTTTGCTTACTACATTGGAAGTAGAGACGTGGAGACATTTGAAGTTTTCAGGAGTCGCTTATAGCTCATAGACTAAAGCAGTTATTGCCAAATGATCTCCGCTCACTGATTACTCAACAGGAAGTCAAGGGCTGGCTGGTTGAAGTCCAAGGATATTGCGGAGTTAGGCGCCAATTTTGAAGACAGCCTTGACAGCGGCAGGCAGGGAGTGGTGCAATGGAGCTGCCATGGTACTACGTTAAGAGGGCAAAATTATAGGGTGCAAGCTAAACAGCTCGCTAGTAAAAGCTTAAACCCTAATTCAGAAGTTTGTTTTTTATGTGCGCAGCAGGGTCACTTCCAAAGAGATTGCAAGCTCTCACGTGACACAGCTGCTGATACAGCAGAAGTTTTATGCGTAGCTCCACAGAATGAGCGGTCATTTCAGAGCTGAGCTACACCGTCGCAACACCCACCGTCATGAAAATTTCACTGATGAGAGGCCCATGTCTTGACATTTTCTTGGACGACAAACCCAGTTTCGCGCGAATTTGTTCAGGTGCGGATATAACAGTGATATGGGCAAATCATGTAGCCGCTGAGATTTGCGTGAGAGAATCAGCACAATAGGGCAAACTGACGCTTTTGGGCATGGCGTTCCTGTACGTCTGCTCTGTGTACTTCAAGGTCTTCCAACCTCGTCGGGAAGCACTTCTCAGCTTGTGAAATTGCGATGCGCAGTGACTTATCAGCTTACCAGAGCGTCAGTAGTGCTCACTCCCGCCGATTATGAGTGTCTTCGTCATCACCGACAAAAACTACTGAATGATCTAAAGGAGTGGTACACAAGGCTGAACTGTACAAGACAGGAAGCTAGACCACAGCAGTATTCACTAATGAGAGAGCCAGAGCATTTGTGTCGAGTTTCCAGCACTAGCGCTAACGCCATGCAGCGCGCAGCAGAGGAATCACCGAGTAGTGCACGCTAACTGATTAACACAGTCGGTGATGCGAACGCTTTGGTGGGATGCAAAGGAGAGGGGAAACGGGACGCCCGAGCAAGAGAGCAGAAATAAATGAGCCACTGGCTCATGTGATACGTCAGGTGAAAAAAGAGTCACACGTCCAGGTATGTGGTAAGGAGCAGTTAGACCGGAAGCAGTTGCGCCAGCCAGTGGAATCAAAGCCGCGCCGAGCCGAAAGGTTAGGTCACGAGAGCCCCTGTGGTGGTAACTCCTCAAAAAAGAAAATGAGGAAGCGCGTTAAGCGTACTTTGCGATAAAGCGGCTGGCACAAGGGTTCGGAGGTGAAGCAAGTGGGTTGTATTCCCCGTTCCAAGAGAACTGTCCTCAGGAATGGAACATCGCGTGCGCAAGTCTTGTGTGAAGTGGAACCGTGGGTAATTGATTGATTGATTGAGTGGTTGATTGATTGATTGATTGATTGATTGATTGATTGATTGATTGATTGATTGATTGATTGATTGATTGATTGATATATGGGGTTTAACGTGCCAAAACCACCATTAGATTAGGAGAGACACCGTAGTGGAGGGCTCCGATAATTTCGACCACCTGGGGTTCTTTAACGTGCACCCAAAATCTGAGCACACGGGCCTACAACATTCCCACCTCCATCGGAAATGCAGCCGCCGCAGCCGGGATTTGATCCCGCGAACTGCGGGCCAGCAGCCGAGTACCTTAGTCACTAGAACACCGTGGTGGGGCTCTAAAACCAAGGAGGTTTCGCCCAGCGAGTATAACGTAGCAGCCTTTTCCTATCAGATAAAGCTCAATGCAATGCCAATGGCTGCTAGATAGATAGATAGATAGATAGATAGATAGATAGATAGATAGATAGATAGATAGATAGATAGATAGATAGATAGATAGATAGATAGATAGATAGATAGATAGATAGATAGATAGATAGATAGATAGATAGATAGATAGATAGATAGATAGATAGATAGATAGATAGATAGATAGATAGATAGATAGATAGATAGATAGATAGATAGATAGATAGATAGATAGATAGATAGATCAATAAAGGAGCATGTAGATCGTGGTTGGTAACACGCCAGAGCGTCGTCGGTCGGGTAGCGGCCAAAACCTCATTTCCTCCGCGACGCTTTCGCCCTGCCTTCACGCGCTGCCACGGCCTAAAAGATTGTCTTCCTGGAAAGCTTGCTTCTCCTGTTGATGGAAGTGCGAAGCTTGATGGAAGTGCGAAGCGGGGCCACCCTTTTGATTGCTCGTTCTTTTTCGATTCATTTCATTATCCATTTCTGTTGGTTTTGTCTTCTCTGAGTTTTCCTGTGTCTTATTTGTCTCTCTTTATTTCTGTTTCTATATGTTTTATATTTTTTATTTTTTCTATCTTCCCTCATTCGCTCTCTTTCTCTTTGTGTTCCCTTTTGCTCTTTCTCTACATTTCTTTGGCCACGTTTCAGCCTCTCCTCTTCCCCTTTACGAATCTATCTTAAGCTCTGCTAACGTTCTTGGATAGCCGACAGGGTACGATTGTCGCAATTTGATAGTGGTTACGTTATTTTTAATCCCTTCTTTTCAAGAAGCTTCTTCACGATGATTTTCTCGTTTTCTCTTTCTATTTCTTCATCTTGATCTCTTTCCATGTACTTTATTCATCAGCATCATTCTGTACGACGCCGGGCTTATCAATGCACGTGTGCAGGAATTAAAGCCAAAGATTAGGAAGAGTGAGATAGCGCGCGCGTGTTCATGGTGGTGTGAGCTTTCTTTTAGCAGACTAGACGAGTAGAGCAGAGTAGAGTAGAGTAGAGTAGAGTAGAATAGAGTAGAACCTTGCACAGCGGCACACATCCATGCTGGATGATTGGCCAAGAACCGAGTATTTTTTAAAAGAAATTCCTATTGTTGTCTAGGTATTTACATTTTTGTCCTATTCTGGCAAAAGCATTTCCACTGCTTATTTCAAAAAATTATCTTTATACAGTTTATTCCACTACCAATGCAAGCACCAAACTGACATGTTGCAATGTGTTTGGCATTATCAATACTTATCGCAATTTTGTTTCATTTCCTCTAGTTCACCCAACAACAGCGCAAGTATAAAAATAAAAAATGGCGGACCTTTAGCTAAAATATATTGTATTTTTATGTGTATCTTGCACATTAGCACCATGATGTTGGGATAGCCAGCTCTAACGTAGCCTATCTTCTCTTATGTTTTGCCAAATATAAGCGAAAGACTAATAAAATATAGGATCCGACAAATAAAAGTGTTCCCAAATGATCTACCAAAATGTGTTTCTTTCTAATCAAATATTCTATTTATTGCAATAAAATTTGCAGCACAGGCATGCGTGACTGGGGCAGGTCACAGAGACACATCGGAAAAACCTGAAAGGTATGAAAAAAAAAACGACTCGTTGTCTACCATATCAAAACGTATCTAGCCTCCTTCACTCTGTTTTCAGTGAAACAAACTCGCTTTTACATGTCTTTGACTGACAAGCACGCGTTGTTCGTCTGCTAGAAGCTTTTGTGTAGAAATACGAAAGACGCATCTGACATGCATGGATTCCATTGTTTTGCTCGAAGTAGTACAGCATGTGTTCGCAATATCATCACAAGCATCTATCGTTCCGCGAAATCTTCCGTAGATGGCATCGACGGCGTGCACCTGGGTTCTTTTGTGCATATTTGGTGAGCACCGCTAGGTCATGTGTACATTTTTAAACTTGTACAAAACAGAACATTTTCACTCAGATTTCCGTCTTTCATGCATCTGGTACTCTTTCTCTGACAAGGAAGCATGTTATCTTGTTAGCTGTCGCAGATAAAAAATGGTTTTATTTACCATCTGTTTAAGCCTGTTGTTACCTTTTTGTTGAGTTAGTCTGTGTATCAGGATGCAATACATGCACTAGCACAGATGACATGTGGTTTATGACATATTTATTTTGTTATTTATTTATTTATTTATTGGTATATCACCTTTTCCAAAACAGTGCAATTCTTATCTTTTAACAATGAAGTAAAGAGAAGTTCTGTACACAGCTTGAGCAAACAACTTTAATCATTAGAGTAAATTTCTTTCCGGTATTTGCTCCCACATATTCATTATACATCACACTGTTCGTTGTTGTCAATAGTACACATTGCGCATGAAGCTCACGCGAGGAAGCATGTCTGATTATTAAAATTTCACAAAAGTACAATATAGAGTCCACAGTGCTAAGTACAAGTACGCGTTCTCGTTGCTTGTGTGCTAAAGGAAGAAAGATAGGGGAGCAATGCGGAACCTCGGTACAACATGCCCACCATCTCGTGAACACGTGAACGGCGGGTTCAAGCATT
The DNA here is from genome assembly GCA_013436015.1 of Rhipicephalus annulatus. Classification (NCBI taxonomy): domain Eukaryota; kingdom Metazoa; phylum Arthropoda; class Arachnida; order Ixodida; family Ixodidae; genus Rhipicephalus; species Rhipicephalus annulatus. The sequence continues at coordinate 302,637 of WOVY01001539.1, forward strand.
GTTTTTCTCTACAGCATTTCTTTCAGTGTGGGCCAATAACTTTGCTCAGTGCAGCCCACTACATTCAAGTCATGGCTACCACGGAATGTCTAAACAAGCTGCGGATAACGTTCTTGTAAGTAACAGTGTGCAAAGTACAGAAAAGGCTGACGACCTGTCGTTAGCCCTTGTAATGCTTACAAAATTTCCGCCACAAGGGCGACACAAATATTGCGACAGCAAGAATTCAAAATTCTATACGATGTAAGGCTGGCGCCTAACTCTGCTCCGCTCTCGTGTAAATATACAAAACACTGGTGTAAAATATTGCACTTACCCTAGGGACCAAGGCTATTTTGCTCAAGGCCATTGCGTGGGGAGCACAGCGTGTTAAAAAGTCTGCAAACCGTTTTCCGGGTGCTGCTGAGATAGCGCGCGTGCTCGCGACCACGGTACTGGTTTTATATTTGAGGCAATGAGGCAGTAATATTATTATATGCGATATTACGTGCCAAAACCTTTATATCACTATGATGCACGCCTTAGTAGAGAGCTGGTGCTTATAGACCACATCTGGTGTTTATAGACCACAGAAGGTCGCGAGAGCAAAATCAAAATAATTACAAAGTATTCATGAGACTTTACGTCAATGTAATAAAAATTCAGAGTTGCTGATCATCTCACGCAGCCCCGCGCTCCTCCGGCATCTCTTCTGGAGCAATGATCAGTGACAGGCCACCATCTGGTGTTTATAGACGTGCGCTGGGACTACAAAGTACACGGGGTTCCAGCATTTTGCCTCTATCAGAACGTCACCGCCGCGGCCGGGATTAACCCCGCCTCGTTGGGACCAGCAGCCGAATGGTTTAACCACATTATACACTACACCGGCTGACCACACAAGGTTGCGAGAGCATAGTCAAAATACTTACAAAGTATTGATGAGGCTTTACGTCAATGTAATAAAAATTCAGAGTTGCTGATCATCTCACGCAGCCCCCCGCTCCTCCAGCATCTCTTCTGGAGCAATGATCAGTGACATGCCTTCCACGCTGTTTGACGTTATCGCGTGCGCACTCTCTGTGGAGGAAATTTGCCGACTCATTTTAACTCTGCTCCAGCCACGTTCATTGCTCTCACTCACACGCTTCAATTCGATGCAACCGGGAGGCAGGGGAAGGTTACCGATTTGTACCATACACAAAATATGACAGTGACGACAACGGCGAAACCCCGGTGAGAGTGTCCATATAGTTGCTGTCGCAATAACATTATGACCCGCCTCGTGATAATGGTGTTTATGATGCTCGATCAATGACCCGTAGGCCACAGGATCAAATCACAGCCTCTGCTGCCGTTTTGCGATACATACAATTAGCCAGAGGGCCGTGTAGTTAATACTAGATGCTCATGATACCCCAGTGTTTGGAATTTCCAGAGCTTTCCGCAACGGCCCTCATATTCATATGGTGGTTTTGGGACGTTAAACCCCACACATCGTTCAATCGATGATTGATTGATATGTGGCGTTTAACGTCCCAAAACCACCACATGATTATAAGAGACGGCGTACTGGAGGGCTTCGGAAATTTCGACCACCTGGGGTTCTTCAACGTGCACCCAAATCTGAGCACACGGGCCTATAACATTTCAGTCTTCATCGGAAATGCAGCCGCCGCAGCCGGGATTTGAACCCGCGACTTGCGGGTCAGCAGCCGAGTACCCTAGCCACTAGACCACTGCGGCGGAGCCACATATCAATCAATCAAGCTCATAATATTACTGCTGATTTTTGAACTAGAACCCCATGGAATACATTTATTGTTGTTATTACAATAATAATATTACAATATTAGTATAATAATAATAATAATAATAATAATAATAACATATATATTATTATTGTTATTATTATTATTATATTATTATTATTATTATTATTATTATTATTATTATTATTATTATTATTATTATTATTATTATTATTATTATTATTATTATTATTATTATTATTATTATTATTATTATTATTATTATTATTATTATTATTACAGAATGGACAAACACACAGAAATCTTCTGGAAAAGTGTAGTTTAGCTGCAGTGAAACATTCTTTTACGTCACGCGAAAGAAGAACTTAACCATTTTTGCCGATTTCAAAGCAGGAAACGCTGGTGTATAAAGAAATTACCAAACGAAAGCAATTTTAGAAACGTTCATTGAAAGCGATGAATCCTTGAGTATGAATCCTGTTTAGTATAAGTAGCAATGAGTATTAAACATTGTTGCAAAAAATACCCAAATTGTTTGCAGGCTACAAATTTCTGTGGCAGCATGGTGCAGTCCCAACGCCGTGAGTGTGAGTGTAAATAAATGTGGCTCTCGATGATGCGCTGGTTACATCCGCCATTTTATGCGCCCTTTCTTATGCCAGATAGTCACTCGATCGTGCACTCATAGGTGTGCAGCTGTTTCTAGTATCAAAATCTGAGTGTTTACCAAAGCAACTTGTCCTTCCGTATTGTCGTCTTTTATTGGTGCCTAGATATGAACGCATCGGTATCGCTGATGCGAGTTGCAACTGAAAAGTTGAGCTGCTAAACGCGTGCATGAAGGTGCCGTTCCGTGGCGTGACGGAAGGGAACAGGAGAAGAGATTCTTGAATGAGGGCGAAGGGTGGGGTTAAGTGACGCAGTAACTGTCTCTCAGGTGAGTACACCTCAACCGTGACACTTGGGGGGAAGGGGGAAGAGGAAGAATTAGAAGAGTGAGGTTGTATGTTCGTAAGATAGGAGGAGAGAGCAGTGAGAGGGGAGGAAGCGATGTGGAATGAACAAGTAAGAAAGATATAAACGAAGAAGAGAAGCCAGAAAGAGAGAAAAAGCGAAAGCAGAACAGAAAAGAATAGAGGAAAAGAGAAAGACAGGAAAGGAGATAGTGAAAGACGAGAGAAAATGAAGAGTTACAGGAGTGAATCTATACCAGGAAACAAAGCGAAAAAATAAAGCTAGAAAGAAAAAAAGAGAGAGCAAAAGTGAAAACCAGTAGTATGCCAGCCCCACCAAAAGGCTCCTGAATTTCGTATTTGAATGTTCTGCTAAAGCTCTTAAAGCTATTGCGCTTACGTCCTATTTCTTTCACGACTCTCTAAAGGGAGCGTCTAGCGTCAACACTGTGTAGGGTTACATACGGCTGATCGTTTTCGAGCGGTCTGAGTGCACACGTGTTTTTGTTTTTTTTAGTGCAGCGGGATCTCTTTGATGCGATACTTCAAATATATTGTCGGCTCTTAGGCCTAATTTATTGTTTTCTTTTGCGCCCAGCCAGCGTTCCTTGGTGATAACACTATTTTATGCGTTTTTATGCGACAAAATTTGGCAAAGATTAGGTCAAATGTGACCACGACAGTCAATCTTGTCCTAAATATCAAGAAATGATTCGTTCATTCTTTTGTCTAATAGCTTAGCTCAAACCATATTCCAACAAGGCATGACGCGCACGTGTCAGCCTTTCTGAAGCTTGGCATCGGTTTTGGGGGCAAAAGATCTCCGTCAAGCAAAGTCACTGCGCTCACTAATGATGGTTTTGCTCCTGTGCAAGAACTATTTACGAATTAGGTAAAACACCTTTCTTTATTGCAGTAGCATTTATATGGACCATCCCAATTAGATTTTGCCGCCAGCATCGGCGCCGACGTCACTCACCGTATATGCGTACGAACATACGAATATATATATATATATATATATATATATATATATACATATATATATATATATATATATATATATATATAAATCCCCCCCAAAAAACAGAAGCTTCCAGCACACGGAATCGAAGTTGGGCCATCTCAATCGTGAGTGCAATGCGTTAACAAACCTTCAAACGGCAAGCTATTTATATTTACCACTTACCGCTGCTCACGGGCATCTCGGGGAGAATGATCGTGTTTTCAGCAATACCAGCAAGATGGCGCAATGAGCGCGCGTCGCCACATCAAGCGGCAGCGCGTGCTTTAATCTCCCACACGTACTTTGCCCCGCTGAGAGAAAGGGAGTGACGCTCTCTCGCATGCCCTTGTCTCGCGGTGGAGAAAAGGGGAGAATCATACGTCTTGGATGGCATCAGGCATACTTAGAACAATTCTATCGTAGATACCAGGTGCACAAAGGTTACTGTAATCATTGCAGTTTCCGTTTGCGAAAGCCGCGCGCCTTTCAGACACAGCGAAGTAACAATCGAGACGCCTATTTGCGTGCATCTGTACATGTGAGTACGTTTTGTGCGTCATTTGTGCGTGAGAAATGCGGGGCACGTTTAGATCTGCTTTTCATTCTGCGCGTGGCCTTCCAATTTGTTGTTATGACGTTTATTGCTTCACCTTTACGGCAAAGCTGTGACTTTTTTTAGATGTATTTACTCCTAAGCGTTGAAACGAAGGCAGTGCAGCACAAATAGAACAGCTACTTCAATGTAGCTCAATATAGGAAGTTCCTGATGGAGCATGCAGGTTGCTAAGTGAATGCCCGCGCTTGAAAACAAGGATGCAGAAAAAAGTGAGAACACGAGCGCTGGACAAAGAGCAAATGTTAGTTCAGTGGTCATCTTGTCAGTGGCATTGCAAGCGGCGAGAGGCAAACCAGCCTCCCCCCTCTCTCCCTCCTGCTTGAAGTTTGTTTTCGCCGTGGCCAAGGGTGCACCCCGCGTCTGGCTCTTCGGCTCTCGGTGGGGCTGCAACGGCTGTACAAACCTGTGCACTGGCCCTGGTGCAACTGGCGCCTTCATGGGCGAATGCACAAGCATGGCCTATGTCACTTGTTGAGGCAGGCGCTCCATCATGTGGGTCGTTCGCACAGAGCCCGCGAGGGTGTTTTTCTCCTTGGGAGACTGCGAAGCCGCCCTACTCCCCAGAATTTGAATTTGCAAGATCCACCTTCATTATGAAGGACACGGGCCTCATGCTCCCTGTCCTCTTTAGCCCCCTCCACCAAACCAGCGCCTCGGTACGTGCTGTTGAAGCTAGACAACCTTCCCATTAAGGGGTACTGTCGGGCGAGATTCAGCCATGGCGAAATTCCATGACAGGCTACAGGATCATCTCCTGTGGTTCACGGATGAGTTTCTTGGGGACAATCCCCGTTAGGCCGTGGCTGCCTCATTCCGAAGAATGCAACAGCTATCCGAAGCCACTTTCCTTTTCACGCCAGCTCCGGCGCAGCAGAATTGGTTGGCCTACATGTGGAAGCCGACTACCATGTTGCTAATTCTAAAAGGTCGAGCTGCCTATAGCGATCCTTCGTGACTGCCGGCAAGCCCTACAAGCGCTTCTGCAGCCGGACGAAGCGGGAATCACCGTGGCGCTGCTTCACGCCAAGCTCACTGTTATCAGTTATAGGGGTGTACGTCTGTCACTCCAGTGGCTTTTATCGCACGTTCGAGTAGCTGGGAATGAGGAGGCCCCGTGTACTCCATGAGCCACGTGTATTCCTTGGGTCGCTGCTCAAGGCTTGTTTGCGTATATGCGGTGATGATGAAACGCTCGTGCATATCATGTGATTCTGCCCTGCACTTACTGCTGAACGGCGAGTGGTGCTGAGCCGCTATCGCCTTCTCCCTGTGACAACTGCGAAGAACTTGTTTCCCGCATGGTCGAACATACCTGCTGTGCAAGCGTTGCTCGAGTCCGCGGTTCTTTCCGACTTCGCTGCCCTCTACTCGAACGCTTTACCGTCTGCGCTGACAAGCCACGCCTCTCACTTATTTCTATGTTCTCTCTTTCGTGCCATCTTTACTGCCCGTTCTCCATCCCCATAGGTGCTGAGCCGCACCCTCACAAAGGGAAAAAAGAATTCCTATTTTATCTTTTTCTTTCCCAAACTTCTCTCTCTCCCTTTCTCATTATGGCATTTAGGACTCAAAATCGCTCTCTACCACAAATGCCTGTCTGGCTTCTATTTCAGCTCAAGAAGGTGCCCCCAACCCGCGTCTTCTCACTCGTTCTTTCTGCATCCTTGTTTTTACGCACAGTCAGTCACTTCAAAATATGCCACCTTATAATTCATACTTCCTTAATTCTATGTGGGGAACACTTAAGGAGGCTGGCCTATTGTATGCTGCTTACGTTGCTTGGCATAACACATGCAAAAGCACCTGTACCATAGCAATTCGAGCACATACTCCCGCCATTTAAAAGCTTGCTTCCATGTGGTCTTCGAGCGCCTTGATGTTTACAATAACGCAGGCAGTACAACTTATACCCAACCACCCGTGGCCCCTTCACTAGCGAATTTCGATGCACTGTCAGAAACGCGTCAAATTCACGTGGCATAATTCCAAGGCACTCAGCATTGCATTCCAAATCAGAAAGTGAAGAAAAACGTTGTGTTTGGTACATTTGTGTAACTAAAGCTAATGAGTGTGTAACTAATAATCTAACTATTCACCCACCAGTCAGCTTCAGTAATTGCATAAAAATCCACTAATACGTTGGAAATTAATGCGCACTTTGTTTCAGGGGCAAAGCTCCTTACAGCGGCACCCGTTCGGCTCTCGTAGCCGCTGTAGTAGTGTGTAACAAGCATAACATTTTGACCTCCAAGGCGCTGCCGGTGAAAGATTTTTTTCTGTGCGTTGTTGAACAATAAAAGATAATGCTCAATGTGCATGCCAATGGCTGCTAATGGGGAATGAGAGACAGGAAAATTCGGCTTTTAGTTAACGTGCACGCTGCAAACATTTTATTGTTCAACAACGCACAGAAGACAAGAAAGTGTTGCTATGTTATACTCGCTGGTCGTAACCTCCTATGTTTTAGAAAGGTTTAGCGAGCGTTGGGTCGCAGTGCCATGAATACAGCGAACTAATATATACCATGAACTCGAGGTGGTTAAAGGTGGGAAGTTGACACGAAGCGTAAGCCGTAAGAAAGTGTGCGTGCGCCTCCCCTCGTTTCGCCCTTGGAATTACCGATGGATGGCGGTGCTTCTATATGAGGAATATATGATGAAAGATGCGAGATGGTGGTACTTGGAGTGTTGAATGGGTGGACGAACGGTCACACAGAGAGATGCATAGATAGATGTACGCACGGATGGCTGCACGGACGGATGGACACATGGACGGACGCAGGAGTGAATGCATGGACGAAAGCAGGGACGGACGCACAGACGAACGTGCGGACGCACGAACAAACGCACGCACGGACGGGCGGATGGACGCACGGGCGGCCACACAGACGCACGCATGGATGAACGGAATCAAGAACGCATGGACGGACGAATGCTTCGCCATACTATCTATCATTCACTCCATAGATATGATGCCATTTTTTATTACATCTTCTGTTCATAGGACTTTGCGTAATATGATTTATTTCTGGTTTTCGTAAGAAACGTACTAACGAGTTTCTACTGTACTATATTCCAGCTCGGAGAGCTTTTAGGTGTTCTTACCAGCGGTTACGGACGGTACGCTGGATTTTGACTCATATGCCCTTCGCTTTGAAGTGACCTCCGCCGAAACTGAATGCGCAGCTGTGCTTCTGCGCCATCACGCTTCGTCTGGCTCCAGAGGAGGGAGTGGGGACATTTTCCTTGTTTGACCTTTCATTGCTCTAGCAAGCGGCTGCACATTTGCGTTCGAAACGCTTTCCAAGACTGCCATCATAATCGCGCTCCCCATTGACGCTAACTGTGTTGGAGCTGTGTAGCACACGAGCAAACGAAGCATTAGTGCACACTTTTGTGCCTGAAAAATGAGCCCAGCATTGACAAAGTAATAATATGCCATTTGTAGTACAAAATTTTCTGTTTTTCGTTATAGGAGCCTTCCTGGGTACCATGTAGATGCATTTGCGTCCAGATCAGACAGCCTACAACTCCTGGAAGCAAACTGACGTGGTCTTACCATATGCTGCCCTGTGAGGTTAGTGAGTATTCATTAAGTTGCTTCCCATATTTAGGGGAATATTGTCCTCACTTAAGGCATGCAGTCTGGGGTTGGCGAGACAGCTTTCCCTTGTAATATTGGCGGCTTGGAGAAGGCTGCAGATGTCTATTCTATAAAGCTGCTAATAAAGTGTCAAATAATGTGCATTTACGCATTCAGCAGAGTGGTATACTCTGTTTAAATAAAAATTGGTGCAAACAATTTGTATCTACAAATGAACATAGGACCTAGTTTCGGGATATTTTTTTCTATGACTACCAAGTGCCTCAGCTAATAGTACTGTCTTCTTGCTAATCAACCTGAACCTTTTAAAACTCCTACCTTCACAGCACGTTTTAATTTTTGTCATTTTTAGTAACTATCACTGAAGAGTATTTCAAGCAACTGTCATTGGATTAGCGACAGTGACACATGTGATAACTACTGATACGAAATAAACGCACCACTGTTTTTCGCCAGTGTTCAAACTTTCCAGTCTTTCTACTATTTATACTACACTCACCTCCTCAGCTACTGGAACCTCTAACAAACGGAAGATTCGCTTGTAGAAATATGTGTACCTTCAAAAGCCAAATAATTCCTGTCGTCCACTGCCATTATAACTGGTAGAGTTGCCATGCTGTACTAAATGTCGTCAGGTGTAACTCTATACCTTAAGCCACATTTTAAAAAGATGGGAAAAAAACGAACACTCCTGTGCTGACGTTGAGGTATACGCTTCAAAAAATGCAATCTAGAAAAATTGCTCCAAACCTTATTTGCATGGTTCTTAAAATCAAAGTGAGAAAATTGCACATTATACGTTGCAAATAAAAAAACGAAGCTCACTGAGCTCGTACGTCTAATCACTGGAGCTGTGCATCTGGACCTGATGTGTGTCTGGACCTGTGCATCGTACGTCAAATCACTAGACATCTGCCATGCGTGGAACTATAAGTGGGCATGTTTTAACATATGGCTGTCAGTATCAAGTAGGTGCTCACTAGCCCCAAATTTCACCTGCATTTATTTCTATCTTTCTTTTTGTCTGGCCCTGATGAATTGAACCGATTACTCGCTAAGCATTTCGCAAATGTCAGCAAGCCGACTTTGTTGACCGTCTGTCTTGTGGATACGTTTGTCGTCACACTGTTTTAGGGGCGAAGCTCCTTAGGGCGTGGGCTGTGCGTCCCCTGTAGCCTGTATGTAGCCACCTCTAGTTTAGTTCTTGCAGTGTTCACTAGATGGCGGTACCGTCCCCTGTATGAAGCCACCTCTAGTTTAGTTCTTGCAGTGTTCACTAGATGGCGGTACCGTCTCCTGTATGTAGCCACCTCTCGTTTAGTTCTTGTAGTGTTTACTAGATGGTGGTACTTGTAGCTGATGATGAAAAGATGCAAGATGTTATAAACTAGAAAGCGGTACTTGTAGTTGATGAAAGACGCGAGATCTTATAAAATAGGAATGATGTCACATATGGCGCGTGTCATTGGTTGAAGGCAATCGTTCGATTTAGTGCGGTGACGTACGCTAGGGGGAGCGATGTAATAAAATCGTGTGGGCAAAATGTACAGAGGATTCATGGTTTACCAGGTTTACCTCCGGAGCTTCGCCCACTCATCATCATTCACTTCGTGGATATGGCGGAATTTTTTGTGTTCAACCACTTTAGAATGGGTGCCAACTGTCCCAAAGGTGAGGTATTTTGAACTTCACAAGTTTTTTCTGTCATTTCCTTGTGTGTGCTAGTTAAACACCAGGTTTTTGTTTTCATTTTCCACTAAATTTTCTTTTTTAGAGTCTTTGGTTGAAAAAAGGAAATTTGTTGATCTACCCAGGAAGCATCGACTGTTCCGTGTACCCTGAAAGGCTGTACTCATGGCAGTTTGCCCCACCACGCACGCCGTTTCCGGAGAAGCGCCATCGGTGACATTGCAAAGTTCGTTCAGTTGGCGATACCGGGAGGAGACAAATTGCTAGACACTCTCTACAGTGCAACCAAAGGAAAACTTGGCGTCAAAAAGGAGAACATCCTAGAATAAAACACCGCCCAACAACGAGTGCCGCTGCTTTCGCATGTTTTCTTCGCAATTGTCCAGTAGTATTGCTTAAGAAGAAATTATATTCATGCAGCGACGCATTCTTAGGAATGACCGAGAGATTGACTTCAAATCCAGGTGACTTTCATTGTTATGAGCTATTTTAATGATCTATTATAACCACACTAAATGATTTCGAAGTCGTATGATGCATGCGAACTCTACTGAATCACTGCTCTTTTATATTCAGGTCTTCTAACGGAATGGCGTATGCCAGAAATATGACGTGTAATGCAAAATGTTCCGATGTGAATTCGATCAGCAAAACTGAAAAGCGAGAACAAGAACAGTAAAGAGTGTACTGAAGAAGATACAGAACACGTGGCTGCCCTAATCGTCGGAAGTTACCTACGTGGTCACCTAACCAATTGCAGCCACATGCTAGATTACAGCACCTCGGCGTCATTTTACTCGCGTGAAGGCATATAACCGGCTGAAGAAAGATGCCAAGTCTTCATCAGAGCCATTAACTAGGTCCTAATGCATACTTCACGTGCTACACCTACTACTCGTACTAATGGGGCATCTAGAAGTTCCTGCATCGGCATGTCACCGCGTTTTTTTTAAATGTACAGTTGGACAATATGGATATCGGTATTTTTCCGGCGACCTTTATATGCCTCACGGCGGAGGGTCTAAAGCAGAAGCCCTGCCTTTCGCAAAGTGCTGATGATATCCGCGCCCTTTTTATTAAAATCTTTCTTGGGGACTTTTGACGCAAAATTTTTTGTCTGTCTGTCTGTAGATTTGTCTGTTTATCCACTCCTAAAGGCATCGGGTACTTGAAACGGCCGACCCCATCCGCAGCGCCCACCAATGTTGCTCAAAGTTTAGCGCTCATACTTGTGCAATCGTCCATAAAAATCAATTATTGCGCATGTCTGGGGCACGATAACAATACGTATATAATCTGCATGTGCGTCTTTTACTAGAAAAGGCATACATAAGTAACTTCAAGGACCGTAGCGCTTATCACGCTGCGCTGACCATGCAACGCTTGCACGAAAAGGCAAGTGCTTCCAACGCTTTCCTAAGACTAGATGGTGGTGGCAGCTACCCATCGCCTTGCGTTCTGCACCTTATCACATCGGAGATGGACGCGCACACCCGTCTCAGAGCCACGCGCTTCCTTTTCTAACAAAACTGCCAGATGGCGCTCATGTCTCACGTGTGACGTGACTTGATGCGCTCGTTCGCCTCCGATGCACGCTCGAAGCACTCTAACGCAGCGTCGCCAGAATACCATTCATCAATTTCCTTGCGCAGAACATGAAATGAAGGTTTTGTTCACTCTCTCCACACGCAAGACTATCGTCTCTCATCGACATTTGCAGAATAACATGCAGATACGGGGCCAATTTTTTTTTATTCCACGCCGAACCAGCTGACACGTAGAGTCAACAGACTCCCGAGCTTTGCAGAAAAAGCTGGTTTGAAAGAGCAGGTATTTGGAGCGAAAGTACTCGGAGATGCTGAAAAGAAGTGTAGTGCAAAGCAGCACCCAGAGGGTCAAGGCGCACGGCTGTGTGTCTATACATGCGTTGCTTTTACGCGACAATTTCTTCTTCAGAAGTTATCAACCCTAAAGAAATCAGTTTGATAAGCCAAGACGTTTGTTTTCATTGGTGAGATTACAATCATTATTACACAGGCTTAGAGAGATCAGGAGAATAAGCCTGAAATTACCATGATATAACACTAACAATATTCGCAATATAAATAATTAGCAAGAAATTTCACATATTGAAAAAAGTAAACACTTCCTAATGTTTCGACTGAATTTTTTTTCTTGAAAGATGTGATGGCTACTTGTGCAACTTACTTATTGCAGAAAGAATTCCTTGCGGGCGGGTTTAGTAGATAGCGCCACGAAATCAACGAGTGTCCAGATTGCCGCCGACACTGTCTATTGTGCTTCGTACCCCACCACGGTGGTCTAGTGGCTAAGGTACTCGGCTGCTGACCCTCAAGTCCCGGGATCGAATCCCGGCTGCGGCTGCTGCATTTCCGATGGAGGCGGAAATGTTGTAGGCCCGTGTGCTCAGATTTGGGTGCACGTTAAAGAACCCCAGGTGGTCGAAATTTACGAAGCCCTCTACTACTACCTCCATGCTGTCTTCCTAACCTTATAGTTTGGCCCCACCACGGTGGTCTAGTGGCTAAGGTACTCGGCTACTGACTGACCCTCAGGTCGCGGGATCAAATCCCGGCTGTGGCGGCTGCGTTTCCGATGGAGGCGGAAATTTTGTAGGCCCGTGTGCTCACAGTTGGGTGCACATTAAAGAACCCCAGGTGGTCAAAATCTCCGGAGCCCTCCACTACGGCGTCAGTCATAATCATATGCTAGTTTTGGGACGCTAAACCCCACATATTGATAGTGCTTCGTAGGTATCGCGGGGTGTCATCTCGACCGCGTATTTGTTTGATGCACCAGCAGCTTGGCGTTATGTGACGCAGCGTTTTTATTCGCGATGAAAAAATACTCTTATACCTCTTTCTATACTATTTTAAAGGTAGTTCCGAGACCTGACATGGCTAAATAGTAGAATACTTGATTGGCACGCAGAATGCTAGGATTTGATTCCTGCTAGGACAATGCCATCTATTTTTTGCATTCGTCCGGTCAACGCTGCAGATGTCCACCTTTAACGATCGGGCATGAAAATTACCCATGTGTGTTCCGGCCGTTCTTGGGTAGACATACACTGTCCAACACCTCTGGTACATACCCGCCTACCAGTGGCAAATACGCGACCTTAAGTATCTTGCGTTGTGTTTTAGTGTTTGGCAATTAACGCGACGGGATTGTGACTTAATTGAAGTCATGACCAGCGAGTCGTATTCGTCTAACCATTTTTTCGTCTTATACAAATTTGAGTTTACCGAAAGATAAAGGGTTGATCATAACAGCACCAAGGCGTAAGCAGATATATATATATATATATATATATATATATATATATATATATATATATATAGATATATATATAGATAGATATACAGATATATAGATAGATAGCTATATATAGATAGATAGATATATATATAGATATATATATAGATATATAGATAGATATATAGATAGATAGATATATATAGATAGATAGATATATATATAGATATATATATATATATATATATATATATATATATATATCTATATATATATATATATATATAATATATATATATATATATATTGAAATACAACGGTGCAGCTGACGCTTTATTGAAGCAACAGCAAAATGGCGCCGATCATGAAGAGGAACGTGCCGAAGACTGATGATGATTATTGTTAGATGAGGAAGATGACGTACAATGAATTCTCACACTAATTTCCCCCGTCGAGGGAAGCGGCCAGCCTGGCCGCGAATTACGCTGTGGAACGCATACAATAGGGCTTGAGACGCGAAACGTGCACAATCTCTGTCCCGCGGCAGCGTTGGTCAGTGGGGACATGAACAGGTGTGACACGGTAGTTCACCGGTGAGGTCTGTTCGATAACTTTGTAAGGGCCAAGATAGCGTGACTCAAACTTTTCGCATAAGCCAGGCGTTCGCGCAGGAGTCCACAGAAGTACATTGTCGCCAGGGTGGTAGAGAACGACGCGGTGAGTGGCATCGTAACGATGTTTGCGATCTTCTTGGCTAGCTTCGGTGTTTACGCGGGCAAGACGACGGCATCGAGCAACGCGGGACAGAAACTGGTCGCAAACGAATGGTGAAGAGTTGACGGGGCCAGAAAAGAATGAAACGTCGAGTGGTGATGTCGGTTGGCGTCCGTATACTAGGAAAAATGGAGAATAGCCTGTGGTTCGTTGAACTGACGTATTATATGCATACGTGACAAAGGGTAGTATGGCATCCCAATTGCGATGGTCCGGTCGGATATACATGGACAGCATGTCACACAGCGTGCGATGAAATCTTTCTGTTAAGCCATTGGTTTGCGGGTGATAGCTAGATGTTGTTTTATGAACTGTTTTTGATGCTTGAAGAACTTCACTGAGCGTGCTTGAAAGAAATGCCTTTCCCCGGTCGCTCAAAAGGACACGAGGGGCTCCATGACGTAGATAAATAGCATTCAAGAAGAAAGTTGCTACTTCCGAAGCACTTCCTGAAGTGATTGAGGCCGTCTCAGCGTACCGGGTCAAGTGATCAACCGCGGTGACTATCCACCTCTTGCCGTCTGATGTAGTTGGGAGGGGCCCGAAGAGGTCAATTCCGACGACAGAGAACGGCTCTGATGGACAAGGAAGTGGTTGTAGGGTCCCGACTGGAGGAGTAGTGGGCCGCTTGCGGTGTTGGCAAAGTGCGCACGAGGCAATATATTTAGCTACTGTCGTGGAAAGACCTGGCCAGAAAAATCGACTGCGGATGCGCTCGTATGATTTGTAATAACCCAAGTGTCCTGACGTCGGGTCGTCGTGGGAAGCGCGCAGAACTTCAGTGCGAAGTGCGCGCGGTACGACGGGAACCCATCGGTGGCCTTCCGGGTGCAAAATGTATCGATATAGCACATCGTCCTCCAACTTGAATAGTCGGAGTTGTTTCCGGAGCCTGGCATTAGGGGAAGACGAAGCACCGGTAAGCCGACCAATGATGTCAGTGCAATAAGAATCGGCTCGCTGGTGAGTAGCAAGTGTTGACGGACGGGTGGATGAAGGTAGGGAAGAAATGGATGATATCGACGAGGCGTCCTCGGTATAGCCAATTTGACTAGGGGATGTGACGTGCACCGAAAACTGCGGCAAAGGGCATCGTGACAAAGCGTCGGCATCTTGATGTTGTCTTCCAGTCTTGTAGATGACGTCAAAGTCATAAGATTGTAATCGGAGAATCCAGCGGCCAAGTCGTCCCGACAAGTTTTTGATTGTGGACAACCAGCAAAGAGCATGGTGGTCTGTCACAACAGTAAAATGTCGACCATGTAGGTACGGACGAAATTTTTGGATGGACCAGACAACAGCCAAGCACTCTTGTTCGGTTATCGAGTACCTCTTCTCTGCAGTGGTCAGAGTGCGGCTTGCATACGCGACAACTTTCTCGCGAAAGGCATGGTCGCGCTGGAGCAGTACGGCGCCGATTCCTTGTCCACTCGCGTCAGTGTGTAATATTGTAGGTGCCTTGTCATCGAAATAACAAAGCACCGGTGGGGATGTCAGTGCCTGCTTGAGTTCTTGGAATGAGGCTTCGCATTGATCATTCCAATCGAAGGAACCGGTACTAGCAAGGAGCTTGTGGAGAGGAGCGGCAATAGTGGCAAAGTTGCGAATGAAGCGGCGAAAGTACGATGCGAGTCCAAGGAAACTGCGTAGTTCTTTGGAACGAAAGGGTCGCGGAAAGTTGAGGACTGCGGAAATTTTGTCCGGATCGGGCTGGATGCCATCTTTAGTAACCAGATGTCCTAGAACTTTTATAGCTGTGTTGCCAAAATGGCACTCCTTGTGTTTAGTTGAAGTCCAGCGTTGGAGAGACATGTGAGCACTTGATCTAGGCGTTGCAGATGATCATCAAAAGTGGAAGAAAACACGACGATATCATCGAGGTAGCATAGACAAGTTTTCCACTTGAGGCCACGAAGAACAGTGTCGATCATCCTTTCAAATGTGGCGGGAGCATTACATAGACCGAAAGGCATAACGTTAAACTCGTAAAGACCGTCCGGCGTAGAAAAGGCGGTCTTTTCTTTGTCTGCTTCGTCCATTGGTATTTGCCAATACCCGGAGCGAAGGTCAAGGGTGGAGAAGTATTGGGCGCCTTGCAATGAGTCAAGTGCATCATCTATACGGGGCATCGGGTATACATCCTTTCGGGTAATCTTGTTGAGCGCGCGGTAATCAACACAAAATCGTACCGATCCATCCTTCTTTTGTACCAACACAACGGGTGATGACCAAGAACTGGTAGAGGGTCGTATGATGTTTCTGTTTAGCATATCGGTCACGTTCTCCTCGATGATTTTGCGCTCGGCCAAGGAGACTCGGTAGGGACGACGGCGTAGAACAGTCTGACCTTCAGTTTCGATACGATGATACGCAACTGTGGTCTGTCCTAGTGCCGAAGCATTGGCGTCGAAGGAGGCCTGGTGTTTCCTGAGCAAATTCAGCAACGCCTCACGCTGAGAAGCAGAAAGGTCAGGATTTATCCCGGGAGCAAAGGAGGAGGAAGTAACAGACTGGGCCTGTTGTGGCTGAGCTGTCAAGGCGTCAAGAGAGACCAAAGAAACCGGTTGGGTATCCACATAACATGACACTGCAGAACCTTGGGGTAGGAGGACGGGCTCTGGGGTAGGGTTCAGGCCAATGATTATCGCTGCACTGTCTTTGAACCGCACCAGGCTGGAGGGGACTACAACGCCGCGAGCTAGACAGCTGCTGGAAGGGGTGATAAGGACGTCACCATTGGCAATATTCGGAGAAGTGATGGTGATGAGTTGCTCTTGACCCGGGAGTAGTATGGATTCGGAAGCTGTGAAGAAACGCAATGGTTTTTCGTCGACGCGTTCGCTGCAGTGATCGGTCTCGGTCATTTCGACTACACGTTGACGGCAAGAAATTAATGCAGATGCTGATGAGAGAAAGTCCCAGCCTAAAATTAGTTCATGAGCACATGAAATTAAGACAGCGAAGGTGATGTGATGAAGAATACCATCAATGAAGACACGCGCTGTACATTGGGCCGATGGTCTAATTATTGCTCCATTGGCCCCAATCAAAGATGATCCAAGGTAGGGTGTCTTCACTTTCCGCAATCGAGAACACAAGTCGGCACGCATAACTGAAATAGTTGCTCCCGTGTCCACCAAAGCCAACACCCGCACACCTTCCACAGTTACCAATAACATGTTTGACGGTCGTTCAGGAGGACTTGGGTCATTTCGCCGCGATGCAGTTTTCCCTCCAAAAACTGCACTGTTTAGTTTTCCGAGCGCTGGGGAGCCAGTTGAGAGACAGGCCGAAGTGGTGAAACAGAGCGTCGGAGTGGCGAAGGGGAGCGTGGTCGGGATGCACGTGTATTGTTGGTCGTGTTGGAAATGCGCACAGGAGACGGTGATCGGTGGTTGGAAGGACTGTCGGCATAACGGTAGTAACCTCGAGTATATGTGTCGTCTCGTTCAAAAGCGGCATAACCACGACGTTCATCTTGCTGCCGACGTCGACAGACCCGGGAAATGTGTCCTCGAATTCCACAGTAGTAGCAAATAGGACGTGGGGCCCGCCAGGAAGAATGGTAGGTAGGGTTCGGTGGACGGGCGACTAGAGGTGCTAGATGTTCGTGATCAGGTACAGGTGGTGGTGCTTGAGACGGCGACGGTTGCATTGCAGCGATCTGTGCATACGAAGGGGGTTGGGCGCATGGTGGAGCACGGTGAATGCTTTGGAACGCTGACATTTCTTCTCTAATAATTCCGCGCAGATCGCTAGAGGCGGGTTGAGCGGGAACGTTGTTAGAAGGAGGTAAAGTGTAGGCTTGCAATTCCTCACGAATTATGTCTCGAATGATGGATCGGAGCTCCATACTGTTTGCCAGGGGGTTCTCAGAGAAGTCTGGTCGTAGGCGGATTGACTGCAGGGTATCAAGCCGCTGGCATACCGAGACGACGTCGGAAACCGTCGAAGGGTTGTGTGCGACGAGGGCGTTGAAAGCGGTAGGTCCGATACCCTTCAGAAGGTGCCGGACACGATCACCTTCTGGCATGGTGTCGTCGATACGGCGGCAAAGTGCAAGCACATCCTCAATATAGGAAGTGTAGGACTCACCGCAATGTTGAACGCGTTCTGCCAGTTTCTTGCGAGCAACTTCTGAACGGACGGTCGGTGTACCGAAAATGCGTCGAAGCTGGTCTTTGAAGGAAGACCAATCGCGGAAGTCGCTCTCATGGTTCAGGAACCACGTCTTGGCAACCTGAGAGACGTAGAACTGGACGCGTGCTAATTTCGATGCCTCGTTCCAGTTGTTGTAGACACCTACGCGGTCATAGTTGTCGAGCCAGTCTTCGACATCTTCGCCAGGCAGACCGGAGAAGATTGGAGGCTCCCGAGGGGGGTTGTTGACCGGGCTAGGGTTGGCGGCTGGTGGTTGCGCCGGCGAGAGGTTCGGTTGGGCTTGCTCTTGGGCCATGGTGCTCTGCTGGCGCAAGCGACGTCCCGAACGGAGCTCCAGGAGCTGGCTTTGGATGGAGAGAGGTCGAAGAGATCGGGAAGCACCTTCCACCACTTGAAATACAACGGTGCAGCTGACGCTTTATTGAAGCAACAGCAAAATGGCGCCGATCATGAAGAGGAACGTGCCGAAGACTGATGATGATTATTGTTAGATGAGGAAGATGACGTACAATGAATTCTCACAATATATATATATATATATATATATATATATATATATATATATATATATATAGATAGATATATAGATATATAGATAGATAGATAGATAGATAGATAGATAGATAGATAGATAGATAGATAGATAGATAGATAGATAGATAGATAGATACTGAAAGTGCTTACAGTGAGCAAATAAATGCATCGCATTTAATAACACTCTCTTTAACAGAAACCGTGTATTGAGAATGAGCCATGCGCCGTATGGGTTGGTAACAAAGGAACTGCTTGATTCTCACAAAAAGATTGGCAGAGCGAGGTTTTCCTGAAATAATCAAAACAGGTGCTTTTCTACCCTCAACAAAAAATTCATAGCTACGTGTCTGGTGTCAGGCCAGCAAGCATGCGAGAGGTGGTCTTCGTTTTCACATGTCTCGCACATATATGCGTCTTCCAACTCGCATCACTGTACTCGAATGCTTTATGTGCACCAACATAATTACCCTCCCTGGTCCGGACCAGGGCCGGGCAGAGGTACTGAGAAAAATTTCCTGAAATAGGGATATCAATACACATGCACTGGAAGTCCAAAAGACATAGAGGTAGAAACAATTTTCTTTAACTCAACATGAAATTTTCGAAGTAGTTTTGCGAAAATGAAAAATTTTTCTGATATGCATATGCAGTAGGCATATACAAGAATATACCTTTGATTTTCAGAATACTTATGCTCCACAATGCCATCATTAGGCAGAGGGGAATTATAGTTTCGACGCACTGAAACTTGCAACTGCAGCCTATAAGCCGAATCTCTAACAAATGCTGCTGAATGAAGAAAAAGTGTACATTCTTTTTAGACAAAGCTTCCGTATTGAAAAGAATGGTCTATGCGTAACATCTTCTAAAATAGGCTGTCATATAAACGACGCTTCTTCAGCCTCACCATAAGACTTTCGAAATTACTTGCCGGCCAAAAAAATAGCGCTGTGGCATCCCTGTACTGAGAGACGGCAATAATCGTCGGTACAGTATCAGTGCCTCCGTGATTTTGCCATTTCAGCGTCGGGTGTTTTACGACATGGATCATTCTGCACATGTGGGGAACCTTGCAATGCCTCCCACTGTGTCCTTTGCCTGGCGTAGCACTGAAGTCTTACATTTCCGCTTACAAGCAGGTCAACTGATTTCCCACAAAGAAACATAATCTCTTGTACATTATCGGGGTATATTTGATACAGCGTACGTGTATTTCACGGCTGAGATTGAAGTAGATTGAGAAATATGCTGCAATACACAAATACAGATACACAAAAGTATGTCGAAACTACTGTAGCGATAATGCCTAGCGTAGGTCTTGACTCAGAATGGCGAGCTACCGGATCACAGAATAAACCATCAAGAAACTCTGTGGAATAAACCGCCGTAATCATGTCACTTGAAGAAACCCATCAAGAGAGGTGGGCTTCTAGGACTAGAGAGGCGCGTTGACCAGAAATGGAAGATGCGCTCTATACGGTAGTCTTGACGACGGAATAAAATTGAAAATGATCGCATGGTCTAATCCACAGAACAAAATGGGACTGTATTGTCTATTTTTTCGCCCAGACACTGTCGTCAAGAGAGGTGGGCTGCTTGGGTTTTCAGCGCATTCTTGAAGATTCACAGTCGAGGCAGTTGTCAAAACGTTTCCGAACCTACACAAAGACGGGTAGAATATGCCTTATCCCGGAAAACGCAGCCACGCGTACTAACGCTTATTTCAAACTTTTTGCTGCTACTTTACTTTATACTTCGGCCACCTTCAGTATGGTGATGCAAATCTTTTAACACCACACAACGTTGTCGTGTGAGCAGAGTGTGCCAGTCGAAATTCAGCGTGAGAAGTTTTATCATTGAAACGGACAACTTATAAGGGGCTCTCCTTACGATGAAGCTATTTTCCTTACGTAGAGAATTTTTTTATCATCGAGAATGTATGAATATTGTGTTAAATTCTCTAGATGCACTCTCTCACACTTAGAATCGACGGTTAAAAATAATGGCTCCAACTTTCACTTTTTGCAGGCCGCTGACATCGGCGTTTCCTGGTAAGTAAGTAATAAATTTTATTAAAGATTGAACGAGGAATCACTGGCGCGCGCTAGGCCTCCAGGAGCCATCTTCCGCTAAGCATCGTGCTATGTCCTCGGTGATAGCCCTGGCTTGCCGAGGACGAGTATTTCTTTCTCACTGTCTCCCCGTCATATCACTATGCAAATAAGTTCAACAATAATACAATTTCTTCCCACACGAGTCCCTTTGAAATCGTTTTATCTAGAAATATATCAATTTTTAATCTAAAATAAAATTCCACGGCAATTGAAGGAAGTTCAACATATGGCGGCTGTCAGTATAGCAGAATTTCAGTTTTCTCATTTTTGGCTCTTAGTACAGTGTGCGTGGAACACTGAGTTGTATGAAAGAAGCGAGGGAGTTCCAGAGAGAACGCCCTGGAAGTCTTATGAACTATCGCTTATCGAACAGAAAACTGTTCTAGTTTTCGTCTTTTTTTTAATGGCAGCAGATATCACTGCTCAGGTCCTGGAAACCTACCGAGCGCCACTTCAACCAAGTACAATTTCGTCTGGACGCAATTTCAATGCTTGATTACCACCTACCACACCCTACGTATTGAAATTTTAATGAAGAGTGTCTTGGCTCATTCGTACATCAGCTAGATCAATATTAGTTTCAGCTTTGCGAAAGAATAGCCAGATTATGATTGATGGCTTGGTGCATTTCTATTGACTAGACACAAAAAACATAAAAAGGGAGAAAATGCGGGAAAACAGGGTGGACGAAGACCATGTCCTCCTTCTCCTGCTTACTTTTCGTCAAAAGTAGACCACTAGACCACTAGTCCGCAATATCGCCATGCGATTCGTTCTTGCTCCAAGGTCTACCTTAATATAGTTTATTATTCAGGAATAACAGAGAGTAAGGCCTAGAACAGTATATTGGATGTTATCAGCAGTACACCAAATGTAAATGTAAAGAACGAAATGTGTACAAAAAATATCCTGCCTTGGGAAGGTTACCCTTTCGATAAAATTTTCTGCACATCTATAATAAATTTTACTAATAATAACATATATGCTCAATACTTTCTTGACAACATTTTGTGTTACTTCTCATCAATATTGTTTCCAACAAAAGAGAAACTATCCCTTAAAATTTTGGCTTCTTTCCTTATATGTAGAGGTTAGAACAAAATAGAAAATGAATGTTTTGATTTTCCTACAAGCACTTTCAAATATGCATTTACCTGCAGAAAATAAAAAAAACCTGAATATGTCAGCTCACTGCATTCGGAAATTGAACTATATTTGATACACTTCATAAATTTCCCTGTAATACACTTATATTACAGAAAGCTATAAATGTAGATGAAGCTCACACTAAGCAGGTCAAGGATTGAAACAGCAAAGCTGCACCACACTGAAAACTAATATGGTTTCTAGGTTGCTTTGAGGTCGTTGCTAGTCTTTGGTTTGGTGATGCTATTTTTTATACATCGATTGTCAGCGCGGAGAGGCTCTACTTAAAACACGAACACTCGAGAACACGACATGGGGGTCCAAACATCATAGCCTTAAACTCCAGGGGCAACGGAGACATGGATCTCTTTTGTGGAGCAGAGTAGAATCTATGAAGTGTTCCACACATTCACGCCGAGACATTGGCCGTGTTTCTGGTAGTTTTCAACAAGTATTTCTAAATAATAAGGGAGATGGTGTCTACTTCAAGATGAAAGAATAAAGAATCGAAAGTTACAAGTATACATATTAGACGAATTTTTAATTCGTCTAATATGTATACTTGTAACTGCACAAACATTGATGTTGAGGTGGTGAGTTCTAGGAGGAAAAAATAAAAATAAGGCAATATTTAAAGGAAAAGAAGTGTAAATTGATTCAACACAGGGTTACTTCTTTTAGTAATAGACCATTGACGTAACCATTCTCTCAACAAAAAGACATCAACGATACAAGGGATAAAATAGAGTAAACGATCATAAAAATATTACGGTGAAGGCCCCGAGTTCTATGCAGGTAAATTGATGGAAATGCATTCTTGATGTTCCACACCAACTTATCATGCGTAATCATGACGTGTTCTTGATGCACTGCTGTTTAAACAAATATTAGCAAAACGTTGCGGGCTTCACGTGTCAGAAAAAGCCGGTGATTGTGAACCACATTTAGTGGGTAAGATTACAGTTTTCTGTAGCTGGTGTTACTTATCGTGCACCATATTCTCTGTACATTTGGTGCTTCCAGGTTTGAGTATTTTGCTCCCATGTAAATGCGGCCCCGGTCGCCGGCTATCAAAATCTTTATCTCGACTGCTATCTACTATTGCGCTCCACATGCCTTTTTTCTATGTCAGTTGTATGAGCTGAACGGCGATATTTTTTATCGCTCCACCCGGTAAGATGAACGGACCTTCTTGGCTACGTGAGCTTTTGAACTTATTATCCCGTGCTACTCACAACAAGACCAGCGTAAAGCAGCATCTACGCAGACAAAGTAGACCTGTTGTTGCAGGTTGGCTTATAATCTTGCCGTGGGATTTCCTTCATGGCTGATAACTGCGCAGCTCCGTACAGAATGGACTTCACACTGACTAGTTTTTTAAACAATGGTGCTGTCACGCCTGGAACAAAACCACAGGACTCGACCAGCGTGACTTCGGGCTGGTAAAACCAGTATTTGTTTCATAAAAGTTATAAACAAGATGCTGGAAAGGTGCACCACTTAAAATACCAAATTTTCTGGAAGCCTATTTTTTCTATTGACGAGTCCTGCTTTCTAAAAGTGTCGCAGTAACATACTCAAAGGCTTGTGTTTCGAACGCACAGACAACGTCAGCCAGATGTAGGACCAGGAGGAAGCGCTCCGGTTTGAGCTCTCTACCGCATTTCACTCTAGGTTTTGAAGGCATAGCTGTACTAAAGCATTGTTCACTTGAAGAAGTTTCTTTTTTGTATATTTGTCTATGATAGCCTCGACATCAGTTTTTTGGGTTCGTAATTGCGGCTATGGCCTTCACCAATATCAATAACGAATTGAACGTACGGATTCAATTGTTCCATTTACATTGTATGAAGCAATGAAAAAAAACATAAAATTACAAGTAATCAAAGTTATTTCAATAGCTGGGATTTACTTTATTCTTAGGTAATATCAAGCGCTAGGCTTTCAAATTAAAAACAAAATTTTGCGGTAAGTGCCATTCTAATCATTCGTAAAGCTTTTTCATGGACACGTGGCACTTTATCGCTTTCCTTATATCTTCCAGTGGTGAGTCTACATCTGTTATAGCTATCTCGTTTGATGAAATTATCTGCACATAGTCAGAGCTACAAAAAGTGGAAATATGTGATCAATTATTTTAGGTGAGCGTGCATAAAAATCGAAAGTTTCACGTTTATTTTTATTATTATTTCTAATGGATTTTCGGTATGCTTCATCATCGCCATCTTTATCATCTTTGTCATGATAATCACAATCATACACCATTTTGAAACGACTACAGACAAGCATGTTTCCGAGTTTTCCGCAAATATTCAGATAGTGCGCGAATTAATGTTGTTTTTCCCCCAAGAAATTTTACAATTTTTTCACACCACGCCACGCTCTTGTTTACAAGGATGCATTTCCGATACTTTATTGTCTGTTTCGCTTCATTAACTGACCACTGGTAATTTGTCCTGCGCATTATAGGGGCAACCCTGCTCTTGTTCTCTCCTCTGAATGTCAATGAGGATGCCACATTTTTTTTATTCTCAATTCAAAACTGAGGTGGTTTTGTTATGCTATTTTCACCGATTGACGTACAGGTAGACCACCTGATTACATTGGTCGTGTAATTCTTGTAACAAGACCAAAAAAAAACACTACATTCCAAGCAAAGACGTGCGTTTTCTCTTTATCCACTGCAGGTGGCCTTTGTCAAGTCCGAGCAATCTATCAAAGAACACTCCACTCTTATTTCATCGTTCCTCCTGTAATTGTAAGTTTTTTTTAATGACCATACATATACGTCGTCGGTCTTACTTGCAGTGCCCCACTAAGTAAAATGTGACTTGCCCCGGTTCAATTCAACTTTGTTGCATTTTCATTATTATGTGGGTTTAGAAAACAGAGTAATGTAGTGTTCATTTCCTTGGCATGCATCAACAAAGCTACCAGGGTTTCTTTGAACGCAGTATGTGAAAATTGGCTAGTTTTTGTGAAAGCGAAGATTAACCATAAAACAGTCACATTGATCCACTGTTTTAATAGTATGTACTTGGCCCCATGAGAACATTTTTAGATGCGCACATTTCTTGAAAACTACTGGTGTCTATTACGAAATCAATAAAAAGCATACTGGTGAAGACCTCAATGAAGGTAATCAAAAACAGGCAGTCGTCTTTCCTATGTGATGGTCCGTTACCATTTCCTACCCTTTCCTGTCCGCTTCCACCGTACGACTGTGCCCCAGTCAAAAGCTTAATATCTGTTTTATACAGGAATTTAATACTGAAGACACGCTCTTAAACCCGTTTTCGAGTTAAAGTTACCAGGCACTGACGCTTATTGGCCTTATTCAAAAAAGGTAGTTTGCCGAAGTCTGAATATCTGCGTAAGACACGTTGAGTGTCCATCATTGTTGCGTTTCAAGAGTTTTTTTCTTGTGCTCTCTCCTCTACTCACGTTTCCTTTTTCCGCATTTGTACGGCTTTTCTTTTTGTTCGATCACCAATTACTCTTTTTTACGTGAATGTCTACATGAAACTCAATAATTGAAATCAATGAATAACGTTTTTGAAGTTGCGGGCTATCGCAAAGAAGATTTCCACTGAAAAAAAAGCCTTATCATGCAACAAGTTTCCTTAGCGTGAAAGTTGCGCTAAAAAATAGACTGCGTTGCATATGCCACAGCACACTCACACCGCAAGCTGGAGGTGCACCTTCATGAACCCTGTTGTCAAATCTTAAGTCAGGGAAAACACTTTATCTAAGAGCGAAGCATTTTTCTTTTGGCTAGAAGTGTTGACAGTTGGTCACGCATTTGCTCGGTTTATGCACTTGGAGCTGAGGTACCTGGTTGTACAGCTATTTATAACCAGCAAACACCGTAGTTCTGGAATGTGAAAAGCAACTAACTTGCGAGAAAAAATAGTTTAGATATATTTATTTTTGCTGTCAGCACAAGCTTAATCAGCTACTCTAACCGATTCTTCATTCTTTTTGTTTACAGAATACCATTTTTTCTTTACGTACAATGCCGTGTCTTCTGCTCCTAGGTGAAGGACACTCGAATGTTGTGTTTCAACTGGAGCATGATGAAAAACCTTGCAAGGTGAGTTAATATTTATGTCTTCGCAATTATTGCCCGCTTTGGTGCACATTTTCTTCCTAGCATAACTGTGAGCGCGACAAGTGAATGGTTCTCCATTCTCTCAACATATCATCCCTTGTACATCTTCGTCATCACAACGTTTCGTCATAATGAGAGATGCTTATTTACTAAGTGGAATGATAGATGGTTGCAAAGGGCTTCATCCAGAATCCAACCACTCTTCCATCATGACGTAAACCGGGTCGGTGCAGCACAGTGGTCCTTCACTTGTATTTTCACGTGTAAAAGTCAGACCTGGTCATGGTGTTCGCATAGCAGTGCCCTTCGTTTAGACCGTCGTTTAAGTTTCTCCTCCAGTTATCCTTACTATAAGAATGATATCTGCATTTCAGTGCTCATCCTAACATATCGGCGTCATCTTCCATCTTTATGGTGACGTCTTAGAAGCCTCACACAGCACGAATCTTGACCGTCGGTGTAGGGGTCGCGGACCATAGGAGAGAACATGAGCGATGCATTAATGATCAAATGAAATGATAACGAGAAAATATAACGTCCTCATGGTCTCACCTATCACCAAAATATGTGGCATCATGTGACGTAACGTCGCAAGAGAACGTCATGACATGAGACCATCGCTTTGTCAAAAACGTTGCAAAATCATGCGAGGTGTCTGCAATCCTGGAGACCGTGAAAAAGCGCGTTAGGTCCAGAAATATTTGAAAGGGTGGAGGTGCATATTCAGTTCATAGACTCAAAAGCACAGTTGAGTTTTGCCTTCAAGTCCCCTTAGCTAAAAGCATAAGCTACCCGGTCTGTTCTTTTTGTGATATACACCTCCTTAGGGAGCATGAGTACAAAACCTAGGTAGCTTCTGTTCTGACTTGTGTGACAATTGATTTTAGAGAAACACTTCGGAACTCACGCGTGTTCAAGATCTTTCAAGTATGAAGCTGTACATCAAGAGACGGCCTTCGAGATCGAGCAGGCGCTCCATACATTTCTGAAAAAATTTTTCAATGTTCCACCAGAGCTGGAAGTGCGAGCTGCCGTGCTGTAATGAAATAGCCGTTGACAATGTTGACATCCGAAAGAAAAGCCAGTTAAGCAGTTGTTTTGCTTATTGCACCTATAATACTAAAACCACAATCGCGAGCCCTAGTCCTCATCTGCAGGTTTGATGTATGTAGAGGCGTGAGTAAAGGTGTGCAAACCATGGGATCACGTTGCTGAAGGCATCAACTTGCCATGTAGCGAAAACACGCATGCTGCGGTGTGCATGCGCGTTCCGTGGTACCGGTTCACCGCTCATGTCACTTCCTCAGACGTGATTACAGCGCTCATAGCCAAAACAACAATGGAGTGTCACTTTTTCTCCATCAAATATGTTATATTCTTCTTTTATTTTTTTCTTTATGAAGCAAAGTGGTTTTCGCCATAGAGCCGGTTTCAGCATCAGGATCACCTCTTCATTTATACCGGTTGAATAGCGTAACTAAACACACCTAGCATTCCAAAACCTGATGAAGTCAAGCGCAAGAAATTTCTCATCTCTGCTTGCCTTTGTCGATGAAAGCTGCATGGCGCTTAGAGTGAAGGCGCGTCTTCGGGCCATCATTGCAAATCCTTGATGGCTTAT
Source organism: Rhipicephalus annulatus (assembly GCA_013436015.1). NCBI lineage: Eukaryota > Metazoa > Arthropoda > Arachnida > Ixodida > Ixodidae > Rhipicephalus > Rhipicephalus annulatus. Next base: position 329,995 of record WOVY01001539.1, read on the forward strand.
TATTTGCCATGCTTCCCATTCTCGCAATCTTGATAACTTTTTGCACATCTTCAGACACAAGAAAATTTGAATTTTACAGGCTGCTTGTGCTTCGTAAGTTTACGTGAATAATTCCTCTGCATTAACGACATTTACTCTCATGAGCGTCCTATGTAGCAGCACATTTTTAATTAGGCAAACCTAGGCGCAATTAGCCTATTTCTGCGACATCCTGCTCCTTTACTATGCATAGACTTTGATGTCACCCAAATTATTCGGTGATATATATAATTATTTTCATGTTGAATTAGAATAAATTACCTTAATGAGGCTGAATTTCGTCTAGAGCGATTAGCATCTTCCTCAGCTTGGATTATATGATCTTATAATATTCCGACTTCAAGTACTTTATTTGCACTTATTCTTAAATTGCCTTATTACACCTCATTTTAATCAAATTATTTTGATTATGCCATGATAAACCATGCTTTGTTTGAATTCTTTATGCTCACCTTGTCGCTGTCTAATTAGCTTAGTTATACATAATTCACCTAGTTAGGTCACGTGAAACTTCAGTATTTTGGTTGTGTTTGAATATCAAGCTAAATATTCCGCCATAAACATTACGCCTCTTAACTAACTTTAAATAAACATAAATGAGCTAATTAGTATGCAGACATTGAGGGGTATAGTAGAGAGATAGGTGGAGTTAAACCTCCCAAAATCACCATATGATTATGAGGGACGCTGTAGTGAATGGCTTCGGAAATTTCGACCACCTGGGGTTCTTTAACGTGCACCCAAATGTGAGCGAGCACAGGGGCCTGCAGCATTTTCGATACCATCTAAAGTGCAGCCGCCGCAGCTTGGATTCAATTACGCGACCTGCGGTAAAGAAGCCGAGTACCTTAGCCACTAGACCACCGCGGTGGAGCCAGGGTATAGTATCTTCTTGGGTTTGGCTTCTGTGAGCTCATGGGGCAGTCTACTCGGATTAGTTGGCCGCAATAATGTTTGCCTTATCTGGTCTAATTTCGCTCGGCTAAATTAAATGACAACATGATCAACTATGCCTAATTATAGTTGGCTGTACGTGTAAGTACGTTTCTCGACCTATCATGGGAGTGTCGAAGCTTTACTACGATTACCACAAAAACCGCAAGCTGGACTGGGCTTAATCAAACTTACTTACACCTGATTTTAATAGGTGATACCACACTCAACTAGGCTTGATTTGATTCGGCTACATTTAAACTGACTTGAATAGGCTGATTTAAGTTCGACTTGGTCTAACCCGACAAAGGCAAGCTGAGCTGAGAAAACTTAATTTTGTGTGCTTCGACTCACCAGGTTCGGTGATGCTAGCTCGCTACGCTTACTTATGCTAATCAAGCGGCATGCATAACGATGTGAGCCTAGCGCTGGAACCAGCTTCATCGCAGCCACTACGTAGAAAAAAACAGCACAAATTTGATGAAGCAAAAAGAGTGACACCCAGTTGTTTTGGCCACGAGAGCCCTAACCATGTCGGAAAAATGGACTTAAGAAGCCAACCAATACGCGGTGCGCATGCGCACCGCAGCAGGTGACTTGTCGCTAGATGGCTCATCGATGCTTTCAGCCACGTGATTCCGTTGTCTGCCCACTTTTGCTTACGCCTGTACATGAACATTGGAGTTGTCAAATCTGACATTCAGGTTTAAATTATTCACTGAAAAAGTCTTACAGAAGCAATGAGGTCACTGATCGTCGTCATAGCGATCAACAGCTACGCGTTTCGCTGTGTCACGAGTGCGGGAATCGCGTGCTACGTTTGGTTGAGTTTGGACAAGCCTTCAATGTCAAGCAATATGTAATTGATACCCCCTCAATACCTGTCGATAACCATCTAATTCCCCAACATTTACCAAATGTCGCGAAGTGCATGCGTGTGCCTGCTTGAACTTGAATATCTTGAGGTTTACATCGATAGAAAGCCAATCGATAGCCAGACAATACTAATCGTTATCCACTGAATGCCCGGTTATTCACAGAAAATCTGATGAAAAGAATAGCTATGCTTGCTTGAACTTTCATTCACTTCTGAAGCCAATCGGAAAACAATAGGTATCCACTCAACATCGTTTATTAATCAATCAATACTTCATATTTCACAGAACATACCGCGGACGCTTACCTGAGCTCATTCGAGCTCAGGTGTACATGCAAAACTTATCAACAGCCACTCGATAACGGACACTCAATGATAGATAATTGAGAATGCTGATTATGATCTCGGTGACACCATATCATAACTAACCGCCCAATTTCCGCTCTCTCGAGCAATCTATTTTAATTGATAATCAGTCAATAAACCTTCGTATGCAAATTTATTGGAACACAACACCGGCATAACAAAACCATAAATATCAATAATAGTTGTTGTGATTCAACGTCGTGAAACCACTATATGAATGCGATAGACGCCATAGGGGAGGGCTTCAGAAATTTAAACTGCCTCGGATTCTTTAACATGCTCCTAAATCTAAGCCCACATGCCACGGGCACATTAGCCTCCATCGAAAATGCGGCCGCTGCGGCTGGAGCATCGCCACGTTCAGTTTAATATAGCAAGTTGTGGTAAAGGGATGAGGGGTTGACCAAGAGGGTAAGGCCACCAGCTACACGTTTTTCTCAGTCTTCTCATTCCTAGTTCGTAAGTGCCCCAATTTTTTTCTGTGAATTCAAGGCGCCTTCACAGAAATGCAGGCGTAATGTTAAAAATGTTTTATACATAAAGGTCTGCTCTCTTTTTACTCCCTTAGGGTGGTCTCTGCCGTGGCGAAATTTTTAAGGAGGCGTCTTCATTTACGCTACAGAACCCCTTGAAGCAAGATTTCATCTCCAAAATCATATTCTCTCGACCGGGATTCCGTCACAGTGTCTTCAAACGCAACCTGCAGTGGTTACTGCCTCCAGTCTATACCGACAGCAAGAAAGCAACAAAAGAAGCTACTATTCTGGCAAATACACTACCACGTTTTGGCACGACAGAAAGTTCAGGACGCAGTGAAAATCCTGCGTCTACAAGCGTAATTACTGGAAGCATCGCCCGTGATGTTGATGGACGAACTCTTAGGCGAACTATTTATGGTCATGGTGCGAAGTTTTGGCGAAGTTCTTTGAGCAACGGTAATAGTGATGACTTTAAGGAAGTTAGAGAAATTGGTGGACATCATCGTTACAAGCGAGAATTGCCAGACTATGGCCTTCGGCATATGAACGAACGATATAAATTTCTCCTGGAAAGCAGTGATCTCGACAGCGATGAGGTACTGCCTATACCAGGTGAGAAGGCTGGTGCTGGTGCTCGAAGCTGGACGGCGGGAACCAACACGGGTCTCGCTGGTCACCAAAGCCTATTAAATCGCTACAAGAACGGCCCCACTCTCGACAATCGCTTTGTCTACAGTCGCCACGGTCAGAGAAATAGGCATAATCGCGGCAATGACGTCCGTCAGGCCTTGGCTGTGCTGGCCACCTCAGGCTTTCTTATGAGAAGAGGACGCGGCGGAAGCAGTGCTAGTCGTAACATGATCAGCAGTCATGACGTAGTGACTAATAGTGCGTATCGAAGTCGTTCTAAGAGCCTCAGCCACGTCTCTTCGCCTGGTGGAACCAGTGGCAGAAATGTTGGGTCCACTGGCCTTATCGGCGCAAGTAGCGGGAGCAGCATCAGCGGTGGTAGTGGTCATGGAGGTAGCAGCTATAGCAGTAGCAGTCGTCGTGGAAGAGGGCGGATGGGCAGCAGCTACGGCAGCAGCAGCCGGGGACGCAGTGGCCGAGGAGGCAGAGGAAGTGGACGTGGTGGAGGGGGCCGTGGTTCACGAGGATAGTTGACTCTCTGCTTGAAGCAGGAGTACAAAATATACAGCTGACTTCCGTAAGATTCTGGTTAACCAAACCCCTTTGAGTGCGGCCTTAGGTACATATTAGGAACCTGGATCTTTTTCAAGTTGCACGCAGGACATGAATAGGCTCTTAATGCTTCATTGACACGCGAATTGTCCCTCAACATGCAAGACTGAAATTGCTCAGAAAAGATTTTAGAACATGTTGTTTGAAGCCCACTCTTGACATCTCGCACTGTTTTCCCAGAAAAATGTTGCGATCTATTCCTATTTCCTACATTCACATGTACTAGCTGCCACAACATTTTTAACACGATTGGGGACAGGCTGCTTAACTCGCTTCCATATACAGCATATATATATATATATAAATACATAAATATAATATATATATATATATATATATATATATATATATATATATATATATATATAAGGGAAAGAAGTGTATACCTAAGGGCTCGTTTTTCCGTGTTTTTAACACAATATTATTGATATCTAACAGACAGTTAGATCCCTTATTTCATTGAACGAGGGTCTCGTACTGGCGGACTGGGTGTGTTTAGGCTGTATAAGAGGGACAATTAATCAGCTGCCCGCTCATAATAAGTTCACGTGCTACGTGACGCCAAGCATGCGCATAAGAGTGTTTTAACACTCGTCGTTTGGCTTATAGATGGCGCTGACTGTCACTCCTACTTCTAAATTCACATATAAACCCAAAAAAGTGGACGGAGGGAAGGCCGCTGTGATAGTTCAGTGGTTAGAGCATCGAACGCGTTATTCGAAGGTCGTAGGTTCGATTCCTGCTCACGGCTGGTTATTTTTTCATCCACTTTTCTTTCTTCTTTCTCCTTATTTACATTCCATTGGTTCTAATAACTTCCCCTGTACATTCCTTGGCATTACTGTCTGTTAGATCTTATATATATATATATATATATATATATATATATATAGAAAGAGAGAGAGAGAGAGCACCACCATACGCACAGATGCGCGAGTGGGTTTGTCATGTGATATTTTTTTCATTTCGCGGGCATTTGTAATTAGCAAAAAACACTAATACCTCACAGATATAAAGTTCAAAACTATCCATACGGACGATCTACAACTTTCTCATTAAATTTTTTAATCACCTTCGTTCCTTCAAGAGTTTCTTAATTAAACAGATCTAATTAAACAATCTTTGAGAACAAAAAAAATATTCTGACTAATTCCAGGCGATGGTGAGCAACATGCAGTTGGTTGCGTCGTAATCGCGAGTGCCGGCATATTTTCAAACTCTGGCTAAAGTTACCTAGGACACCCTATATATATATCTATATATAAGGCATAACACTATCGTTAGTTTGGTCATATATTTAACCTCAAATGGGTTGATTTGAATTATCCTCGGAGCATGCCGAGAGCGAGCGAGAAGCGGCCAGCTGCAAGAAGAAAGAAAAAAATGAAAAGAGTGAGAAAAATGAAAGAAAGAAAGAAGAACTAAGAGAGAGAAGAGAGGGAGAAAGAAGGAGCGAAAGAATGAAAGAAAGAAATACTATATAGAGCAGGCAGGCACCAAGCTTCGCTTTCTCTGTTTTGTCGATCAGGAAAGGGCTGCAAAATTTTTTAGGTGTGAAGCTTCTTATGGTGGGGGTCATTCTCTCCTCCGTATGTATGCAGTCCGTGACATAGATACCAGTCAAGTTCAGGCTCTAACTTTAAAACTTAGCAAGAAGGAAACAGAGTAAGAGGAGAAGCATGAGCAAATCCAATGACTCTAGGTTGGCCTGAAGACTTTTTCGTGCAACGGTCTTCGTGCTAGAGAATCAGCTCTCTCTGGCGTCATGCTCCTAGACTATCCTCAAGCACAGTCGGCAGACGAGTGAAATTCAGAGAGAAACATTGCAGGCAGAACTTGCAAAGCATCCGTTCATCCTTCCGATGCGTGCTCAAATGGAATAGGAGCGAACGGACGGATGGATGGACGGAGGCACAGACATACCAACGAACGGATGGACAGATGAACACATGGACGAATGCACGGAGAGGTGGACAGATAGACACGGATACTTTGCCCTATTCATCATCATTTACTCCGAGGATATATGTTTAACAGTGTGCCTTTGCTACGAGAAACGTTATTTGGTATGTATCACTTTAAATCTGGTAATAATTTTTGCTTTCACAAGTGCAGTATTTGTCTTGTCGCGGCGAGTGAGGAGAAGAGAGACGTGAGACGACGTAGGAAGGCGGCAGATGGGGCCATGCCAAACTCGCCGCTTCATTCGTAGGCTGAAAGCGGAGCTGTGGCTGCCAGCATCCGACACGCCAGGCGCGTGAACTCGTTCTCTTCTTGCGCAGCTCGAACTGCGCGAGAGGTGCGGCATGTTTGCTTTTAAATGATGATGATGATTATGTTGATGATGATGATGATGATAAATGGCAAAGATGACGCTACAGTCTAATACAACAACCGTGCATCTCAATTGCTCTGTATCGCCCCTTTGTTCTGCCCCACCGTAGTGGTCTAGTGGCTAAAATACTCGGCTGCTGACCAGCAAGTAGCGGGATAGAATCCCGGCTACGGTGGCTTTGTTTCCGATGGAGGTGGAAATGTCCTAAACCTATGTACTCAGATTTGGGTGCACTTTAAAGAACCTGGGTGGTCTAAATTTCCGGACTTCTCTACAACGGCGTCTATCGTGATCGTATGTTGGTTTTATGACGTTAAACACCACATATTAATCAATCAATCGCCCCTCTGTTCTTTCTCACGCTCACTGGCAAGCCACGAAATTAGTCAAGAAATTTATCCTAAGGAGTTAAAGCCACCGGAGTGTCTACGAGAGAAACACAATACACATTCGCCTAGTTATCAATAGAGAAGCAAAGAGCACAAACTTGAAACGCACAGGTTAATCACAAAGAGAAAGCAATGACTGTGACTATACAACAAATTGCAACATTATGCATGTAAAGCCGGCAGCTTACTCTAATAACGCGACCAAGAGCTTGTTTCGCATAAATTCCAGTGTCGACAGTTGCGTAAATGGTTGCGAGCAATAAATCAGCACTGTCCGTGAGTGCATAATCGAGGAGGTTGATACAAAGAAAAATTAATTAAAAGCTGTATGTTTGAGTGGAACAAAGAATTGGAACACATGACCCTCAGTCCTTCGTGTGGTGCGTTCATCCACTCGGCCTCCACAAATGTGCGTTCCAGTGGAGTAACGGTGGTCTAATTATATACACCATTTATCTTTGGGCGCACATCTCATATCTTGTTGAGTGTCGCAGAGGCTTCACTGTCACTGGTAGATGATGCAAAGTGATCCTGAGCGCGCTTCTAAACATCATCGCCTCGCTGTGTTTCTTGACGCCTCGTGCCCGGATATAGAAGTGGAGGGCGTTCGCGCTTTGGTTTCCCTTGAGGCACTGTTAAGGTTTTCGTGGAGAAGCTGAGCGAGGCGAAGAGCCGGTGAAGAGATATCATAGGTTTTCTAATATTAACATAGGTTTCCTAATATTAACCAACGCAGACTCTGACGCTGCGATTGTTCAGCGACGATGAGAATGGTGGTGTTGAGGAACTAGAGACCAGACTGCAGCGATGAGGCCGTGCCGTGTTCGCAGCATTTATTTGGGTGAGGACATAGCGAAGCGGTATCGCCTGCCGCGTCCAGCCAGGTTCATAAGCTAAGCCATTTTGCCGCGCGTGGCTCACTCCTCACGAGCCACGTGGCTCTCTCTTTCGTTAGCGTGGCCTGCAGACAAAAACTGGCGTGACTGCACGACGCGACATCAGCTCCCCCCTCTCCCCCCTGCAGTTCTTTGCGCGATGGGAAACATAAGTACATAAAAAGGAGATGGAGAAGTATTATCTACATGAAAGACAATTCATAAGATGATCGTTTTGGAAGTCCAAGTTGTCAACATGAAAGGGGGCAGGGTCCTGATGCTTTCAGGGGCGAAGTTCCTTATAGCGGCACCCGTTCATCCCTCGTAGTCGTAGTAGTAGTCGTAGTGTGTAACCAGTCTTACAGTTTGACCTCCAAGGTGGTACTGATGAGTGATTTCTTTTGTGCGTTGTTGAACAATAAAAAATTCGCAGCGGGCGCGTTAACTAAAAGCCGAATTCTCCTGTCTCTCATTCCTCATTAGCAGCCATTGGCATGTACATTGAGCATCACCTGACAAGAAAGGGTTATTACGTTATGCTCGCTGGGCATAACCTCCTTGGTTTTAGAAAGGTTTAGCGAGCGCTTGGCCTCAGTGCCATGAATACAGTGAACTAGCATATAACATGAACTCGAGGTGGTTAAAAGTGGGAAGTAAACACGACGAGCAAGCCGTAAGAAAGTGTGCGTGTGCCACCTCTCGTTTTGTCCTTGGAATATCCGCTGGATGGCGGTGCATATGCGGAATATATGATGAAAAGATGCGAGATGGTGGTGCTTGGAGTGTTTAATAGATGGACGAACGAACACAAGACAAATGCATGAACGGACTCAAGGATGGCTGCACCGACGGATGGACGCATGGCCGGACGCAGGGGCGGATTCATTTACAAACGCAGAGATGGTCACAGATACGGATGCATGGACGTATGGAAGCAAGAACAAATGGACAGACGGATGCTTCGCCCCAGTCTCCATCATTCACTGCGTGGATATGCTGCCATTTTTTTTTCTGGTGGTCGGCACTGGGAGAAAGGTATTGGCTGAGGAAGAAGGCACCGAGGCGTTGTCGCGAAGGCTTGGCGGCTACGTTCGTGAGTGCTCCAGGTAGCGCGAGTGAATGCGACTGTGAAGTGACAGTTAACGTTGGCAGCGGGTCGGTGGTGCTCGTGTAGAAGTCGGTGGTGGTGCAATAATACATTCTGCGTTCTAGTGCAGCTGGCGTATCAACCCGATTATACAGCTTGACTAACGCAGAAACACCGTACTCGAAGGACCAAGCAAAATATGACACGTGATCGGTCAGCGCATCGAGCCGAGGTGGATGAGGCTTGCGACGTGTCAAAGGAAATGTCTGCATTCTAGTTACACGCTTGCTTGTTCACGTCCCTCGTCAAAAACATGGCAGGAGGGATGTCGTGAAAGAGAGCAAACGCGCATTCTGGAGGAGGGTCAGTTGGCGTCCCGGGAGTCGTCGAAGCCCCTTCGGTAGTCGGCGAACGAGGGCTCGTGCACAGGTCAATATGGCTGATGACTGCATCTGTGGCAGGCGCGAAGTGAGTGGTGTGCTCTGCCATAGGTGGAGCAGGCACGTCTTACGTTGGCGCGTCTGTCATTGCGGCAGCATCCCGCACATTCGGTCGTGTTTGGTGAGGGGCACGAGCTTCTGCTGCAGGGTACATCAATGGAGATTCTAGTGGCTTCCGGCAGAACACACAGAGCACTGACGTGGATAGGGAGTCAACTTCGGACATCGTCAAGGGTGAATCTTGTGCGATTGGGGGCTGAGTAGCAGGCGTGAAGATGTCCCGGGTGATAGCAAACTCCAGGGTGTGCGACAACATAGCCGTCATGGAGTCTGACATGTCCAAGAAGCAATCAGTGGAGGTTGCAGAAGACGTGTGGGTGGCGAGCGTGCCTGAAGGACCATCGGCCCAGGACTTCGAAAAACTTACCTCGTGGCGGACTGGTCATCGGCAGCAGGAACATCTTGAGGAACCACGTCGGATCTGTGACCGGGTGCGAGAATCACTGTGCTTGTGGCCGGACGAGAGATGCTTCTGGTGACTTACTGGTCCAATGCTGCACGATGGTCCTGAACTTCTTCGGGTTGGCAGTCGGGCGTAGTAATCACTTCGCTAGTAGCCGGACGAGAGGTTGAAGAAAACGTAGCTGTGCAAGCGAAAGCTTGGTCAAGGCAGGCATGATAGCCGGTTGTTATCCCTTGCTGTGACTCTCGGGAAACCGAGAAGTCGCGGGTCCACGGAAGTGGTCGGTAGGTGAGGCCGTCAAAGGCCATCACCGCAAAGCAGAGATGATCGTAAGGCTGCGGGATAGAGCTTGAAGTGGCAGTGAGATGATACAGCTGTACTATAAGGGCATCGAAAAGAATGACGTGCAGCAGTGGCTGGTCCATGACGCCATTCACCGCGAGAACAGCGTCGAGCTGCATGAACGATACCTTGGGCTAGGTCGACTGGAACGGTGGTACTGGCGGGCAGAGCCGCGTAAACATGGCAGCCGATGGCTCGTCGAAGGGTGCGTCCTTCAAATCACCAGGTTCTTCAGGTCCGGGACGGTGGCAGAGGTTTGGTCGGCTGCACTGTCTGCCCCGGGCAATTCGATGATCTCGGGTAAGCTAGCTGACTTGCCTGCAGACTCCACACCTTCCCAACACCAGTCGAAACCCGTGACACCACTCAAGCTATGTACCCAGAGTTCGCTGTAGCAGTGCACGCCACGAGTTTCCCCAGCGCACCAGTGCCTGCTGCTCAAACCGCCGTACCCTGCCAGCCCAATCAGGAGCTCTCCAACGTCTCACGCGGCAACCAGCGTTCTCTAGACGTGCCCGCGAAAATTTTCTCTAATCATTCTGAAGAGCCACACCACAAGCCCTTGTGACAGCGCACAAGCACAATCACCTCTCTTTGACAGCTATTCGCTTACGCACCCGTTGTGTTGTCGCGATTTGAGGTTGGGCTGCAGCAGTTCTATGCACAGCGCACGACTCGCGGTTTGCCCAGGATGTGCATCGCGTTGTCCACATACACACTGTTGTTGGCGCTCAGGAAGCCGCAACGGACGACGATTGGTGTTGCGTGGACCACGGCGTTCTCATCACTTGCACCGACACCATTTGCAACGCACCTCACTACTTTTCTCACTGATGCTAGCGACGCGCAAACATCGGGGTCCTCGCCCGTTGCGTGATTCCCATTGCCACACACCAGAACTATTGGCCTCCTTCGTACGCCTTTAATTCTGACGGCATTCAAACTTCCAAGTGGACACCATAGGCATCGGCACACATGTATATAGTGTATATATGCTGTTTCATTTTTATATTTCTTTTCTATCGCGTAACACACCAGGCGGGAAGCCCTTGTAGCGTAGCACTAGGGGTGGTAGGCCGGCTGAAGAAAAAGATGACGAGCACTGGTGGCTAGTGGCGTGAGGCACCTGGAACGTTGGTGCTTCAGAAAAACGTAAAAAGCTGCATTTGCTATCGGTACCAGGCCACCACTGATTATATTTGAACGAAATGGCGTACTCTTTCGCAGCAGTATCCCTGAGTGGGCCCACCATCCCAGTATTGCCAGATACGGCTTACGTGATAGCGCTAGGTTCAGAAATGCTTGTTTCAAATTAGGAATAGGTAATTTAGATCAACTTAAAGATTTCGAGCATTTAAGGTATTGCTAGAATAAACAGCGCTGTGTATCTCGCCAGTTAGAGGTCACTTATACCAGATTGCGGTGTACAGTTCCACAACTAAATTATTTCCTTAACAAAGCTCGACTCAAGGCGTCCCCACTGCGCATTTTTTGCAACAAAATTGGAACAATTGAACATTTCTTTTTGTTCTGTCGTCGTTACACTTATCAGAGAAAAAGATTTTTAGTAGCTCCATTACAAAAGCTAGTAATACAAGTAAATCTACTGCTTTTATCACTTGGCGGCGCTTTATTTGGTTACTGCCACAGAGAAATGTGCTCCACTGTAGTTGATTACATCAATGCAACTAAAAGATTACCGTGCTAGTGAACGCGAACCTTTTAAGATCTTTAGTTCATAATTCATAGCGATATCTGTCAGAAACAAGAGATGCTTTGACCGCTTGCTCAGCAAGCGGCGAAACTCTCCGGAAACAGGCTCGTTTCGCTGCCCAAGCGACCACGCCGCGCGGCTGGCGCGTAAGAATTAGTCCGAGGCCGATTTTCTTGCCCCGCGAAAGCGCATCTCGTTTCCGCTCCACGGCTTTGCTGCGCCGGATCAAACTACTTAATCTAACCAGCCGGCCGCAGATTCAACATGGTGGCGAAGGCGTCGGCGGGGGCTCGCATCGGCTCAAATTGCAAACCCGTGCACCACGACGCAGCTTGGCAGCCTCAATAAAATGCGTTCATCGAGAGCCTGGTTTGCAATACGATGGCTGAGAACTCTGGAAGTAGATGTTGCAGTAGCAGCAAGTCGCCATGCTCTAGCTTGTCTCGCGTTTGTGTACAGCCAGCTGAATCTGCCGCCGCCACTGCCGGTGCATTCGCTCAAGTCGTTTCTGCTGGCTCATTTCTCAAAACAATGTTCGAAAAAGAGCGAGCTGTATCTTTCACTACTCTGCACGAATAACTAAAATTTGGTACTTTATTTCTCAGAAAGTAGGTGAAATTGGAATAATTGTGAAAGCAGCGAAGGCAGTGGCAGTGCGATGGGGCAAAAAGAATGTGAACATCTTCGACGCACACGGTCGTAATTTTCCGGCTGCTCTGGCGTTTTGGTTTTTCCTTCAGATCAAAAGTGTTATGTGCCCTTAGAGCGTCGATATGATTGATGTCCCTATAAAGAATATTCCAATTTCAATTCAAGGAAAAAAGTGAGTTTTGGGAAGTATTTTTGCCAGGCCACAATAACCGTCATCTACTTCGCATACTTTCTTTCCGTTATCTCCAGAGTTCCTGTATGTTCGCTGCCACGAAGAGCGCGCGCATTATCAGTGCGACATAGAATTCTTGTCACGAATGTGGCCAGCATCGAGTTTTCAAGCAAGGAAAGGCGAGCAAGTGAAATGACGATTATTGCTGCGTGGCCGAACTATTCCTAAAATACACCATTATTTCTTGGAGTGTTGTCCCCGTTATCTGACTGTGATCCTCGACTGCTGATTCTTATGGCGCAGGATCAAATTTGCGTCATGCCATCGGCATTTTGATGGGGACATAACTTTCTAGGGCGGAATGTTTAGATTTTGGTGTACGGTGAAGAAGCCCACATCGTCTGAATTTCGGAGCCATCCCCAATAGCGCCTCCATTCGTGTTAGGGTTTCGGGATCTAAAACCCAGACATATAATAGATGCTCGTAGGTTCAAGTATAAACGCAAGCCATCGTCACCAGTTGTTATGTCTTTTTTTTCAGTTTTGCTAGCGTTTAGTGGTCTTCATGATACCGACAAATGGCGACGGCTGCCACAAGCCACCACTTTCCTGAAACATGGGCCTCTATGGAAGCTTCAGAGCCAGTTAACATATATCTTCTTAATCAGGTTACGTGTAAGGTGGTAGCTAAAGTTTTATCATAAATAGTATAGCCAATGTCACTATAGAGAGCACTGTCGCATCACTGTCACTTCACACACCCATAAATTGCAAAGTTTTTTTTTTTTTTAAGCTGCGTGTTTCGAACATCGTTCTCTCACACGACTACTATACTGATTAACTTACTGATACGCGAAAGGACGTCTTATCACCAAAGAACGACATCAAGCAAAACAGAAAAGGGTGTCATTCTCAACTAACCTAATTGTCATCAATCTCGCTTGGCTTGCGCTGCCAACGCATTGACAGTACAGCCAGGCAGGCTCACGGCAAGAAGAGAAAGTGCGCCTGGGGGTCCTTCCCCTCCCCCTGCCTGAAAATGACAAATAATAGTAATGTGTGTCTTTCAGGGTGTTCAGCAAGTGTCGAATCCTGCCAAGTCATCAACGGTAAGCTGAATACCGGATGGAGATAAAATTTCCGGAAAGAAGCAGGACGCTGTTTTTCACACACACACACACACACACACACACACACACACACACACACACACACACAAAATATCTAAGCTGCGACGCCTAAGCTGCGAACTAAGCTGCGACGCCTCGTCGTTGCGTGACAGAAAAACGCTCTGAGAAAGTAGCTTCACCTTGTTTTTCTAGATTGTGTTGGAGGAAGATCAGCATTGCTCTCCACGCCGTTGAAGCCGTGGAATAAAAATCCTGGCAAATGACATAACCACTGGTATGATTTCTAATTTATCAATAAAGTTCTTGCAACACTATTTTGTCCAATATATTTTTTAGAAAAAAATGTCAGTGTCTTCTTTGAGCGTTATATTGCTGGATCACCTTCATGTAGAAAAAAGGTAAGAAACCTGCAACCGGTAGTACGCACACAAACTTGGGCCACTAGCTGCTTATTTTCTGTTCTCTTTTTTTATGAAATAAAAAAAATACGATGACAAAGGAGAATAAGCTACACCTGTACTCATGCGCGCGTAATGTGCGAGATCGTTTTCTTTATTTTTTACATTTTTTTTCTCTTTTATTACGTACGCGGCGGTTCATTTCAGGGTAATTGCGAGGAGTGCATTCTAATTCTTTTTTAGTTTCTCCGGTACAATGATATACGGAAGGCAATGTTTTGCGTGTACCGAAATATCTTGAGTGAATAGCGCATGGCGCGCCCGAGAAACACTCCCGTACCGACGAAAGCAGTAGCCGCTCACTTTGAATCTATTTAGGTGGCTGTCATGCGCTCTGTTTCTCGCTATCTCCGAACTTACGCTTTTATCTGCTTTGGGCTCATGTTCCTCAACTTTACCAAGAAAGTATTCGTGTAGATTCAGCACCGTAGTCTAGTAAAGAATGCTCCAGGCTTTCCTAGTGTTGACGGCCACTCCAAGCATCACGGAAGTCAAGGATTACCTACGCGTTTGTACGTTGTTTTTTATCCTCCAAAGCTGACACCGCTTTGTGGGATGGTAGCTATGTTAGACGCTATCAGGTATTGGACGAAACGTGCGCGTTACTGAAATACTAGACCAAATAAAACGTGCTAATGTAATATTATATATTACGCTGATCGAGGACCTCGCAGTGCCAAGAACCAGCCGCAATGGCTATGCAGCTCACAATGCCGACTTTTTCTGATGGCATGGGCAAGAAAAATGTCATACACCGAATTCCGCTTAGCTAACACGTGCCAGGGAGTGTTGGCTACCAATCTGCAGCATTTCCTGCAGACAAGTCAGTACGCTTATTTATTAGCTCATCTACAGCATCGTCGAGGAGCAAAAATGTTTCTTGCGAAAGATTCCAAATTTTCTCAGTAATGAGAGGTCAAAATCGGGAAACCTTACTCTCCGCTCACTATAGCAATCACGAAGCAGAAAACTCAGCAAATTTGAGCTTAGGCTCATATTGCGCCACTTTTCTTTTTCTGGATTTTTTGTCATTACGTAGCAGTGCACGTGCCTATACGTTTTGTTCATTCTCAGTAAAAGATATTGGCTCACGTTTTGTTTATGGGTGAATTAAAACATATACCAAGAACATTTCTCATGGAAAGAAGGCAAAATGCGAGTTCGTAAAAACAGAACACACGCGCTTAAACTTGCCAACCACTCCTATATTTATACTGCAAACTTTTAGAGATACGTTAACCATTTTTACATTTTTTTTCTTTCTCCTTGGATATATGGAAGCAAAACAGAGGTTTTTATTGATTATAAACTTACGATAGGCGTATATACTCGACGAAGCTGCGTGAAAACTATTTTACTTTGCTCGACATGAGCACGTTTCCAAAGCATGTCCTCTCGCCCGAAGAATTAAGTCAAAACGTTCTCAACCCATAAAGAACCGATTCAGAACATTCGAGAGGTTTCCATTTGTTCACACAATGATGAAAGTTGCGTGCGACAAAATGTATCAGACTACCGTAGTTGTGCAGTGTTTCATAAATACACCGTCAACTTATAGGTTAATGAACCTTGACTTATTGAAAAAAACGGGGAAATGTTGTTCAGCCAATGCTTCAGAGTACTTATTTTATGAGAAAATGCTACTGTATCTCAACAGTTGTATGCATCTATGCATTTGGAAGTCCACGCCCTGAAATGTATGCAAATTCATTAGCTATTACTCACAATAAAACTGACGGCGAATATTACGTCGAAGAAAACGTCCTAGGCCCCTTGTCACGAGAAGAAGTTTAGGCGTACAAGGGCTTTCAATTCTACAATATAATAAACGCCCATAGAAGGCCACGTGTGTTATGTATATTAAACAAGGGTGTGGCACTCTTTGCGAAAGCTTCATTGCACTGTAGAAAAGCATTAGTTTACACCTTGATATCATGATATGTTCTGAACTGCGCCGTTTCATCGGGCACCACAGTTGTTGAGGTGCTTAGCAGCGTCTTGAAAATCATGAAATTTGACCACCACCTAGAGAGCTGCAAAACGCCTTTTTCGTCGAAGAAACGCCTCTCTTTCCTAAATCCCAGCAACGGCTCATAGTTTTAACGTTATTCCTAAGCTCCTTCCTTTGTACAATTTTCAAAGTAGATACCTTGAGAGATTGAAGATCACTTGGGAGCACTTCACAATCTACGTCTATTAAAGGCAACTTTTTCGCCAAACGTTCCACTAATTTAGTAATACCTGCTAATCTTGAGTTTTAACATTATTACATATACCACGCTTGACGAGAAAGAGGTCAACAAATAAATTGGCATTTAAAAACATAAATAGAATAATTTAAGACGATGGCAGACATGTATGCTATGCATTGTGATCTGCTTCTAAGAGTCGATCGAATTTGTTCGACAAAACAAGATAGCTCGTATCGTCGTAAGTGTGACGTTCTTGTGCTTTTCCGCTAGCAAATGCAAGTGCTTGCGCAGTTGCAGTTGCGAAAGGTACCGTAGGACTAGACAATAGATAGAATGCGGACAATACGACGAAATTTAAAGCAATACCTGACAACATAATCGACAGTCACTCTCGTCGTCAAATAGGCGCTACGACACGAACAAATCTTTTCTGCGCGAGGCCACTGCTTCACGGATCAGCTTTATCGTCATTTCGAAAAAATATTTCACATATCTGTATTATCCATTATGCTGAGCACGTCTGCTATTTATGTTACAGTTCTCTGCCTGATTGCTGGTGAGTAAGAAACTTCATTTATGTAGTAAAAATTGAAGCTCCTATATTTCTCTAAATGTGCACAAACACGTGGTGCCTTTAGAAGACACGTACATTACGCGCAATAAGTAACTTTAAAAATACATATTTTGTGTTTACGATTATTAAAGGAAACTCAAGTGATTAGAGTGATGCATAAATATTATTTAGTGTGCATAAATATAAATTAGGAATGGGACAACAAAACAAACGACATTATCAATAGTAACTAAAATAGTTCTATGCATACGCTAGATTCGTCACTTTAATACAGAAGCCTATTTGCGCAAGCTCAACATATGTGCCATCATTTTTACCTGCGTGAGGCAACGTCATTACAAAAAAAAAGCTTTACCCAGTTGCGTGGCCTAGGAACAAACAGCGAAATCGACATAGCAGTATACTATTCAACGATAGAGCCATCAGAATGCTTCAATCTGCTTCTACAAACATAAACAAAAAATCTTCGCAAGTGCCAAATCGGACCAGAATCACGTACACAGATATGATATTGAAGGGAAAAAATTCATTGTCGGACGAGGCACCATGCATATCATGCCGTTTTAACAATGACTGGGTTAATTATAATTTCTTCTTCATTAGACAAACGTTCACCTATTGTTACTAATTATCACCAGTAACAGCGTAAACAAATTGGTAAAGTAAGGTGCAACATCCCAGATACTGGCGCTCGTCCCGGATAGAAAAATGGGGCCAAAATAAGCTTGGCATAGGCCTCCTGAACGAATTGAATTTCTGTATATTTTACATCCTTTACTTTCCTTACATTCTTTCTTTCTTACTTTGCCAACACGTATAATAGCCTAATGAATGGATCACCACGTTATCAAGGACACGTAGTTGAAGAATTCTATTTCTCTAAAGTCGGAATCGTCTTGAAACGTGCTATTGCTGCAATTAACTATAGCCGCTTTCAGCAGATCGCTTATATTCAGCCATCGTGAGAAGCGCAATCAAGCGTCCACGGCAGGTGCAATCAAGCCACAGAAACACATTTTTGTTTAGAGCACAGCTTTTGCGCACTCGTTCCTGAGCTGAGCGGCATCGCAGTTGTCAGCGTAATTGAATGAGTGAACAAGAATCAAAGAGAGCCACAAAAAAAAACAGCAGCCCAGAGTTCCCCATAATAGGAACCCGGGAGCCGCTGTGTTATAGTTTTCAATGCCTTGTGCCCACTCGCGGTATTTACGACAGCGCAACGCATGTTCCTAGAGAACGGGCACGAGAAAATAGCTTCGCTTGTGAGGCTTCAGAGAAGAAGACATCTATTGATCTCAGTGTCGCCTCATTTATTTTTTCGATGCTGGTATATAAACACTCATCCTTGAATGAAAACCACTAGTTCAACTTCAAGGAGTAGTCATAATGCAACGTCATCTGAAAGGTGCGACTGCTTGCGTCAGAGGTGGGTATTAGCACGTTGGCTTGGAGATGGCTCGCAGAATGAGCCCGGCTTTGCGCCGGTGTATTTGGACGTCAAAATGCATCACCTAGCAGCCACGGGATTCCATGAGCAGTCAATTGCTGCGCCTTTAAATCATAACTCTTTCCTAAGTATTTACATAAACACATGCGAGAGCGAGTGATTGAACAACACGACACCGCCTATGTTGACACCCCCATGTATCATCTTATAACTACTGCACCAAGCTATTACAGATATGTATGCTCACTCGATTTCACTTAACACTGTACGTCATCGCATATGTCGGCAAACGACGAAAATGCAGAAAGACAAAAGGGAAAGTGAGTACATGTTGGTGATCGAAACACGCGCTTTGTCGAAAGTATGGAGCTGTTGAGTTTCCCGGTGGGGGTTGTACAACTAAAGCGACTACGACGCTCGTACTCGAAGCCTCCTACCATATGTGCACCTTAAACAAATATCTACAGACAAAAAACCTGTATATGTAGCAAGATATAAGTGGTCCGTACACCAACTTTTTTTCGTGTTTCCACGTGTGTAAGTGCTCTGCTGACTACATATTATATGGAAATGTCATTAGGACGCAGATAAAAGTACATCTCAAGAAAACACCGTGGACTTTCAGTAGTACACACACAAGAGCAATCCCGAAACCATCAATCCTAAATATTGATTACATCGGTCATATTCCTAGAATTTTTACAACAGAGCCCATTACTTTATTAACTCGCTAATTCGCAGTTTTAGTTGGGGATCCGCAGTAGCCCCGCAGATACAGGCTACTGTTGGAAATGTCTGACAGCCTTATCCCGAAAAGCTGCTGTAGACGCTCAGCTAAATCTCCGTAATTGGCGCCACAAAGCAAGTATGCTCACCATAAATAGGTGCACGTTGTCCGTCCCTGAAGCTCCATGATTATGGCGCCCTCCAAGTGTCCCTGCGAGCGCGAAGCTTCCACCCACAATAAGAAGGGAGTATAATTGATGACGCGCATGTCCACTCGGCCCCAAAACTGTAACCCACGCAACCAACGCAATGTGCTCCAAGAGACTGAAAATGCTCCGGAAAGAGGTGAATGTGATCGCTACCGAGACGCCCGTCTGCTTCGGCAAGTGCCGGCATTGCAATGGCACCGAACGTAGAAGTGTGGCAGCTTAGGCTAGTTAGTATGGCATGACGATAGTTATAGCGCGAGAACAAAACGACGACTTTGTCTCCTTGTCTCTGTGTCGTCGTTTTGTTCTCGCGCTATAACTATAGGCGCCGAACGACAACTGCATAATTTATATGATGCACATGGCGGCGTCTTCAGCACTAAAGGGGATCGAAACGTGCTTAGCGATAGTCAACCGAGTGATGAGGATATATAAACTCTCTTCTTCTGCTTTGTCAGTATATACAGAACCAAATGAATGACCGAACAGTGTCATGCTGCCATGACACTCTTGTTTCTTTTTCTATTTTAGTGAAGGTTTTGTTGGTGTGCGTGGTCATAATACTTCTTTTGATTTTGTGAGCGTTCGAATGCGTAAGTGAAGTAACAACGAGTAGCCGTCAAGCGTGGAATCCCGATAGACTGAGAGTTTAGTACCAGCATTACAGACATGCTTTACCAAGAGCTAACTGTCGAGGAGGAGATATCGCTAATAAGCTTAGTCCGGATAGGAAAACCTGCCTCTTGTCCTTGAACTCGGTGGGCCTTAGGAGCACTTCAATGAACCCAAGAGAAATGCAGTTACACGCTGAGCGTAATGCCTTAAGTAGATACATACTGGGTACGTCTCTTCTTTGCAGAAGGATAAAATATACCGTATATACTCGCATAACGACAACACTTTTTTTCAAAAAAAATTGACTCCAACTTCCAGTTGCGAGCATTACACGGGTAAATTTTCCGTGAAAAAATATTTCGAGCACTGGAAACGCAAAAAAGTCGCTAATCAGAATTTTTACGATAGCTATCATGAACATAACCAAAAATAAATAAAAATTAAGGCTTGCTTTTGTAATAAAAAGCTCGCATTACGCAGGAGATACATG
The DNA here is from genome assembly GCA_013436015.1 of Rhipicephalus annulatus. Classification (NCBI taxonomy): domain Eukaryota; kingdom Metazoa; phylum Arthropoda; class Arachnida; order Ixodida; family Ixodidae; genus Rhipicephalus; species Rhipicephalus annulatus. Next base: position 350,240 of record WOVY01001539.1, read on the forward strand.
CATGGCACACTGCCTTTTTATTTTTTACCTCTCTGACTTCCTAACGTTCATTTAGACTTCGAAGCGTCACTGTCGTCAGCGTCGTCGCCGCAAGATTTCCTGTCGGAACTGGCAGTGTCTTCAATGTCCCACAGAAGGTCATCTTTTGTTCCCTGGAGCCTGTTGGAAATGCCAGCGACAGTCCATTCCGCCGCATGAAGCGTGTCGTCCAGCCGGAACTGGCACGGAAGTCCTTTGTGGCCAGCCTCCGAGAAACTGTGCGCGCCTGTGCCCGTATCATGTCTAACGACACTGCACAATCGTCCTTGCGCATGTCCTTCACGTATTCGAGGACTGCCTTTTCAATGTCAGAGAACTTGCCAGATTTGGGTCCGCGGAAAGCCCGTCGCGTGCTGTTAGTAGCCCTGAGCTTGTCGCGCAGTTTTTTCTAATATCGGATCCGGATTTCGTCGACGCCGAAATGTCTGCCGGCAGCGCGGTTGCCGTGCTCTGGCTTCCTTACTATTCAAGAGATGTCTGCCACACTGAATCTCACTTTAAAGTTTCATCTCACGTTTTAACGATGTTCAAAGTAGTTTTTCTGATGCTATAACTAACCAACGATGGCCATGGCATTCCAGTGAATTCAGAAACATGAGGCATCTTTCAAGTGATACTGTGCAGTAAGTGAAGTCATTCTTACATTTGTTGCTTGCAGGAGCATTTTCTCAAAATGAATTACTCTACCAAAGTGAAAACTACTGTCGTCGGTTCGTTTCACCTGCCATTGTAAGTATCTGTGTTCATAGAGGGCCACATTGTCAATCCTTTACAGGGTTGTTTACGTGTTGTATAAATCAATATGATGCCGGAAACAGCCATTTCGTAAGAAGGGGATTCGCAAGGCAGGTATTTTTTGTTCGAATGACGTTCATACTGCAACTGTTTGTGCATATCCGTGTGTCATGCAGTTAGTTTACACTGCTAAAACCTACCCACCATTTCTCACGAATCTGAGCTCGAATATACGACGCAGAGTGAAAGGAGACACGCCACAAACGCCCAGGAAAACTCACATCAGAACACTTATGGCCCGTATTCCCTTTCACCCTGTGTTGTGTAGTCTCGCTCAACATTCTGTTTAGCACAAAAGTGCTTATGTTGCGCTTCACCATGGCTCCGCTGAAGTATTTTATTCACGGATATGACGTTGTAAATATATATTAACATGTTCTAAAGGGAAAGCGAAAATAATATTGTTTAGTAGTGAGGGGTAAAATCACTTCGCAGCACGCGACACAAACCACTAGGCCACCGAATGTACGCCGCTCAACTTGATAACGGCAAGCCATTTATACGCACCATATACCGTTGAAAGTGCTCAGTGTTCGGTATCTTCAGCGCGTTATCGTCATCAATAGCGAGTCGGCGAGAGGACCGCGCCTTGGACGTGCCCCCTAAAGATGATCGCCTCGCGCCACCCTTCACGTTGCTATGCGCGCGCCTCCACATAACATGCTCAAAGTGCGTATGCATGTTCTCTAGCGGATTCGCTCACCTGAGCACGTGCTCATCTAGAAATTAGGGCGCATTGTGTCTCTTGTGCTGCCACCGCAAGCTTTCTTTGTTGTTACACTAGCTAAAAAGAGCATGAAGGTCACTTCGCTCGCTGCTGCGGCTGCGTTTACAAAAGGAGAACACTGCACACACACGCAGAAGTAAGGATTGTGACAGTCGATATCGCTCGTTCTGTGTACACTTGCGCATTTGTCTTGTGTGTCTTTTTTTCTGTTTTAGCAGAGCCCAGCTGCAGTGGTCTAGTTACTAAGATACTCGGCTGTTGACCCGCAGGTCGCGGGATGTAATCCCGGCTGCGGTGGCTGGATTTTTGGTGAAGGCGAAAATTCAGAATACCCGTGTATATGCATGCTAAAAACGCCATGTGGTAAAAATTCTAGATTCCTCCACTACGGCGTCTCTCATAATCATAAGGTGGTTTTTTGTGGCGTTAAACATTACATATCAAATAATCAATCTATCAATCTGTTTGAGCAGAATGCTCTAAAAGTCGAGCTGTGAGAGTTGTTTCTCCGCGCTCGTCCTGTGTGCGCTTATTTCGTGCTTGAATTCTGCTGTATGCGCTGCAAGTTTTAAGCGGCTTGTCGTTATTTGCGTGATTTCGCAATTTATTGCTGTAGCATTCATTCCTTCGCCCTTGCGATGAAACAAAGTACAACAAACGCGGAACTACGTCTGTGAAGACACGTTACACTTTCGTGATGTACCGATTCCTGATAAGATGGATGAGCCACTTTTTTATGAAAGTGACATAACTAGACCGCTTAGATAACCTGCGATCAGTTTTTTATTGCACAGAAGTAAGAGAGCTAAAAAACACATTGTGGAGGCAAGGCTATGTGACACAGTTTGGACAATTTTTTTCAAATATTGGTTCATTGATAATCACGTGAAGAGTTTGAAGGTGCACGTTCTTTCCGTATCTCAGGTCCTAATTCTTGTTTTCTTAGTCATGTACCTTATGCGTAAACAATTTGATATGAAATAAGTATCACATCAGGACCAGACACAGTAGTATTTTGAACTATGGTAGAGTTGTGTACCCTCTTCCTTGCATGGAGTAGCTTGTGTATTACATGCACAGAATGTTGAAGTAACGATGTTTTTTTTTTCAGCAGCTCGCTTTTGTCGTTGTACAGGTAAAAATTGTAAAAAATTCAGAAGTCCTTTATCAATTCTTATATGCTTACAGAACTACTGATGCACTGCATTCATTCTTAGATGAAGCGGACACCATCTGCATACTGTGCCTAAAATTTTTCGGTTATCTTTGCTGTCAAAATTGTCATGGCGTTGGTGCGCAAGTTGCAACTTGCTTGGTCGTATGACTCATTTGAATGCATCAGGAGGTTTTGTAATTACACTTTTGTGTTGCAGACATCAGCTTTGGGCTTGTGTACCTATCCCTGTCTTTTATGGTCCAACGATCAACCACCGAAAATACTAGTGATATCGGAGCCAGATGGCACCGCTTGCAAGGTATGCAAAAATGTTTATGTAATACCATGTGCTTATTGTAGTTTTTTGCAGCATTGAAAACAAACGACCCAACTCTATAAAAATGCAATGAAATTAATCAGTTATTACAAATGTTAGTGCTGTTTATTTGACTGCTTTTGCTTTACCAAAAAACTAATATATTTCGCAAGTGTGTAACCGTCACCGCGAATAATAGGCACTGCTACATTGTCAGTAAGATGTCACCGTAAAACTCAAAATATCTGATGTGAGCTTCCCTCCTTTGATAAATGCCTTTTAATTTTTTTCGCGTATATGCAGAAACCCGCCTTCTTGACTTCGACACGGGTACCTTTCGACAAATCACTGCAGTAAAATTATCCCTACAAAAAGGGAAATATCGAAAAAAAGAGCTTTGTGAAAAAGTACTTGTTCTTAACAGTTTAATTCTGGTAGCGAATAAATGCACATCTACCCAGAGACTGTAATAAGCGATAATGGAGTCTGAACAGTGTGACAGTAGATTAGCGAGGTATTTCTCCTACATGTATGTAGATTTATTTTTATACGGTTGAAGTCAATTTCGAAACTAGCGCTTTTAGAAAAACAAAAATCATGACCTGTTAGTTAAGACGACATGTCAGTATGTTCGAAATCAACGCGATTCGAAACTAATGGATTTGTATGGTTCCACTTTCAGGTATACAACGGATTTCGGCAAGCCCTACAGGTAGTAACCTCTCACCTAGGCTCTATCTTTTTAAAACCTTCTGAGAAGTGGTGTGCATTAACGTTTTCTTCCATGCCATGGAAGCTGCACTCGTACGGAATCACGGCACTTAAGGCTCTCTGGCGTTCTGTTTATGTTAAATCACAAATACTAATTGAGAGCCAAATTTCATTTTTTAAAATAACGAAAGCCACTCAACAAAGAAGAGAATTCCATCAGGATAAGCCATCATGCTGTCTAAATAAAGTCTCTTAAGCAGTAGCCGTTAGTGTTTCCCATAGTTAAAGGAACTGTGTACCGCTCAAAAGCATTCTTCTGATTGTGGCGCAAACGAAAAGGTCGTTCTTCATATCGGCGGCAACGAACATGCTTTCATGCCAGAACAAAAGTAATTGTGATTTTAACTTGATGTTGAAAGTCGACAAAAAGTGACCCCTAGCCTCACCCAACAGTGAATAGGGTCAATCTTGACAGTCTATTGGTAGAAAAACAAACCCTCGCAGGAAAATTTAGTTTGCCGAAAAATAAACGCGTATAACTTTAAATGGTATTTCATACACTTCAGGCTGCTTCAGGTTGTGCCAGAGTCTAACTTTCACTTTTTTTCTCATGCGTTCAAATAGCCGCCCAGTGGCACTGCCGGGCGGCTTGCCTGCCTGTAAACGGCAGAGAAACACGAGCACGGCGTCCGCCTCCTTTCATGAGAACAACAAAAACGTGTGTGCGTGCCGAAAACGATCACTAAGGTTTTTTGTTTTATTAATAAACGCAGCTTGATGAAGCCTGCAAAAAGTGCACATTGTGTCAGTTTTCGACTTTCACCGGCACCGACCCATGTGTGGGCATTCATACCACCGATGAAAGGAGACAAACCGCAAAAGAAAAAATTATATTTTAACATTTTCTACGCACTTTCCAGAGAAATTACTGCAAGGCATCGCATGCATGGTACGCTTTTTGTTGTGCCACAAAACAAGAAAGCAATGAAGGACCTTAGACCGTCCCTTTAACGCCCTGCTTCTTCAACCCCTAAAGAATTGTGGCTTTTTGTGCAGTGTTTACGAGCATGCAGTAGGCCATCACAATCGGCTTTGAATTCGGAAGATGTGAATATACCTGAAAAGTACAAAATATAAAACGTATAGACGTTTTAAAATGCAGGGCATGCAAATACGTAAACAAAAAAGAACGTATCACACCACAAATGTGGGCTGACAACTCAAGAAACGCACAACGATGGTAAAGAAAACATGGCACGAAAACTTATCGCACGCCCATGCAATACGCAGACGTTTTTCTCCAGCACGCCTGTGGTTCTATGTGAAAGAGAACGTTTCATGCATTTAATTTCAACTTTATGCAAGTTGATCGATGTTTGACTGGCGCTTACCCTGCCACTATTATTGTGATCATGCCACTGCGTTAACGAAAGATTTTTGGAACATTAGATGTCATTACGTGGAGGCTCACCTTTTAGTCTATCCTTCACAATACCAAGAGTGTAAGTGCCCGCCAAAATTCGATGTGTGCGCAGTTTCGTACATGCATACTATCGACTAAACGCGCCTGACAGTTGTCGCAAGCAACGGATAACAGTGAGAGTGCATGCGTGAGTCAACCGAAGATTAAGTTGCACAAAGACGAAATCAGTTCTCTTGACAGCTATTTTTCGCGCATAGAGTCCTCGCGACTGCCCAATTTATAGATTCGCCTACTGCATAAGCATGCACTGCATAAGCATGTCCGTACCTTCTTCTGTTTTTCGCCGTTGTGCGTCTCTTTAGTTGAAAGCTGACGCTTGTGGTGTAGTGACTTCTTCTTTTGGCCCCTGTGATTTAAAACACATACTAACCCACTAGTTAAACTCCATGTTATTCTGTAGAGAGTTAGAAAGCATAAAAATATTTGAAATGTCAGTATGGTGTCCCAATTATGCCTGTCTCAAAAATTCACGCAAATAGAAATTAAAATATGATTTAGGTTTAGAATAATTACGAAATTATATCTATCATACTCCCAATGTATTTCATATTTCTGATTATAGGTTGGAAACTGCCGAGCAGGATTCTGCCACAGAACCCAGGATTACACCTCACTGAAGCGCATGAAAAGGGACGTCAGCATCTCTGTTTCTTCAAGCCGACCAAATATTTCTGTTTCGCAGAAACAAGTGCAAAGTAGGCAAGGCTCAGAGAAGCCAAAGACCTCAAGAACAGAGAAAATTGAGCGTAGGAGAAGACATATGTGGAAGCGTTGTGACTGTGCTAGCATGAGGGGATTATTCATTGACATAAGTTATGTAGTAAGTGGCTTGCGCTTAGGAAAGCGCGGTAAAAGAGAACGACGTCGTAAAGTAGGCTGCCGGGTTATATGTCTTTTTCTTATTAACAAATACAAGCATGACCCGAAGTGGGCCAGCCTTTTCGAAGCTCGCCTCAGCACTCCTTCAAGCGTGCAGCTGGCAAATGCTACTGGCACTTTGCCACAGGGCAACACAGGTAGCGTGAACATCAGCAGAAACCAAAGAGGTTCCACAACAAATAAAACAAGCGCAGTTGGTCTCAATCCGGTAACTAGTATTCGTGGAGTAAATGGCCCAGGTTCGATTGGAAGCACCGGGACACGATTGACAAATAATCAGATTTCTGGTTCTCCTGCGACAGGTGTTCTTACCGTTCGCCCAGGCAATAAAGCCAGCAGCGGGGTTAGCGGAAGCAGTAACACAGGTGCAGGCACTAGTTCTGCGGCTGCTGGCTCTGCCAGTATCAGTATCAATGGGGGAACATCAGCTGTTCCCCCCATTACTGGCAATACTACAAAAGATGAAACTAGCAACATTACCAATCGCGGCATACTTAACAACAGTGCTGGTGCAGGATACCTCGGCAATGGTCGCGCTAATCTCACTACACTTACGGCACCCGTAGAAAGTACCCTTTCTTCTAGCCATACAGGAACTGCAGGAACATCTGGCAAACCTTTCGCTACCACTACTCCTACAGGCGTTGTAGCCATCAGCACGTCGTCGGAAGCCAATCCACAAATTGGTGGTAGTGGAAGCAGCCTACTTGTAAATGCACATGCGACAGCCACTGGCAATGGCGGTATATCTACGGGAAGTGTCAGTGTTCCTGGTTTTCCAAAAAATGAAAGTCATCATGGAATATCCAGTATATCTGCTGTTGGCACTAGCAATGGCACCTCTACAAGTGCCGCAACAGGCAAAGATAGTGGCACCGGCTCTAACAATGGGGTGGTAGGCAGCAGGGGCTCAACCAAAAAGCCATACCAGGTCATGGCAAATGCAACTGTCTCCGCAAGAACTGGCAATGGCACTGGTATAGCTTCCGGGAATAATGATATAAAACCTCTCGAGAATCCTGGAGCGTCCGGTAGTTCAACTCTGCCACCTAAGGATGCCAGTTTGAGTTCCAACCAAGAAGGCGCACATGGCTCTGGTATTGGTAGCGTTGGCAGCGGCTCAAGCAAGGAAGCTGGCACCAGGTCTCCAAGTAATAACGGCGGTAATAATCATAGCGGCTCACTAATAAATGACACGAATGTCCTTCTAAAACCACAAGTCGGAAGTGCTAATGGTCCCAGCACTACCACTCTCGGTGAAACGGGCAGTGGCGACAACATTGCTTTCGGCAATAAAACGGTCGGTAGGGATCTGCTTGAGGCAAGTGCTGGTGGGCAACTCGGGCAGCCAAATGCTGGCCCTCCTACGAATACAGTGACAGGTGGCCAAGAAAATGGCGGTATTTCAAGTACGGCTACATCCAGCCCTGTAAGTGAGAACAGCACCGGTTCTCCTCGAAGTAGCTCGAACATCGGTACTACCAACGCACACATCGTAGGTGTTGCAATCAGTACACCTATAACAGGAACTGTGGGAAAACCAAGCACCACCGAAGTAGGCATAAATACAAGCAGTAGCGTTGGTGTGCCTGGCCAAAACTCTGGTGTTTCTAGCGGTGGCGTGTCTTCCAGTAGTGGAGTAGCGGCTAATGGCATCAGTAACAATGTTGGCGTCCAAAGTGGAGGTGCTACTGAAAGTAGCGTTAGTTCAGCAAATCCAAGAGGCGAAAGAATCGGTCCTACGCTTACCAGCAGTGGTACAGGTGCCGTAATCACTCCTGAAGCCGCAGGAACTCCAGTTACCGGAGGCGACCTACCTGTTTCTTCGACAGTTCCCGCCAACGTTATTCCCACGGTAACTGCTGGAAATGGCGAAATTGGTGGAGCCACAAGTGGTACAGCGCCTACAGGTATTGGAGAAGTACGGGGTACCTCCAGTGGAGGTATGACTGCTGTTATCACCGCTGGACAGCCAAGCGTAGGCGGTGGTAATCCCAACGGCTTTTCTGAAGCCACATCTACAGGCAATCTCCTAGATACGGGTTCAAGATACGGTGCTGGCTTTGGCAACAGTGAATCATACGGTGTAGGTGCTATACATGGCAACAATCCGCTGTTCAATTTTGGAGGCACTTACGGGAGTGGGGCAACTGGCTTCGGTAGCACTGGAAATGAAATAATCAATGTACCATGGAGCACAGCAGGCAGCGCATTTAGTCGAATCAGTGCTGGCGTCGGAAACGCTGGTACATTTGGTAGTGTGCCGGGCGGGCAACCTCTCGGCAGCACTGGTGGTTATGGTGGTAATGGACGATTTCCAGGAGGCGTTGGCATATATGATGATGATATCTTTTTTCAAGATTAACGTACACAAGCTAAAGTGGGTAATGCGTGAGAAAGTTTTACGAAACTTGAGCATTGTTTGTGCGAAACATTACATACGTTTTTGCTGTTGAGGTTTCTTGTAATAAAGAATTTCTTGCTTTTGCAATGATTTTTTTCCTGTGCACTCACCAAAGTTTGAATTCAATGAAATGCATGTCATGTATGGGGATAATTTTTTCTTCTTGTGGCTAATTTTTCTTAAAATTGATTACCTCTTCATTTAGTTGAGCACAAATATTATTGTGCTGGATTTGTGCCGGATCATACCACTCATATGGATACAAATGCTGATTCTTGCCTTATGCACTCGTTATTTTTCAAGGCAATCTTGATTGTGTTAATAACCACAACTGACGGGAACTCAGTCATCGCAGGCGATAACCCTGAAAATGTCTACCATTGAAATTTTCAAAGATATTTTCTAATGCCCTTGCATAGTATACCGGAATAAAAAATTACAAAAAATGCGTTTTGGCTCCTTGTAACTGATAGCTATCTAGCAGTTTGCTAAATTGTCTGCGGAAAAAAGAGAACCTTAAAAAAGACAAAAAACGGATGTTTATTATCACGCAATATGATAGCTGTAAAATATATTCTAATATATTAGAAAAACTGCTCATCAGGCTAAAAAAGCAGAACTATGAAAACGAAATCAAGTGTTCTGGTATTGATGTAAAAAACAAGTAAAAGTATAAAACTTTGTGCTATAAAAGTTGTCAATAAACAAATCGTATCACGCTTGGCTTCCTATTTATTCCAATTTCATATATTATCATCAAATCAGTTCGAAATAAGAGAGGGCTACTCAGCTGATTTATTGTATATATATTTGATAGATACCATTCGACAGGCAACAGATTTAGGAAACATGGTTGGGACACTATTTATTTATTTGTCTAAAGTATTCAACTTACTTGTTCACAACACACTTTTCGCAAAATTAGATGACATTGGTATAACAGGCCCGGCACTCAAACTACAACAAATTCATTTGGAAGACCAAGAATTATCCCCATTGCCATCACAAGCCTGACTACGTCCACTTCAGGAGAAAGGCCTCCCCATGTTCCGCCAGTCAACTCGGCCATGTACTTCTGCTGTCACTTTAAAACCGGAAACCTCTTAATCTTATCTGCCCACCTATCTTTAAGTTTCCCCTTAGCTCACTTGCCTTCTCTGGACATCCAGTCAGTTATCCTATGTTAATCCTATGCTTCTTTTCTTACAGTGTTTATTTCTTGTTCATATTTAGTTGTGTTACACCTACTTTTCTCACTCATTTCTTGTGGGAGGTTCCCAGCATAGTCTGTTGACTTTGGGACCTTCCTCTGTGTTTGTGTAATCCCTAATTATAAGTACAATTGTTGTGTAAAACAAGTGATGGATCGAGAAAAGGAAGTAGGGACGCCTACGTTTTTACGTAGCAGACTGTCTGGTCGACATTCCGATTTAATGCATAATAATCACTACAAGCGCAATAATGTAAGCGCATGTATAACTCTGCGTTTAATAATAATTATAATATTCTTATAATATTATAATTTTATTTATATTATTTATTTCTCATACACACATTTGATGAAGGAAGCTGCAACCGAAAGCTTCTCTCAGAAAAAGGCCGCTGGGCAAGGACCAAATCATCTGTGTACACGACAGCAGTGGCAAGAGGGAGCAGTACAAACTCAAATAACGTGCTATAAAACAAACAAATCCAAAATTCTGAATAATAAAAATAACAACTCTTATAATAATATAGGAACTGGAGAGAATAGTCAAAAACTAAAGTGTAGTTCGCACTATTTGTTCCGTGTATAGTGTACGAAATGTATGCCAGCTTTCACGTATTTAATAAATAGCGTAGGAACTATACATGATAATTTTTTTCTTTTATTATCTTTGTTTTCTCATTGTTCGCACGCTAATGAGCAGCATCGATTTTTTTTCCGATTACGATTGAGCCCGCTAGCAAAAGAGTGCGACGGTTTAGTGTTTTCACTTCTGAAAATGCTCACCTCAAGGGAAAGTACATAGATTACTAAAAGTGAACCCTCGAAAATCCGTCTGTGGCAAGCCACTCTCTTGCGATGTGACGTTTTCAGAAAGTAGGCATTTTTATGAACATATCTGAGTAGTTAGCAAGACCGGCTTACCTAGTCGCTGGCATGTGGCAGACACCGCTTTTGTTCATATCAAGTATTCATAATGTATTAGCGAGGTAATGAAAGTTCTCGTGTACTTAAACTTAAGTGCACTTAAGGGAACATCACGCTGTCGAAATTTGCAAATTTCTAAACTATGATGTTTCTCAAAAGCATCTTGCTGCTTCTAGACGTCATACGCTGAGAATTATTCAATTACCAAAATACAGTTGAACATATTCGATCAAAAGTGCAGGCTTCGAACTGATATTCTAACGTGCTCCGACATAAGGGGCATGAAGCTCCGACGAAGTCATGGGAAGTAGTATACTCAGACAAAAGGGGAAAAAACGTTGAAACATAGTGACATTCGCCAATCAAGCCAGCTGGCCATACAAACTTTTCAAAGAGGGGGCCAACAAAAGTCAACAGAAAGGGGAACCCAAAAAGCATCGAAAAAGAAAAAAAGACTTTGGAGGAAAAACCAATCGATAAGCAATTGTCCGAAAAAGTATCACAATGCTTTCAAAGCATTTAGGGCTCAGGACACTATTGTTCTATTTTCCAGGACCGTTTCCTCCTACAAAGGACGTCTTTCGATTTCGTTAAACGTATTCCAAAAATATAATCTAGGCCTGCAGCAACTGGTACCTAATACATTACGCGCAGAAACGCATGTGCCTTTTGTAATAAGTGGTGGGCCTTAAAGAAAGTTGTTATGATAATAGGATTTTCTGCGGTCCTACGGCAATAATTGCTTGTGCCACGCAATAGTACTGTGATATAGGTATGCCATAAATTGGCACGAAGTACAACTCTTCAATATGAACATTTGCTCTCAAATAAAAAAAAAGAATTTGCAAATCTCTCTTATTCGCAACAGTATTATGTTAACTGCAGCAGAGATATGTTCTGGGCATGCTGTAGCGGGCGCTCTCACAGAGGTAATGATGAACGTTTCCTCTCATATCTTTCCTTAATTTTAATGAAAATGAAGTGAAATGAAATGCAAAATTGTCACACGCAACATTTTTGACCTTCGTGTTTTAGGGTAAGTAGCCATTTTGAAAAAAACATGTCAAGTCACGACAAATAGTTTCTTACCGGCTACTGAACTTGCGACCATACATGAACCACCATTTCAAAGGGTGCTTGACAAGTTTTTGTGTAGCCTGGTGAACTACAATTTAAGTGAAAATGTTGCTCAAGCAGTGTTTAAGCATCGTAATAAACCTAATAGAACATTCCCGTAGATGTCACTCATTACAGGAATTATATTCACGTGAACCAGGCAGTATTAACGGCTAATGCCACATTTTTACAGCGAAACTTGTGATGTGCTGGCAACAGTAACCTATTACGATGACGTTGTTGTTCACCACCGCTGTTGGTGTCCTCACCCACTGCTTCACAAAATTAGAAAAAAAAATGGGGGACCCTTACGCTTCGCATTAAGGAGTTGAAGGTGACAGCAATATTCTGTTCCTCTGGCGTACTTCAATCACTTAGTGCAGACTTTTTATTGTTCCATGTTACTCAAGCAGTTTAAATTGTATCTTACAATGCAATGAAAAAAGTTGACAGTAAATTGTGTCATTGGTAGCATGTTATAAAACAGGAGTAATTACGCACATGACATGTTTACAAACTTTCTATTCACCCACTTCGTGGTCTTAACAGAGTACGCGCGGTAACGCAAGTACCTTTTGTAATGAGTTGGCGGCTTAAACAAAAAAGTCGTTATGATAATCACATTTTCTGACACCCGATGGCGATGTACGCTTGTATTACACAATATTACACTGATGTAGTTGTACTATAGTTGTCACATGCTACAACTTTTTTAATATGAGCACTTGCCCAGGAGTCAAGAATTCAAAAAAATTAATCAACGAATTTCTGTTAGTCGCAACAGTTTTATGTTAGCTGGGGCAAATAGTTCCCGCATTTACATGGAGCTCATGCGTGAAAATGACAAGAATCTTCTGTCATAGAAAATTTTCAATAGATTTGTACTGGTTGAAAAAACAAACCCTGCACATTGCTATGGGCAGCCACTGTCAAAGAAAAATATGCTGATTAAGAGGGTGATGCTTCGGATACATTCATGTTCCGCGGCCTGTGCAGCTTCATTCACTGCTCCATTGCTTGTACTTCAATACAGTATATTATTCCATGATTACTTTCTTTTTTTTCATATTTGTTTTTGCTTTGACTGAAACATATTTTAACGTCATTCATGTCACGCCTTACGTGGCACGTGTGCCATGGGTTTCACAAAATATCAACCCATTCATGTTATTCTATGCCACTCCTTGCCGCGTGTTCATCAATGATGAGTTCACCGCGTGGTTTCAAAGAAGTTTCATTGTTTTTGAGCAATTCAGTGTGCTCGTGAATTACCTTACCTAAAGAACATTATTCCTGTATCTAGGAATCCGTATCACACGAGAGTGAAACGTGTTTTCACAAATGTAGTTGGACGTTTATTGTGCATTGTTCAAGCAGCAGCAACAAATGACAAAGTCTCGTCAAGAACGGCAACCAGCTCGAAGCTTGCATCGCGCACATTAGGCAGAATGCAGGCGCAAAATTAGCTCACACAGGACGAGCATGGATTAAAGACTGTTACAGCTCGACACTTAAAGCGCGCTGTTCAAACAGAAAGACGCACGAAACGAGCTCCCAGGTGAAAGTGGTGATGAAATATTTGCAAACCACGGGAGCGCATATTAAACTAGGGTGCCTCGATGCGCGCGCTCCCGCTCAGCCTTTCGTACTGCTGCATCCGCCATTGTAGTGCCTGCAGCGTTCTTGCGAAGCTGTATAGCTCATGTACCGGTTTTCTTCGGCATGTTTCGCCAGGATATTGAGTTCCTTAGGCTACAATCATTTGCGTAAAGCTAGTGGGCCACTGAGCACCAAGGCGAAACATTTATGCAGTGTGAGTGACAATGGCGGCCACCGCAAATGTCTTCACTGTGAGTGGAGGAGCGGACACATCAAAAACTCTGTATCAAACATCGCCGCGGCGTCTTCTGACGGCTGCCTGTGAGGCTCGAGAGCGCGCACTGCTAGCGCGCCCTTTATAAACACGATATTTTTTCTTGGGAACCTTCGACCCCAAAATTTTGGTCTGTCTGTCTGTCTGTCTGTCTGTCTGTCTGTCTGTCTGTCTGTCTGTCTGTCTGTCTGTCTGTCTGTCTGTCTGTCTGTCTGTCTGTCTGTCTGTCTGTCTGTCTGTCTGTCTGTCTGTACGTTTGTCTGTTTGTCCATGGTAACGATAGCCTAAATGGCACCAAACGATACAACATACCTTAAACGGTCAACCGCATCCGCAGCGCCCACCAATATTGCTCAAGTTTCAGTGTTCATACTTCTGCAATTGTCAATTAAAAAGCAATTATTGGGCATATCTGAGTCACTATTACAACTAGTCAATATTTTGTTTGTGTGTCCTTATGGTAGAGAAGGCACATATATGTAGTTCTAAGGAGCACAGCGTTTCTCACGCTGTGCTTACAGTGCAACGCTGTGCTTAAAAAGACAACTGTTTCCAGTGCTTTGCTAAGACGACACGGTGGTGGCACCTGCCCATCATTTTGCGTTCTGCACCTTATCGCCTTCGATACAGGCGCGCATCTTTCTCCGTGGGCACGCACGCCTTCCTTCGTTATCGAAGATGACTGCCAGGTGACGCTCGTGTCTAACGTGCCCCGATGCGCTCGCTCGCCTTCGCTGCACGAATAGAAACTCTTTAATGCAACGCTTCAGCATTACGGTTCACCAGTTTTCTCGCGCAGAACATCAGAAAAAACGTTTTGTTCCCGCTCTCCGTACGCAAGACTATCGTCTGTCGATGACATTTGCAGTGAAACATGCAGATATGGGGCCAATTTTTTACCTGGCAGCCTGCTCATTTGCTTTCTTCAGTGTCGCGTGCATCGGAACGCCAGACGAAGCGCAAGGTGTCACTCCTGCTGCCGCTGTGGAAACACTGAGACTCAATATCGTAACACAAGTACAAAATTTGTATTTTCAGTGCTCAGTACGCACCGCAATCTGCGCTTTAGTCCCAAATGCTCTGCTGCATGAAAAAAATGTATACGGTGTCAGTTCTCTGAAAATCTACCTTTGTGATAAGCTTACTGAACAGAGTGTTTCATTCGTAGAAGACATGCAAGCTGGAATATTTCATAGTGTTCTGTGCAAGTGTCTTGTAGATCGTCCTGGAAAAGAGCACTAAATACAGCCCGCACCGAGCACTGCCAGCACGAAATACGGGTTTTAATCAAGATATCATTGCTTAGTGTTTCCGCAATGACTAGTAACGACACATTGCGCTTCTTCTGGCATTTAGATGAGCGTCATTTTGATGAGAGTGAACGAGCAGGCTGCCAGGTGACAAATGGCGCGCGTGTGCTTGTCGAGCTTCGCAAGCAGCCGTGAGGAAGCGCCACGGTAATGTTTGATAATGCTTCCAGGGTCCGCAAAATTTGACTGCCACTGTGCATAGAACAAGCGCGAAGAACTCTCACAATTCTTATTTCGTCGTGTGTGAGCGGCGCGCTCCTTTTGCAAACGCGGCCACAGCAGCGAGCGAAGTCACCTTCACGCTCTCCCGAATTACGAGTGTGCTAAGCGTGCGCGCAATAGAGACCACGCTTCATGGCGGGTCGAAAAGGACACGTGCCTGAAAGTCACGACTCTACTCAGCCGCTCGCGCCCAGACCATAGAGTAACATAAAAAGTACACGATCGGTCCCTCGAGCCAAAAACGGCTAAACTGCGCAGCTTTACGCCAGGCGCAATATGTCGGCACATCACTCATTGCTAAAAACACGCGTACAGTATCTTTTCTAGTGCATTACAAGGCTACGTGTTTTTCCGACTGTGTTTGTGGCCTAAATCCATCTTTGGCATCTGCGATTGTGCCGAATTGCCGAAACTAATGCAATTAAACGGTGAACACACTACTTCTATAGCATGCGTCGCATCATGTCATCAGCATCATCTCAACACGATGACGTGATGGCATCACATAATCAAAGATATTGTCGCATGCCGATTACATCATTATGTGACGTAACGTTTGACGTGATTATGTTATCACGAAACCTTTGACATGATGACGTAAAAACAATACTTCATTCGTCAAACTTTACGTCACCAATAAATCACTGGTGTTTCCATACTAATGGCTGTTCACTTCATGTACCGAGTAATTCTTGCGCATTCATACAGCAAAGCTGCCTGAATATTTGTGAGGTTGGTTCTCCTATTCATCGCTGGTCATCCACTATTCGAAGGCTGGGTTGGCCAGCGAAAATTTCGAACCCGATAGGAATATATAACCATCAATTTGTGAAGGATGGCAATGCTTCGTAACATCACTATACATAGCACTACTTGGCATAAAGCGTGGACATTGTGAACGACAGTGAACAACGTGGCGGTTGAAGTAACAGCTCGTGGTAGCTGCCAGATCATTACGATTCTAGGAATTTTTCGGAAGTAACTTGTCCAACTACAGACTATCAAAGCATACTTTTTTATTTACTAGTACGTACGGCCCGTACGTACTAGGAAATACACAGGCGTCTTCTACACAGGTGCGACTTATGCACCGGTGCGAATTATATACGTTTTTTTAGAAAAACTGCTATTTTGAGGGGAGTGCGACTTATACAAGGGTGCGACTTATAAACCGGAAAATACGGTATAAGAACTAGCAGTAACCTAGATGACACCCCACCAGTAATGATAGAAGAAGTCAGAAAAGCTTTGGAGAGCATGCAAAGAGGCAAAGCTGCTGGTGAGGATCAGGTAACATCAGATCTGCTGAAAGATGGAGGACAGATTGTGTTAGAAAAACTAACCACCCTGTTTACGAGGTGTCTCCTGACGGGAAGAGTACCAGAGTCTTGGAAGAACGCTAACATCATCTTAGTACGTAAGAAAGGAGATGACAAGGACTTGAAGAATTACAGACCGATCAGCTTGCTCTCTGTAGTATACAAGCTATTTACAAAGGTAAGTGCTAACAGAGTAAAGAAAACATTAGACCAAAGGAACAACAATCAAACAAAGGAACAACAGGATTTCGAACAGGCTACTCAACAATTGACCACATTCATACTATCAACCAGGTAATAGAGAAATCCTCAGAGTATAACGAACCACTATACATAGCCTTCATAGATTACGAGAAGGCGTTTGATTCAGTAGAAATATCAGCCGTCATGCAGACACTGCGGAATCAGGGCGTAGATGAAGTATATATAAACATTCTGGAAGATATCTACAGGGGATCAACTGCTACCATAGTGCTTCATAAAGAAAGCAACAGAATACCAATCAAGAAGGGTGTAAGGCAGGGGGACACAATCTCCCCAATGCTATTTACCGCGTGCTTACAGGAGGTTTTCAAAAGCCTAGAATGGGAGCAGTTAGGGATAAGAGCTAATGTAGAATACCTTAGTAACCTGCGCTTCGCCGATGACATTGCATTGCTGAGTAACTCAGGGGACGAATTGCAACTCATGATTACGGAGTTGAACAGGGAGAGCAGAAAGGTGGGTCTTAAAATTAATCTGCAGAAAACGAAAGTAATGTACAACAACCTCGGAAAAGAGCAGCGCTTCGAGATAGGTAATAGTGCACTTGAAGTTTTAAAAGACTATGTCGACTTAGGGCAGGTAATAACCACAGAGCCGAACCACGAGATCGAAGTAACTAGAAGAATAAGAATGGGGTGGAGCACATTCGGCAAGCACTCTCAAATTATGACAGGTAGATTGCCACTATCCCTCAAGAGGAAGGTATATAACAGCTGTATCTTGCCAGTACTTAGCTACGGAGCAGAAACCTGGAGACTTACAAAGAGGGTTCAGCTTAATTTGAGGACGACGCAGCGAGCAATGGAAAGAAAAATGGTAGGTGTAACCTCAAGAGACAAGAAGAGAGCAGAGTGGATTAGGGGACAAACGGGGGTTAAGGATATCATAGTTGAAATAAAGAAGAGGAAATGGACGTGGGCCGGGCATGTAGCGCGTAGACAGGATAACCGCTGGTCATTAAGGGTAACTAACTGGATTCCCAGAGAAGGGAAGCGGGTTAGGGGGAGACAGAAGGTTAGGTGGGCAGATGAGATTAAGAAGTTTGCGGGTATAAATTGGCAGCAGCAAGCACAGGACCGGGTTAACTGGCGGAACATGGGAGAGGCCTTTGTCCTGCAGTGGACGTAGTCAGGCTGATGATGATGATGATGATGATGATGATGATGATGATGATGATGATGATGATGATTACGTACGGCCCCAACTGAGCATGTACGGTAACTGAATAGGGTGAACCAGTTTACTCTAGCCAGAGTAGCCGATGGAGAGGCACTCTCGGTAAGCCCATAGCCTCTCACAAAACCAAGCGCTGGCTAGCGTTCCGCAAGCAAGGCGAAGTGGTAGGTAGGCACTTGGGCAAGGCGCTAAATATGCGCTGTAAGCACGTCCACTGTAATGTGAATTTTGACGCGATGATCCTAGGCAATAACTATGGTATGTGCTTTTGATGTGCAGAGTAATTATCTAAGACACTATGAGTGCCTGAACCTGGCCATTTTAGATTGTCAGCATATTAGTGTGGCTTGTGTGCGTCATGTGCCGGGAGCTGTACTACAGGTACCCTAAAAAGAGCGTCCTGTATAAATGCAACATCGCGCGTACTAACCTACTTCATATTTGCTCTCCGAGGAACTAGAAATGCTGCGTGATGCGGCGTTGAGCTTCTTTATGCGGCCTTTTGGAACTCAAGCAGAGACCACGGTTCATGCAGACTTCGGAAGACTTTTGCGTCCTGCACATACTTGATATTCTGTACAATCATAGAGAAAGTATATGCAGTCAATATGATCCACGTAAACGCAATGCAGATGAAGAAACAGCACCGAAATTTATGTAATTGACGCTAATAAATAATTTTTGAAAAAAATCTAACTGAGATGTCTCACATCGTGAAGAAAACTCGCCCGCTTTATTTGTATCACTCGGAGCATTCGGTTTCTACAGGTTTTCTTTACAACTGTAGCACCTATTCATTTGAACACAATATAATATATACATGAGATACTATTGGTGTATAAAAAATAAAACGCCTATATAAACCAGAATAATTTCATGTTCATACACTGTCAAAATGCTAAAAAGCATTCCGTTATAGCCGTTCTCATTGTTCCTCTTAGCGAACGCAACTTGTCGCAGCTGTAGAACAATGACTGCTAAACAAAAATAGGTCGTGAGTACGTCTTCCTTAGAAAACAATTGCCGTTGTCAAAGCTTATTCACGCTTTTTCTAATACAGACATTGGATATAACGGAGATGCATGCTAATCAGTGGGTCTTCCTGGTGTTCCTATCCACATTTGGTGAGTGAGTAATCTTGTCACGCTTACGTGCACTTCCCCATCCGCACAGCCAGAAACGATATGGTAGCGGCCAGTCGGTGTTCACGCGCTATTCACTAATTATTCCTGCTGGAAGCACAATTCCACCAATGACCACTCCAAAAGAAAAAGAAAAACGTGTAAATACATAGAAAGCTTCAGACAGCCTCACCTCTGAAATTCAGTTTCAGTATCATTTTACAATATACGTTCGACATAGAAGAATTGATTACAAATGTTTTGCAGACGATTGTCTTCAATTGTGACGACGGCAATAAGATTATCGGTTAGCAAAATCTATAGATGATATACGAAGGCCTGAAGTGCAAAATCGAGGAAACGCAAAGTCAACGTGTATGAAAACTGCTATACCAATAATATATTCAAGTATATATCGGAAAATGCACACACTTCTATTCACGAAAACTAAATACGTAAGGTAATGTTAACATATCCCAGCGTATTTTAATAAGAAATGTGCACTATGAAAATATTAAACTAAGAACAGATTCAGTGGAATATTAACGGCTCACTGTTCTATGCTAGGGACAAGCGTAATGAGAACGAACAAACAATCAAGCTAAGAAAAGTGTACAAAACGTTATTTAGCAATATTGACGTTAAAATGTGAAAAAAATTGAAGTTGCCAAAATGGCAATTGGACGCCGATGGACCACATCTGAAACTTTCGAATTACTATCAGCTGTGACAACAGCTCCGAGGCACAGACAGCACACACTTATTCAAACCCAGTTATATGCAATCTATTTCATGTTGACTTTTATTTAACAGATGAATTCAAGGTATGTGATGCAATGGCTACAACGAGCCACATACAGTGAGGGAGCTCGACGTTAGAGAACAAAGCACGTAGAGCACACAGGCAGTTACACACAAGTAGTGCCAACAGGCAGGGTGTTCTGGTAGGTCACGTTCCTCTGCTCCGCATTATACGAAAAACTATCCGCCATATAGCGATTCGAGGAAACCACCCTAGCCCGATGATTAGGCTGTTACTGAGGCCCGGCCCGAATCAACTTTGCTGCTACTCATAAAGATATTTCGCCGTCCGCCATTGTGGATCAATTGTTGGGGTGCTGCGTTACTGACCCGAATGTTGCAGGTATTATCACGACAGCAGTGGTCGCATTTTGATACATACTAAATGGAAGAGGTCCGGCTACTGTGTGGCTGCAGTGTTTGATAAATAACACCAGGTAGACAAAACGCCTGGAGACCTCCCCCCACACCCCGCCTTCTCACTAAGGTGTTCCTCAAAATCGTATTCTGGCTTTAGAACTTAAAGTCCCACATGTTGCCCGATTAAAAAAAATAAATGTGTTTCAACATCATCGTCATCCTCTTCGTCATCTATGCCCTCAACATAATATTGCGAGTGCGATCAGTGACTCTACTTTGTCAGTTCGACATATCAAGATCACTTGGGCATCTTCCAAATATGTATATATATATATATATATATATATATATATATATATATATATATATATATATATATATATATATACATTGGTCGTGTATTATATATATATATATATATATATATATATATATTAATGAGATATAACAGGCAGTAATGCCAAGGAATGTACAGGGGAAGTTATTAGAACCAATGGAATGTAAATAAGAAAGAAAATTGGGGGGAAAAATAACCAGCCCTGAGCAGGAATCGAACCTACGACCTTCGCATAACGCATTCGATGCTCTAACCACTGAGCTATCACAGCGGCTCTCCATCCATCCACTCTTTTGGGTTTATATGTGAATTTAGAAGTAGGAGTGTCAGTCAGTGCCATCTATACGCCAAGCGACGAGTGTGAAACACTCTTTTATGCGCATATGTGGCGTCACGTAGCACGTGAACTTATTACGAGTGGGCAGCTGATTAATAGTCCCTCGTATACAACCTAATGACACCAAGTCTGCCAGCACGAGACCCTCGTTAATAAATAAGGGAAAGAAGTGTATACCTAAGAACTCATTTTTCCGTGCGTTCGATGCTCTAACCACTGAGCTATCACAGCGGCCTTCCCTCCATCCAATTCTTTGGGTTTATATGGGAATTTAGAAGTAGGGTTGTCAGTCAGCGCCATCTATAAGCCAAGCGCCGAGTGTGAAACACTCTTTTATGCGCATATGTGGCGTCACGTAGCACATGAACTTATTACGAGCGGGCAGCTTAGAGCATCGAACGCATTATTCGAAGGTCGTAGGTTCGATTCCTGCTCACGGCTGGTTATTTTTTCACCCACGTTTCTTTCTTATTTAGATTCCATCGGTTCTAATAACTTCCCCTGTACATTCCTTGGCATTACTGTCTGTTATATCTCAATAATATTGTGTCGAAACACGGAAAAACGAGCCCTTAGGTATACACTTCTTTCCCTTATATATATATGTGAGGAACCACACGAGAACGGTGTAGTGGAATGGTAGAGAAGGAGGAAGACGAAGACAAATAAATGGTTCATCGTACAGCCATCACGCCTCCTGCGTCACACGAGTCGACAGGATGAAGACCTCCCAGCCACTTCATCAGTGTCTCATCATCGACGCAGTTCTCCACAAGACGCCCTAACCATACATCGACTACGGAATCATCCCCTAGCCGCACACAGCGACCAGCACCATGATAGAATCATCGACCGACCTTCCCATCCCCAAGTACACCGGAGCAGCGGACGATGGGCCTGTACAGGACTGGTTCGACCTGTTCGAGTTCCACGCTACCGCTGCATCTTGGTCGGAACGGGAGATGGTTACGAACTTCAGTGATTACATCACTGGTGAGGCATTTAAAGTTTACCTCACCCAGATATTCATCAACGACGAGTCTTGGCAAAAGATAAAAGAAGAAATGATCGTCTGGTTTCAAGACTCTTATGAAGATTCGATTAGAACACACACTCTCAGTGCATTCAAACTCAATCATCGCAGCCATAAGCCGCCTTCACGCATTCGAGCACAGAACATGAATTTACAATTCCCGTCAGGTGAAGTTAGCCACATGCTCATGGTAAGACCACGCTGTCGTTTTCTCAAACTTCCACCTGGTCCCTCATCCGCGCAAATATCACCAATGCTTAACTCTCCGCTGCATAAAAGAATCGAATCCACTATTGATGACTCAGATGCATTGAATACTTCGTGCCACATGCGTAGTTTTCAAACTGATTTGGTATTCAGCTCAGCAGTTTCACGAAGACAGAAGCATTCACAATCAGCATCTTGTGAAGAAAAATCTTTTGCAGAAGCGTCTAGTGTTCACCAATCCCAAGATCGAAGCGACGTCAATCCAGTGCACGACCTCACTGCCAACACTGAAAACAAAAGCGTAGGTGCGACTTCCGACGACACAGGTACGCTTCAGGCAACGACCAACAATGAGCGGTTTATGAATACAGAAGATTCAAGTGCGCGAAACACCCCACATTGTCTTGCGTCAAAAACAGCTGCATTGGTTGGTGACATATATATATATATATATATATATATATATATATATATATATATATATATATGTGTGTGTGTGTGTGTGTGTGTGTGTGTGTGTGTGTGTGTGTGTGTGTGTGTGTGTGTGTGTGTGTGTGTGTGTGTGTGTGTGTGTGTGTGTGTGTGTGTGTGTGTGTGTGTGACGCTACGATGACTGGGTGACGTGGCTTGGCTCATACTCCATGTTTATTCTGTTCTGCACTTCTTCTTCATCGGCTTCTACCATGCTTGCATACGTCACACGATTCCCCCTCCCCCCGAAAGAATGCGCGAGTTACGATCAACAAAATAACAAAAAGCATAAAATGAAGAATGTCAAAATGCGCGGTAGTTCGATTTCAGGAGGGAGTTGCTTAACTCGCACAAAAGCTTCACAGTATAGGGCAGCAGTCCGGTCATATCTAGAGTAGCTCTGGTGGACGAGGCTGGCTGTTGTGCCATGGATAGCATACCCTGCCCTGCACATCTCCACTGATGATGACACGACTTGAGGTCTTGTGAAGAACGAACAAGGCTTGAAATCTGTGTAGCATTGGATTGACGGATGTCTTTGGCATCGGATCCAGCGCCGTCGTGGCAATAGATGCTTTGCTTTTACGAAGCGCGTGAAAACCGAGGATGATGGGACGATGTCTTTTTTTCTCCGTTGTATACGTAGTAGCTTCATGTCTCTTTCGTAACTTTCTGTGGCGTTCTCTCAGTTTGTTGGATCGCAGACATCGCTTTGAGAACTGGTCCAGAAAATTTCGTCGACGTTGCTTTCTGCGAAGATGGCTTAGGCATCGATTTTGTCTTTGCTTCTTTATTTTTTGTTGTCTCTGATGACCTTTCAGCCACAAGTGTACTCGTGAGGAGGTTTCACTTGATCGTTGTTCTTGTTCGAGTAGCCGTTGCAGTTCTTGGAGCTCGTGGAGTTGCCTTTGTTGAAATTGCTCGTCTTCTTGTGAAAGTTCGTCAGATGGGCCTCTTTCAGGAACATGAGTCTGCTTTTCTTTAGATGGTGATGTGATCAGTAGATTGTCGGTAGTCGACACTGTACTGTTAGGCTTGTCTTGTGATGAAAGCAGCGTGACAGGCTGATGTGAAAGCTCCCAAGATGGTTGTGGGTCATCCTTGAATGTAAATGCTTCTGTCAGTTGACAATGCGCCGGCGTTGGTGGATTCAAAATTCCTGCAGTGCTTGGACTCACATGTGTGTTGTCACTTGACAATAAGAGCACAACAGACATGGCTTCAGGTGGTTCTGATGGCGTATGTTTTTCTTTTTGCAGCGTAGTTAGGCTGACAGTGTCTGTCGAACGACCCTGGTCGGGAACGTCAGGGTGGGGGCTGGTATTGCGAGGATTCACCAGCTCGTCACACGTAAATTCTGTCACACGCTCGAAACCGTTTGGGCCTTGTGTGTGACACGATGCATCAAGGCATTTGGGTGGTTCTGTAAAATCTGAAGTGTTGTGGTGCAGTGAACACGTTGAAAATGCCGATTTCATTGCACTTGGGAAAGGCGGGTTTAGGTTCAGTTTTTCGGAGAAATTTCCTAGATTTCTTTCGGTATACGGATGCTTTACCTTGTCTGTTGCGACGTGCACGTTACCAGTCGGTGTTCGAATGCGTGACGTTTTTTCGGAAGAGTCATATGATGGTACAATCGTGGTATATTTTCTCTGAGATCTCGTTTGGAAAATAGGCTTACTGCGGGAAGACTTCGCGCAACTGTGATGGGTCAGTTGAAAAGCCTTCCGCTGATGAGGTATGAACAGGTCTTCATCGTATTCTTTGAAACGGGTAATCATCTCTTCCCTGATCTTTTGCCATGATTCGTCGTTTTCGAATATGTGTGTCAGATAAAACTTGAATGCCTCACCGGAGATGTAGTCAGTGAAGTTGATGATCATCTCCCGTTCCGACCAGGATGCAGCGGCGGCATGGACCTCGAATAGGTTGAACCAGTCTTGTACGGGTCCGTCGTCCGGTGATCCGGTGTACTTGGGGATGTCGAGCTCAGTCGATGTTTCTGTCATGGTGCCGGTAACTGAATGCGCCTGAGATCACCTCTTCTGTGGTCGATATTCAGTTGAGGCGTACTGCAGGTGGCTTCGTGAATGATGTGAGGTTGATGAGTGGCGGCCAGGTCTTCATCCCGCCGACTTGTGTGACGCTACGATGACTGGGTGACGTGGCTTGGCTCATACTTCATGTTTATTCTGTTCTGCACTTCTTCTTCATCGGCTTCTACCATGCTTGCATACGTCACATATAGAATATTATATATATATATATATATATATATATATATATATATATATTATAATATTTATATATATTCTTACAGCCTGAAGGTGTAAAAATGTTTTGCAGTTTTTTTTATCCACTGATCCTTTTTGTTGATTGTTTACTTTCAGTGCCATGATGTTTCGCTTTGCGATTCACGCAAATGCGATTCCCGCAATCCCACTTAATTCATTGCTGTTCTGATAAGCTTGGTTGCATTATTGTTGTATGTGTGTGATGATTGGATTATTGTATGCTGTGTGATGCTTGGCTTGATTGCCTTACTGCCTGTACCATTCCTGCTTGGGCTCCATGCCTGCAGTATCTTGTAAATAATATATATATATATATATATATATATATATATATATATATATATATATATATATATATATATATATGTGTGTGTGTGTGTGTGTGTGTGTGTATCATCACTGTCTCATAGCTCGAGCGCTCGAGCGAGGCTAAATAAAGCGGCTCCTCATTAGTCGAACACTAATTCAGTACCATAAAACCATTCTGCAACCATGTCATTTTCTTTGTATGTGTTCTACTTTGCGCTTCCTATCTAGTTTGGTGGAAGGAGAGCGAAGTTTTTTCGCCTGTGTTAAACTAAAATCGCTAGACCTGTTTCAGTCTGTCAAACGCTGTAACCTAGCCTGTGTAACACTGTCCCTTCGCGCGAACACACTGCGCGTCGCAGGTGTTGGCGCGTTGCCAATTAGGTCATGCCACTGCTGTGCGTTGACGTCCCGTTTCCCTCGCAGTGCGCGCCGACATCACTCTCCCCCTTGCCTGCCACGCGTTTGCCGCGGCGCCTGCAGCTGCCGCCTCGTACGCTGGGCCACAACGCCTGCCGCGACTCTGCTGCTCGCTACCCCACCGACTCTTCGATTCACGCGCAATGAACCTGACGCGTGCCCTAACGCACGCATTGAAACATAACTGTACGTGGTACCTACAAGACCTACGCCAGCCATCGCTTCGAACAAATGTTGCAGCGCTCACCACAGCACCTGCGTTAGCGCCGTTCAAAACGTGATGCTGCCCATGCGGAACGCTGCTTCTTCGCATTTCATCATGGTTTACTTAAGGAAGATGGTGCGAGTTTTTTTTTTTCCTCGCTCACGTCCACACGTGACGGCATTCGTGACTGGGGAACACTGGGGAATGTCTCAGCTTCTGCGAGCATTTCCTTCGCACAAATGTTGTCCCTGGCCATGACTTCCGTAAAGTCTCTGACAATAAAGTCAAAAAGTGGGCCACGACACGCAATCTCCCATCTGATTTATGGAATTTTCCTTAGTGCCTGCTTCTGTGTCTTCCGCGTGGCGTTCCGCCATGATGTCATTAGGGGCGTTGCAAGCACAGCTGTAAAATCAGCATCGGATTTGAATCGCATCCCTGTGGATGCCTCACCAAAGTGGCACCCTGCACGAGCCACGTCTTCACTTGTGGTGAATAGTTGTGACGTGCTTGAGACGGACACAGCTGCAGCCTCTAGGTGTAACCCCTCCTGAGCGTTTACGGTAGCCACCCGATCCCCGGCGTCGTCCCCGAAGAAGCGGAAACGTGCGCATAAGAGTGTTTTCACACTCGTCGTTTGGCCTATAGATGGCGCTGACTGTCACTCCTACTTCTAAATTCACATATAAACCCAAAAAAAGTGGATGGAGGGAAGGCCGCTGTGATAGCTCAGTGGTTAGAGCATCGAACGCGTTATTCTAAGGTCGTAGGTTCGATTCCTGCTCACGGCTGGTTATTTTTTCATCCACTTTTCTTTCTTCTTTCTTCTTATTTACATTCCATTGGTTCTAATAACTTCCCCTGTACATTCCTTGGCATTACTGTCTGTTAGATCTCATTAATATTGTGTTAAAACACGGAAAAACGAGCCCTTAGGTATACACTTCTTTCCCTTATTTCATTGAACAAGGGTCTCGTACTGGCAGACTTGGTGTGTTTAGGTTGTATAAGAGGATAAGAGGGACAATTAATCAGCTGCCCGCTCATAATAAGTTCACGTGCTACGTGACGCCAAACGTGCGCATAAGAGTGTTTTCACACTCGTCGTTTGGCCTATAGATGGCGCTGACTGTCACTCCTACTTCTACATATAAACCCAAAAAAAAAGGTGGATGGAGGGAAGGCCGCTGTGATAGCTCAGTGGTTAGAGCATCGAACGCGTTATTCGAAGGTCGTAGGTTCGATTCCTGCTCACGGCTGGTTATTTTTTCATCCACTTTTCTTTCTTCTTTCTCCTTATTTACATTCCATTGGTTCTAATAACTTCCCCTGTACATTCCTTGGCATTACTGTCTGTTAGATCTCATTAATATTGTGTTAAAACACGGAAAAACGAGCCCTTAGGTATACACTTCTTTCTCTTATTATATATATATATATATATATATATATATATATATATATATATATATATATGTATAGCTGCGAGTGTATATCTTAAAGAACTTTGTTGTTGGCATGCTGATTTTCGTGTACATGTTGAACGTTAAAAAGGTTTATTTTTTGTGATAACTGTTTTAGTCGGCCCGTTAACACCATCAAAATCTAGATCGCATTTATATATCTGTATTATTTAATGCAGGCGCCGTCTACTTAAACCAGCCTGTATTCCAAAACCCAACTTATTGCCACCGCTTTCTTTTCCCTCAGAATGTGAGTATATAAACCGGTTTGATTCATCGGGGGGCATTCAATCTTTCGAACCAAACTCGAAAAAAAAAATAGACGCTGCGCGATTTGACACATCGACTGCGGCAGAACCGACAATTACCGCCTCTTACTTTTGTATCAGCCATAATGTACAGCGCAATGAAAGGCTGTTGCGGCACGAAAGAAGTTAGTGCTGCTTGAAAATGCGAAAATATCGTTCTTCACCGTGTGTGGTACTGAGCGGTGCAGCATTCGGTTTGGGAAGTGAACAAATCGCCTCACTGCAGCCGCTGTCGCTCTGTATGCTTGTTCCCATAATCACGGCTCCGCATTTCGCGTTGCCAAGGGCTTAAGGAGCGAAGGTTGTTTCGCTGTGCTCTCTCTGTTCGAACTGACGTCTCAAGAGTTCATCGGCATCATCGCCTGATGTACAGTGTTAAAAAAGGTCAGCCTATATAATAACTAAATATTAGGCGTACTCCAGTCACAAAAAGCCTTCCTCTCTTAACAAGAGCCGATTGTTAACGTCAGTTTGTTCAATCCAATACACCGTTATTCAGTGCATTAAACCAAATAAAATGTTCGTTTGTTATTAATAAGGTAGTACTCTTGATAGGGATTAGTAGTCATGCTACCTTTAGTGGGTTACAACTACCCAGTATTAAGGAAAACCAGCAAGAGGATTACGAATATTTACCGCGATAGCTGCACTTCATAACAACGTACATAGAGAATTGAACAGACAACACACTTGAACATATACACACGCACGCCGAACATTAAGGCTACTACGGACATTTACTCTAACAGCCGGCTGACAACTGTTGATGACCTTCTGTGGATCGACATATGTTGCACCAGTTTGTGACCATAAACTTAGAAGAGCCACCGATATTTTGCGTCCATTGTCGTGTACCCCACTGTTTACGTATAAGTGTACCGCTAGGTAGCAAAAAAAATAATATATAAACATAATCAAAACAGTTACGCTTATATTTTGCATCAGATTGTCATCATTATGTTCTATTTTTCTATCACATTTATTTACGAATCATTTGCCAAGATATGTGGTTTAGTAGCCTAACTATAATCGATAAGAAACACTTGCTGGCAAGCACCTGCAAAGCTTAGAAGGTGTACTAGCTGGTAAATAGATGGGGTGAATATAGATAGATAAGCTTAAAACTAGTAAATGCATGCATTTTCCAACTGGTTACTTTCTCTATAGATTGCAGTGGATACCAGCAATTCAACTTAAACCAATGAACGTTCACCGCCATTGCCGAACCTCCTGATTTTTCACGTTCTACATATCGAATCGCCTAGCAAAACAAGCATGATAAGCACCCACTCGAAAATAATATTAACAGTCTGTTTTTGTTGCAATAGTGGCACACGATTCTCGCACTCGGTTACTAAGCGGCACCATTTACTCTTGGTTTTTGCTTTGCTCAACGTCCCAAAACCACCATATGATTACGAGAGACGCGGCACCATTTGCTGTGTGCAAGGTACTCGAATCTTTATTGTGGCTGCTTTCCTTTGGTGAATGACTAAGAAGAAATAACGCACAAGTTTTTTAACTGTTTTTTCACTATAAACACATTGTTTTTGTTGAGTTCCGAAGATTATATTCTGCTCGAGGGTTGTAACAAGCCATGCCTTCTTTCCAGCTGTGGCAGCCAGCTCTGCCCAACGGGCAGATTCTAATTATAGCTCCGAAAGCTCAACTGCAAGGTACGCAAGGCACAATGAGGAACACAATAGCTTTTGCAAAAAAATTTACAAATACCTACGCAGCCGAATGAACACAGAAAAAAGGAAAAACACTGTTGCGAGTATTTTAGAGCACCGTAAGATTTCTGCCGAAAGTAAAGCATGAACTACGTAGTGATGGTAAGGAGGGTGAGAGCTGTCTTCACTATTTATTGTTTCTCTTATGCACACTGAGAGAACTTTAAAGAAGAGAAATATTTTTGCAATTTGTGGAATGCCTGCATTGACATTGTTCCTGCATTGACAAAAACAAGAGAAAAAGAGAATAGAGAAAAAAGGAAGGCAGGAATATTAACCAGATTCTAGGACCCAGTATGCTACCCTGAAATTGGATTGTGGAACAGGGGGTAGAAGAGAGAGAGAGATGGGAAAATGCGAGGCCTGTGGGCAAGCCACAGCACAGTCACGGCGATAGCTGAAGAGTGGGCTTTCAGCGCCTTTGTTAAGCACTGTTTAGGTAACTGCTGCAAGCACACTTGCAAGTTACGCACTACGCCGTAAATCATAATTTTGGTCTAGTAGGGAAGCTTTCACTATGCCATCCTTCGCTATTCTTTGTGGAAACGTGGTACCCGCTGCATGCTTGCAAGGAAGCTTGTGCAATCTTACATGCTCTGGCTAAAGAAGATGAATAATTCTTGAAGCTTTTGGAATGGGTCCGAGGATTCGATGACCACTCGTTACGCAATTTTTCATTGTGTAACGCCTAGTTGTCTTTGCTGTTATCAAACTCATTATTTCACATTCTAACGCGATGCCTTTCTCGATATTAAGCCTGCCTAAGACAAGTTTGCTATAACGTTTCAAGCAGTGCTGTCGGTCTGCGATAGAATGGCTGGCACGCAGGGAACCTGGGTTTGAGTTCCGCTGTGTCCACTTTTTTTTTCTATTTCGTGCTACAATGCTCCTGGACACCGGTGATGGCGGACAGCTATGGCGCTGCACGGGACTCTTTTTGGATCTTATCGCAGTAAAATAAATAAAAACACTCCTACACCCGAAACCGATCCATTCAGAACCGTTCAGATAGGTCATTATTTCACAAGAAGCCCAGTAGCGCTTGCGCAAAAATTATCATCAGAGCACGGAGCTAGTTCAACAACGTGTTTTGAGTGTGTAATTCTGGCACCTAGCACTGAAGTTTCGATGGCAGAATTTAATGGTGGAATAAAACACATCAAGTGCATCGTTTCTTTACTCCTCACGACCATAAACGATACCTCTTCAATTTTTCTCTCTTTCTAACGTACCCTTCTGTCATCTTTTCTTCCCATCACCCCTTTCCTCAGCACAGGGTAACCAGCCGGTCTAAGATTTGGCTGACCTTTCTGTCCTTCCACTTATTTCTTTCCTCCGCCGCCTCAATTTTATTTAATATGCGTTTTTATGTATGCAGTTCTAGTATGCAACATATTCAGTTATACAGAATAAGTAATTGTACGGCATTATAGCAAGTTTAAATTCAAATTCACCTTCTCTTTTAAACTTTTGGCAAGTATGCTGACATTAGTTCGCATGCGTCAATTTTTATTCGTTGGTACACTTGCGTAGGAATATTTATGCAGCGCTAAGGAATACAAACACAAAGTAAAAGTACACATTGTAAATAATGTTTGTACATTTATTCAAAGGTGCACATATAGTATCCAGTAGTACAGTTGCAATTGTGTCTGTTACCTTCTATTCAGCGAGAGAAGCGTTGCAGAGTGTTATCGCACTGTCTTTTCCATTCGACTTCAGCTTACGATCTATGAAGTGGCCAGATGAACATACGGTTACGTGATTTCGGCTGACTGAACTAGGGCATAGTGGGACATACCCAAGAAAGGTGCCTCAGACTGAGACTGAAGAAGTGGACGTTGTCGGTGAGCTGCGTTGAGGCTGCAGACTGACTACTGTTATTTTCCACGTAACATTTTGGTGAAGGTGCTGGGTACTCTTCTGACAACATAGCTACGCAGTGGACGCCTCCTTAAGTCTGCTACCATGGCTCCGGGTGAGGATATGGCTTCGCCGCCTACCTCAGCAACGACAGCAACCCGGTACGTCGCCCTAACGCAACCCCGTGATCCCTGTACCTTTACTGGAAAGGACAACGCGAATGTGGACAAGTGGCTTAGTATGTACGAGCGCGTCAGCAAGCAATATGGCTGGTACCCAACCGTTATGCTTAAGAATGTCATTTTCTATCTTGACAAGACCCCTCGCATCTGGTTTGAGACCCATGAGACGAAATCACAAGCTGGGAAATGTTTAAACAACCTCTTTGGCAACCCGTTTGGTCAACAGCTTGATGCCCGAAAGCAATTGGCCGTACGTACACAGACGTCCACTGAGCCCTACTTGACTTATATTCAAGACGTCTTAGTGCTGTGTCAAAGGGCCGATCCCAACTTGACTGAGGCCGACAAGATTTTGCACTTTTAAAAGGAATCGCCGACGATGCATTCAGCCTGCTTGTATTTACCAACGTAACGACCATCGACGCCATGATCAAAGAGTGCCGCCGTCTCGAGCAAGCGAAGAGTCGTCGCATTTTGCAGCAGTTCCAGCGCCTACCCAACACCGCAGCAACGTCGTCCTGCAAAGCCACTCCTTGTCATCCGTCTACAAATGAAGACGTGACGCGCATCGTCCGACGTGAACTCGAGGCCACTTACCTGGCTGCCAACAAACCGACGTTGCCCGACGCCTCAACGCCAGCTGTCACCTTGATCCAGGCTGTTGTCCGCCAGGATTTCGCTAACCTTGGTATCCTGTCCACTGCACCCACCCTGGATAATACTGGTCGCTTGATAGCTTCTGTGGACATGAGACGTCACCGTCCGTGCTCTATTCGAACCAGGAACCCGTCTAAATGGCGAACAGCTGATGATAAGCGAATCTGCATCCGCTGTGGTCGCGCTGGACACATCCCTCGTTACTGCTGCAGCCAAAGGCCATCTATGTCTTCTGGCTCGTACCCCGCTTACAGTAACGTATTCCGTTATTCAGTAACTCATATCGTTATCCGACCCGCATGGAGTCTACAGCATTTACTGCCCCTGAGGACTACGGCCACCCTGTCCCGTCGTCGCCACCACCTCAAAGCCACCCTTCTCGTTCAAATACGCGTCGCCGCTCTCCCTCGCAATCGTTTAACCGCCGCATGTCCTCGGAAAACTAGGCTGCGCAGCTTCTGGAGGTGAAGC
Source organism: Rhipicephalus annulatus (assembly GCA_013436015.1). Classification (NCBI taxonomy): domain Eukaryota; kingdom Metazoa; phylum Arthropoda; class Arachnida; order Ixodida; family Ixodidae; genus Rhipicephalus; species Rhipicephalus annulatus. The sequence goes on from WOVY01001539.1 coordinate 382,733, forward strand.
TGCCCTGTCGGCCTTACCCAAAAATCCTCTGTTGCCCCTACGTTTGAACCGGAACACCCTAAAATATATGTTGATGGCACACCTGTTGAAGCTTTGATAGATACGGGTGCTCACATCTGTATTATGAGTTCGCGTTTTCGTCGTCGCATGAAGAAGGTTCTCAAGCCCCCCTTGACCAGTGTCGTCCAAGTTGCAGATGATGCAACAGTCCCTGTCGTCGGTATGTGCACAGCTCAACTTACCGTAGCCGGTTATCAAGTGGTCGTCCTTTTTACCGTGCTTGCAACATGTCCCCACGACCTCATACTAGGCCTCGATTTTCTTGCCGTCAATTCTGCTCTAATTGATTGCTCCGCTGGTGTGCTCCACCTTGAACTGCCACAAATCAGTGCCGCCCCGTACCAACCTACATGCCGATTACAATGCAGCGACTTTGTTCGCCTGCCCTGCAAAACTGTGACGTACGTCAATTTACTGTGCTCACCAGCTGTGCCCGATGGTGACTATTACGCTACGCCTCTCACCGACGTACTCCTTGCGCACAAGGTTGCAGTGCCCTATACGGTGCTCAGCATCACAGATAACAAAACTTGTCTACCTCTTGTCAATTTCAGCTACATGATTCAGGTGCTTCCACAAGGCATTTCTGTGGCCCACCTGTGTCCGTTGCTCGATTCACAAATTGAAGTGCTTGCCTTAGACACACTTGTTTCACCGCAGCTCACATCACTCGCAACACATTCGGGCAGCCGTCAAATTGTAGACATGATCGCCACTGATCTTTCGCCTCCGCAAGTTGAAGCCCTACAACATCTTCTCGAGGCCTTCCAGGATATTTTCGATTTTGGTGACCGACCTCTAGGGCAGATGTCCTTTGTCCAGCATCGCATACACACAGGTGATGCCAACCCTGTTCACCACCATCCCTACAGAGTGTCTGCTTTTGAGCGGAGCATACTTCAGAAGGAGGTGAACAAGATGCTAGCGAAGGACATTATTGAACCACCCTCGAGTGCCTGGGCATTCCCGGTGGTATTAGTTAAAAAGAAGGACGAATCGTGGTGATTTTGCGTGGACTATCGCCACCTTAACAACATCACTAAGACGCATACCCTCTGCCCCGCATTGGCGACGCCCTTGATTGCCTCCATGGTGCCGCCTACTTTTCTTCCATCGATCTTTGTTCTGGTTATTGGCAAATTGCCGTGGACCACATGGACCAAGAGAAGACGGCTTTTGTAACACCCGATGGCCCCTACCAATTCAAAGTCATGCCTTTACGCTTATGTGATGCCCCCGCCACCTTTGAACGAATGATGGACTCCCTGCTCAATGGATTCAAGTGGTCTACGTGTCTTTGTTATCTGAATGACGTGATTGTGTTTGCTCCCACTTTTGAAGCGCACCTTGAGAGACTGTCGAAAATTCTTGATGTATTTCGTCTCGCCGGCCTTCAGCTGAATTCATCCAAGTGCCGGTTCTGTCGCTGTAACATTACAATACTTGGGCATATTGTTGACGCTTATGGCGTACAGCCTGACCCAGAAAAAGTTCGAGATGTGAAGGACTTTCCTGTGCCAAAAACTGCCAAAGATGTCCGCAGCTTTGTGGGGCTCTGCTCTTATTTTCGGCGGCTCATCAAGAACTTCGCGGAAATCGCTCGGCACGTAACAGATTTACTCAAACCAGATGAAATGTTTACCTGGGATCCCTCGCAAGCAGCAGCCTTCTTCAACCTGACCACTTTGCTCACTTTTTCTCCAGTGCTGGCTCACTTCGACCCTACGGCACCGACCGAAGTCCGCACCGATGCTAGCGGTTACGGAATAGGTGCTGTGTTAGCTCAGCGACAACGTGGGCAGCATCGCGTGATAGCTTATGCCAGCAGGCTGCTGTCTCCCTCGGAGCGCAATTATTTCATCACAGAGCGCGAATGCCTAGCGCTGGTGTGGGTAGTCACAAAATTTCGCCCACCATTTATAGTTCTCACCGACCACCGCGCTCTTTGCTGGCTCGCCTCCCTGAAAGATCCCACAGGTCGTCTCGCCCGCTGGGCACTCCGCCTCCAAGAGTATTTTTACACCGTAGTGTATAAATCAGGAAAAGTGCACAAAGATGTACATTTTCTGTCACGCTACCCTGTGGTCGACTGCGATCCTACGAGCACTGATTCTGGGGGCTGCGTCCTTTCTATCTCCCAGCTGCGTCATCTCGGGGACGAGCAGCGTCGCAATCCGGATATCAGCCGCCTAATACAACAGCTCGAATCTTCACCGCAAGACGCTTCTGTTCGCATGTTTACCTTAAAGGACCACACCTTATATCGGCGTAATTTATCGCCCAATGGTCACGACCTACTTCAGGTCATACCAAAGCACCTGCGCTCCACAGTCCTACGCGAGCTCCATGATGTGCCAACCACGGATCACCTTGGTGTTTCTCGCACATATGACCGTGTGCGCCGCCGCTTCTACTGGCCTTGCCTTTCACACTCTGTTCGTCGTTATGTCAACGCTCGTGAAATTTGCCAGCGTCGCAAAAAGCCGTCGGGACTCCCTTCTGGATATCTTTAGTCCATCGACATCCCATCAGAGCCATTCTTCCGTGTCGGTTTGGACCTTCTCGGTCCCTTCCCAACATCCGCCTCCGGAAAGAATTGGGTCGCGATGGCTACGGATTACGCGACCCGTTATGCAGTTACGCGAGCCATGCCAACAAGCTGCGCTACAGACGTCACTGATTTTCTACTACGCGATCTCATTTTAGTGCGTGGAGCCCCTTGTCGACTGCTGACAGACCGAGGCCGTACGTTCTTTTCGAAAGTGGTTGACGATATCCTGCGTACCTGCTCTAGCCAACATAAGCTGACGACATCGTACCATCCCCATACAAACGGGCTTACAGAACGTTTAAACCACACCCTGACAGACATGCTATCGAAATACGTCTCGGCCGACCATCGTGACTGGGACCTTTCACTACCTTACGTGACGTTCGCATACAATTCCTCGCGGCATGACACTGCTGGGTACCCGCCATTTTACTTTCTGTTTTGACGCAAACCAACATTGCCGTTGGATACCTTCCTGCCAGCCGCTGCGCAGTCTACTTCTGAATATGCACGCGACGCTATTACGCGAGCTGACCATGCTCGTCAGCTTGCCCGCGGCAGATTAATGGCGTCCAAAGACTCGCAGAAGCATCGTTACGACGAGCGGCATCGCGACGAACACTTTCCAACAGGTTCCATCTTTATTCTTTGGTCCTTTACGCGACATGCAGGCCTTTCAGAAAAACTTCTCTCTCGTTTCACGGGCCCATACCGTGACCGTGTGCTTAGACGAGTGATCGACATTACATTTGAAATCGTCCCTGATGATCCATCTCTTCTGCTTTGCTGTCAAGGGACATCGTCCACGTATCAAGGCTCAAGCGTTACCACACTGCTCCTGCTGTGGCCCCGTAAACTCGCCGGGTCGGCGCTTTTGCCGCCGGGGGTCGTGTTACGTGATTTCGGCTGACCGAAACAGGGCATAGTGGGACATACCCAAGAAAGGTGCCTCAGACTGAGATTGAAGAAGTGGACTAATAGGTTGACTAATTAACCAGTTTCATTATCTTAACATGTCCACATAATTATATACGTATAAAATCAGATTATTGGTCTATTCGAAGAATAAATTTGTTTATGTAAATATTTGTATGCATTACATTGAGCACCACACTTGCCTATAGGCTATCGGTAATCTTTCTGCTATACCTCCATCATTCAAAATCTGAACAGTAAATTTTAAGGCCACTCAATTCTTGGCCAATCCCCCACAGTGGGTATGCGCCACTAACAATAGGTGAACAACAACAACAACAAGTGGACGTTGTCGATGAGCTGCGTTGAGGCTGCAGACTGACTACTGTTACTTTCCACGTAACAATATTAAAGTCCAAGCGAAGCAGCTGCTACCAGAAGAAACAAATATTAGAGCAGGTCACGTCACTGGGCCACACATCAATTTTTCTTGCGCAACTTTTGAAAGAGAATCTACGATGAGGAGCTGGATCAGCTTTCTAAAGCTATAACTTATACTGAATATTTCTCAGTACCCGCTATTTATTTGGTCATGAGAAGCGAGCAAACTCGATGGTCAGTGCTGAGTTGACTCACTTGCAGTTATCCTCGCCCTTTCCTACTTTTTTCTTTGGAGTTTGAGGTTTATTTATTTTTTTCCTGTACATAGGAAAAAACGAAGCGCAAAAGCAAAAGGCTGTGAATCCTGATGGAGGCTGTTGCTCCAAAATACAGTCGGGTACACAATTAAGACGCAGATGAAAACAACTGTTTACACAAACACTACCAATCAGCATATTATTATCAGACAAATAAACGCTACAATGTGAAAAAAGCAAAACAATATGCATAAGAAAAGACAAAATACCATTAAAAGACATTGTTATTGCAATGTGTAAAATAGCATAGATCAAAAACAGATTTTCTGACATACACATTTCAAAAGCAAACAGTAATTGGAACTCTACAGTGAACGATTAGTACACATAAAGTAATAACTATTCAAAATATATATTAAACATATGCAATGCAATTATGAAGGAGGATTTCCTTGAATGTATTTTTGGATTTTTTTTTGTTTAGGTCAACTACATTTTCAAGTTTGTTGAGGAGACTGGGTATTTGATAGTCAGTATGTTGCTGGCCATAGGTGGTCCTTGTTCTCGGCGTTGTTATGCCAGGTGTATGGAGACAGTACTCCACACCGAGAAGAATCAAACATGGGTATAGTTTTTTATTCGTTATGTACCAAAATAGCTTGTAGTAATATATTTGGTGTACTTGTATTAAGAAATATTTGGAAAATAACGGACGCGTGCTAAACTTTTGTGGGTAACCATAGTATCGTTCGATTAGTCGTAGTACTTTTTTCTGTATCGTCAGTAACATCCTATAGTTCTCTGCTGTCGTTGTTCCCCAACACAAGATACAATAACTTAGCCTGGAGTGGAATACTGTATAAAATAACGCTTTCTTTAGCCAAAGGGGTAATAATTAAAATAGTCTGTACATACATCCAACGCTTCTACTTAGGTCTGCTGCTAGTTTATTTATGTGTTCATTCCAAGAAAGGTCTTTCTGGAATTACACACCTAAGAATTTTTTCACCCTTGCTTGTTCTAAAGACTGGCCCTCAAAGGAGACATCTATACTTACGTTTCGTGGCTTCTTGATAGGGGCAAACAACACAAATTTAGTTTTACTCACATTTAGCTGCAACTTGTTTAGTTTAGGCCAGCAAGACAACTTATTTGAATATGTGTTCACAGTACTTTGAGGTTCAGGAATGGAGCAACAAGCGAAAAAATAGTGGGGTCGTCAGCGTACATGGATAATTTAAAAGAACCCGGAACATCACATAAGTCGTTAAGATAAACTATAAACACAAGATAGCCAAGTACTGAAGCTTGTGGCACACCTTTGTTAACATTTACACGTGAAGATATCACTTGATTGATAGCAACATAGTGATAGCTCTGTTAAGTAATTCCTTGGTAATCTATTAGCAACGCCACGCACACCCTGCGTATAAAGTTCTTCAAAAAGAACTCTATGGTGCTCTGCGCCAAACGCTTTACGAAAATCAACAAAAAGTCCGAGCGTATAGAGTTTTTTTTTTTCCTCAAATTCGCTTATCATCTCATTTTTTATAATAATAATGCAAGCTCGGTAAATTTGCATTGTTGAAAGCCAAATTGGACATCAGTTATGGCATTGTACTTCGCAAAAAATTTTTGTAATCTAATATAATAGCACTCTCAAAAACCTTTGCTAGAATATGCTGCCGTGGCTCAGCTTCATCAGTGCTGTTTTATCGACCAGACCTTTTATTCTCTGAACTGCTTCTAATGCCAACTTCTGATATATAGCAATGGATACCAAGCAATCGACAACAAGCAGTTTGAGTGCGAGATGCTATGTCGGGAAATCGGGAGGTGTATTCGGGAGTGCCTCCAGGATCTGTATTGGGTCCCCTACTGGTTTTTTTATACATAGATGATATATCATCAGTTGTCCAACCACCAGTAAAAATTAAGCTATTTGCAGGTGACTGCCTAATCTAATGTCCGGTATCATGCAGCGAAGATCAAGTGAATATCAATCAGTGCTTACAAACCCTAAACTTATGGTGTTCTAAATGGGGTATGGAAATTAACATTAAAAAATCCACTTACACACACATTACAAAAAAGAAGGAAGTGATTTCGTTTGCATATAACAATTTGTGATAATATGCTGGTGAAAGTGTGTAATTTTAAATAGTTGGGTGTAACTATAACAGATAAGCTGAGCTGGAGTCCTCATGTCGATAACATGTGTCAATCAGCATGTCGAAAATTGTGCTTCCTACGAAGGAAGTTGGGCCGAGCCACAAAAGATGTCAAGCTGCTAGCCTACAAAACGTATGTGCGTCCGAGATTAGAATATGCTAGCGCTGTGTGGAGCCCACACCAAGAGGTCTTGAAAATAAATTAGAACGCATTCAGAGAATGTCAGTTCGCTTTATCTGCTCCAAATATCGAAGAAAGGGTTCTGTTACAGAAATGTTGAAAGAACGTAAATTATAATCGCTAGAATTAAGAAGGTGGAAGCAAAGGTTGAAACTTCTTTTTCAGATCCTGCATGCCGGGGTGAAAATAAACAGGGATGATTATTTGAAGCATTCTTACAAAAGGTTTCCAAGAACAACATGCACTACATTCATACAACCAACACATGCTCGAACAGATATTTTCCGATTTTCCTTCGTTCCCGATGCTATTAATATGCGAAATGAATTACCGAACGATATGGGGCAAATAAGAACTTTGAGTGATTTTGAGGTTGCTCTTGATAGATATTTTGTTGAGAATGTATAGTTTTCAGTGTTTATGTATGTGTTTCCTTAGAAATGTTTCGTTGGTCATAGTCATCACGTTGCAAATATATTGAGTGATAAAGCATGTCACTGTGTTTCTCATATAATTATGCTATATATTACAAAGTTTATCTTACGATTTTTCAAATATTTGACTTTGTGCAACTCAATTCTTCACCCTCCCTGTAACGACCCTCAAGTGAGGGTTAACAGTATGACAAATAAATAAATAAATAAATAAATAAATAGATAATTAATTACCCAGAAGCGCATTCGCACATGTCACAATCAATCAAAATTACTTAGCGAACCACACCCCAAAGTGCAGAAGCTGGCACTGAGTTTGGCCGCGGCAAGACGATGAGGTATCTGCAATTCTACGACAATCTGTTCCAGAAAAGTTAGAAAGATGAATCATGCCATAGAAAAATCTTTCGTGTAGATAACATTTTCCCGACTAACTTACTTCTGTTTTAGTGAACACCATATTTTTGCGACATATTTTGAACACTAAGTCAATCTATTTCGTTTCACATTTACCAATCAGGAAGCCCCATTCAGAGGTACGATTTATTGACCATATCGGTTTACTGATCACAAATATTGTCGTTACGTCTGCATTACAAGAGGTAAATGATTAGGAAATAGTCCCAGTGAATAGTCTCAGTGCTAATACAGACGGATGGATATATTGTATCTGGATACTTTGAAGGTACCTTACAACGACACATGCAAACTGCGAAGGAAAAAGTTGTTTCATCGCAATGGCCAATAACAAGAAATCTCAAAGGCATGAACTTGAGTCTTTCTCACCGCCTTTTGAGTGAAGTAACCCCCTCTGGACGTATAAAGTGGTGAAGCGAGCCTGCGGCGGGTAGCCTTCTTCGCCTCTAAGTTCGTTGCTCTCTCTCTATCTCATCAAATGCGTTGCATTGCTATACCGCACACGCCTACATGTTTGGTTACGCTCACAGAAAGACCGTGGCAGTTCTCACTATAAATTTACTTTCACATAATTGATCCGTATATAACCACTTGGATACTTTCACAAAACGCTCCGCTTTAGGTAAATTGTTTTTGTGATTTCTGGAACTACGTCGACCGAGGGCATTTGAACACTTACCTTCAATGAATACCTAGTAAGAAAAATATTCAAGTTGACCTTCCATTTTACTTCCATTCCAGACGCGAATTCTTACTTCATGTACATTTCCCTGTATATTACTGTCGTCGGAGGGTGCGTCCCTTATTGTGCTCTCAAAGCCGGACGGAATACCATGCAAGGTGAGTACCGCACGCGCACAATATGGTTCGGACAAGAGACGAAGTTGTGCTACTCTTTATACAGCTAAAATTAACCGAATAAACTATTTATACGACTAATCTCTCATTGCATTTAACACTCGTAATTTTGGGAGAAGTGTGTGCTGGAACCATTTCAACATATATTTGTGATTAGAAAAACAAGAAATTGTGAAATAGAGGGGATCTATAAAAAAGAGGTATATTTCTTCAAAATTCAAATATATCCTATGTTCTTCTCAATCCATCATGTGCAGGAGATGAAGCGTGATATCCAAGTAACCTATTCGCGAGTATTTTGTGAAGCCACGCCTTTGTTTTAAACACTCTAAGCACCACTGTGTGCCTCAGGATGTCTCTTCTACCATCCCGTTATTTTAGTAGTGCCACATTCTAGCTACATGTAGCAAGCCATGGGTTTGTTCACTCATCGATGCAAAGACTGCGTGAATGGTACTGAATGAAAGCCTCCGATCCTTCGGCGGGGATAATAAATAAATTGTGTTTTTGACACGGAGTTTTTCCCGCGTTTTGCAAACGGTGATCTTCAGGAGTACGTAAAACTTATTTTTGGCAACAAACTGGCAAGAAGTATCGTCCTGCTCCCCATACTTTTTTGTTTTCTCTCTTGGTACAATTGGTAGATAATTGGCTATTGTGACAACGTTGAGCTCGTGAAATGCAGTCGCAGACAGCGGTTCCGAAATAATACAAGCTTGCTGGTGGTAAATGCTCTCGTACTAATCCCACTCATCCCACTCACCCCTACTTCATCTTCTCAGATTTTCTTCGTTTCAAACAAATGTGTAATACTCAAGCAGAGAAGGTGTTTATTTTGAGTACAGATGTTTTCGCATTGATTGGTAATGATTGATTTCTGACGTGAACACACTGCTTGCACGGACCTCAAATGTTAGTATTTATGCATTACACCAAATATGAAGCCGTATCTTCCACGCTATTTGGTCGTCATGAGCATGACTTGTATAGTTGAGGCAAGGAACATCTCCTTTTAAGACCACACCTCAAAATGTTGCAAAAACACCGGCAAACTTCGAAGAGCAGAAACAAAAATCACCGCATATCACGGATTGAATGATGAAGAGTGGGGCGAAGCTTCGAACATTTTGTCGGCAAACCATGAATCATCTGCTGGCCACGTTCATGCGTCCGTCCATCCGTTCGTCCAACTGTGTGCATGTATGTCTGTCTGTATGTATGTCCCGTCGCACGTCTGTATGTATGTATGTATGTATGTATGTATGTATGTATGTATGTATGTATGTATGTATGTATGTATGTATGTATGTATGTATGTATGTATGTATGTATGTATGTATGTATGTATGATTGTCGTCCGTCAGTCTATCTGTCTGTCCATTCGTCTTTCCGCATTTCCGTTTGTCTGTATGTATGTCCGTTCGTCTATCCGTCCGTCCGTTCGTCCTTCTAATGAACACTCCAAGCACCATCATGTCGCATCTTTTCATCATATGTTCACCATACAAGTACCGCCTTCCAGTGGACATTCCAAGGACTAAAACGAGAGGTGGCTACTACATACAGATGATGCACTACCCACACCTTAAGGAGCTCCGCTTTTAAAAAGGCATTCATCTAACGTCGAGCCATCCTTTAGCCATGCTGTACATGTTCCAAGGTTTTTCAAAAATTTTCAACAAATATATCAACGATGCTGTCCTTACCCTGGACTCCTCGTTTGTATCTCTTCGCACCAAATTACACGCGTTATCAAAGAACGTTAAATCAGAGAGAGAGACAAAAGAAATTAGACCCGTTTGTTTTCGTTTGATGTTTGTTTTCGTTTTTATTTTGTTTGATGTATTCTTTCTGACCCCTTGTGTTGTGGAAGTATGTTTGAAATAACCTGAGATTTTGTCATGGCGTGATGAGCGCCACTGTGAAGTTTTCAGAAATCTGATTTAAGCAGGTTTTGAAGTTTTTTGAGGATAAAGAAATCATTGTCGCTTTTGAAGCCATTGAAATCATTGAGATCATTGAAATCATTGTCGCTTTTTTTGTATCTATTATTAGGACCGTATCGACAAAAACATGTCTTCGCAGTCATATTTGCCTGGTACGTTGGTATGCCTTCGGGTTCCCTCATTTGTTTCTGATCTTTCCACCAAGCTACTGCCAAAGTACGAAGGCCTCTACCAAGTCCTACGTCAGGCCTCACCAGTTAATTATATTGGTTTGCTGGTTAAACCATCGACAGACCGACGCCGTGGTGGCTGCGAGACTGTTCATGTCAATTGATTGAGCCGCACTACGACCCACTCGTTCTACCCGTTTCGTAGGTCACTAGGACGACTCCTTTTTTTGGGGGTGGGTGAGGGAGAAGAGATTGATTTGTAGCATTGATATATGACACAGGCAGGAACGCCAGCGAAAGAGAAGGAAGAGTGTTGTTGCTTCTCGCGTTCGCTCCGCTTGACAGCTGCTCGGTTTTACCTCTGCGTTTTTCCCCAGTAAACGTTTCTTCGGCTCACCGCTGAAAGTGTACTATGAAGTGGTGGAGAGTGCTGGGTCCTTTTTCTATCCTGGAACTCCGCAGCCGAGCTCTACCTTCGCCATCAACCATATCCACCAACGTCGCACAGCAGACCACACCTACATCCCCACCTGTCCACTTTTCCAGTGTTTCGATAGAGCGAGATCTAATCATCTTCAGCGGCACCGATCAGCAGGACCTCGAGGACTGGCTCTCTTCGTTCGAGCGAGTAAGCGTCAATAATAGCTGGGACAAAAACGACAAACTTGGCCGCGTACACTTGCACCTCAGAGGAGTAGCGGAGCTCTGGTTCAACAACCACGAAGCTGAGCTTACCGACTAGGCCAGTTTCAAGACCACCTTCACCGACCTGTTTGGCCGACCAACACTGCGCAAGCACCGCGCAGAAAAGTGCTTGCGGGATCGCGCTCAACCGTTGGGGGAGGGTTGCACGTCCTACATCGATGACGTCGTAGGCCTCTGCCGTCGCTTCAAATTTGGCATGTTGGAAACCGCCAAGGTAAAGCATATTATGAAGGGCATTGAGGACGATGCCTTCCACAAGCTGGTAGTGAAAGACCCGCAAACAGCTGCGGAAGTTTTCTAACACTGCCAATGTTACGATGAGTTGCGAAAACAGGGCATTTCAACGCAACGCCCTACTTTCGATATGACGAGCATGTCAGCATTGACTGTTGGTGCTATTTCTCTGGAACAGGTGGTATTGACGCCGCAAATACTGTGTGTACCAAACGAACGCCTTCTACGCAAACCAAACAAACGCCTTCTATGCAACACGTACACCGGCCACCTCGAGTGTTCCCATTTCAGGCCGTGCTTCAACGCTTCTCAACATAACTTGGCGCTCATCGGATAACTGACCCATCTGTTACTACAGTCGTCAGCCTGGCAATGCTGAGCGGTTCTGTCGACGGCACGTCCCTCATCAAGGTACCATTGATGAAACCTACGGCTATGCCCTCACAGAACCACCACAGACGCTGCCACGTACTCCATGCTGCTTCGGACACTTCTTCGCCAAGCCGCCGTGCCTTCAACCCACGCCGATTGCCTTCCCCATGCCGACGTTCGCCTTCGCCGATGCTTCGGCGTGTACCACCTGCCCAAACGGAAAACTGACCACCGCAGTTCCGGAGGCAAGAACTGCGCCACCATCGAATTCTGCAAGGCCTCGTTCTCTATCCACTAATGAAAGAACTGTCAGTATTGAAAGTGTTGCCGTTCAAGCATCAATAGATACCGGAGCTGCCGTATCTGTATTGAGTGAAGCATTGTGTCACAAATTAAGAAATGTTACGACTCCGCTTTCTGGTCTCTCCCTGCGTACGGCGCCAGCGCATCACGTAAACCCTTCCATGACGGGCACAGCTGTGCTACTCCTCCAGGACGTTCAGTACGTGGTTGAATTCATCGTGTTTCCCTACTGCTCACATGCGTCATATTAGACTGGGACTTCCTTTCCACACATCACGCCATTGTTGATTGTGCCCGGGGCTGAACTAGAATTATCATCGCTCTGAGAGTGCAATTCTAATAAGCCGTCTATTTCTTTTGTTGTTCTCGCCGCGAAGACGGAAATCTCACCTATTTATTCTGTTATTGTGCCGATCTCGTGCAACCATGACAGTTTTCCGAACATCATGTCCACGCTGTCAGAAGACTTCACTTCTCGAAAAAACGTTCTTCTACCTTTTGCTCTTGTGATGGTCTAAAACACTTGCACGACACTTTATGCCACGAATCTCCTTTTAGTACCAGTCACATTATTTCACGGTGAATGCATCCACCGCCTTGAAGACATAGAATATGTTTGCACCAGTCTACTGCCCGATCACGCAACAAGCATTCAGATGACCAGTATTACTCCCACTCTCACGTTCACCACCTCTTTCCTAGACGCCTTCCTCCCATCAATTGATTCGGACCTTCCTGTTGTCCAACTAACCCTACTCTTGACACTCCTCGCCCCACTTTCAGACATCTTTCGACTTCTAACAAACCAATCTGGGCCGAACATGTGCAATCGTTCATTGTATCGACACGGACACCCACGCACCATTGCGTCACAGCCATACCGGGTCTCTCTCACTGAACGTTAAACTATTGACGATCGTGTATCTTATATGCTCAATCGTGGCGTCATACAGCCGTCCAACAGTCCGTGGGCCTCTCCGGCGGTACTGGTAAAAAAGAAGGACCAGAGCGTCCGATTTTGTGTTGATTACAGGCACCTTAACGAAATCACTCGCAAAAATGTTTATCCGCTCCCCAGAATTGACGACGCTATCGACTGTTTGCAACGAGAAGAGTTCTTTTCCTCGCAGGATCTTCAATCGGGATGCTGGCAGGTTCCAATGGATGAAGCTGACCATGCCAAGACTGCGTTTATAACTCCAGACCACTTATAAGAGTTTAACATGATGCTGTTCAGCCTTTCCAACGCCCCTACCACCTTCGAGCGTCTTGTAGACAACATACTTCAAAGCCTCAAATGGCAGACGTGTCTTTGCTATCTGGACGACGTCGTCGTTTCATCAAAGGACTTTGATACCAATGTTCCACGCCTTTCAAGTGTCCTGGACTGCCTCACGCATGCTGGGCTCCAACTAAATTTGAAAAAGTGCCATTTCGCCGCCCGGCAGCTCACCAGTTAAGGGCATGTTGTCAGCCAGGAGAGTGTTCTACCTGACCCTGGAAAACTCCGGGCCGTCGCCCAGTTTCCAAAGCCATCGACACTAAAAGAACTCCGGAGTTTTCTCGGCTTATGTTCATACTTTCGTCAATTTGTATGTAATTTTGCATCTGTCATGGCCCCTTTAACACGGCTACTTTTTGACAGCGATAGTATTTCGGCGTGGTCTTCCGATTGTGACGACGCATTCGAGAAACTACGTCATTTGCTCACATGTTCACCGACTCTCCGTCACTTTGATCCTGATGCCGCTACCGAAATCCTCGCTGACGCTAGTGGAGTCGGCCTTAGCACTATTATTGCTCAACGCAAGTATGGCTTCGACGAGTACGTCGTTTCACTCTTAATAGGGCTGAAGAGAATTATTCAGTCGCAGAAATGAAATGTCTGGCCATCGTTTGGGCAATCAGGAAATTTTGACCTTACGTCTATGGCCGTCCGTTAGACGTCGTGACTGATCACCATTCCCTATGCCGGGTATCGTCGCTAAAAGACCCATCTGACCGTCTCGCTCGTTGGGCATCAGTGCCACCCAGTCTACGACAGGATTCTCTTCATCCTTCCTCCTCTACGGGCGTGAGCTTCTCTCATTCATGGACACCATTCTCTTGTATCGTCCGCACGCTTCAGAATCCACAATGCACCTATGCAGAAGAATGCAGGCAATTCACACGTTCCTTAACCGCACAAGATCAAGCGTACCAAAAGGACCATCACGACTAAAACCTGTCTTCGCAGTCATATTCACCTGGCACGTTGGTATGGCTTCGTGTTTTTTCATCTGTTTCTGGTCTTTCCACCAAGCTACTGCCAAAGTACAAAGGCCCCTGCCGAGTCCTACGTCAGGCTTCACCGGTCAACTATATTGTGTAGCCGGTTCAACCATTGACAGAGAGACATTGTCAAGACCGCAATAGTGTTTATGTCGATCGATTGAAGCCGCACTACGACCGTCCCGTCGTACCCATTCCATAGATAACCAAGACGGCTCCTTTTCGTGGGGGGGGGAGTGATTTTTAGCGTTGAATATATAGCACAGGCCGGAGCGCCATTGAGAAAAGAGAAGGAAGAGTTGTTGCAGCTCGCGCTCGCTCCGCTTGACAGCTGGTCGGTTTTACCCCTGCGTTTCTCCCCAGTAAACGTGTATTAGGCTCACCGCTAAAGCGTACTATCAGAACATGTATTTGCTGCCTTTTGTTTCACAGGGATCATAATTTCTTCAGATACTTGTGATGCGCTTAAATGCTCGGCCCAGGCTGAACTTCAGCATGCATGCTGCTTCGCGAATGACGCTTACTCTTTCCAGCACAGCATGCGGAATGCCTGTGTTTAAAGAGAGATAATTATTGATAAAATTGGAATGTTCAATACCACTAGCGTAGAAGCAAATTCATTTCGCCGCCGATCGGTTTTTTTACGTAAGCTACACTAGCTGACATGGTGCAGTATCACGTGCTTTATCGAGCGCCGTGTTGCCCATGCCCGAGCAGTAGAGACATCACATGGTGCTCAGATGGCACGCTGGAGAATGCCTGGGAGGTTCTTGGGTGATGCATCACTAGTAAGCTAGCACTTGACTCACATGAGTTCACTCGGAAGTTCGTCCATCCGGCTGTCCTTCCGTGCGTGCGTCTGTCCATCCATATGACCATCCGTTCGTCCATGCGTAGCTCACGTTATGCATATCCTTGCATAATTGAGTTGAAACACTGGCAGTTTCTTGTGACTAGCGACCCCTTCACCAGCCGGTACCGTTTTGCAGTGTAATTCGTTTATATTGCTGAGCACAACTTCACCCAACAAATCGTTCGACTTTCAATGCTTTCTCTCTATGTCATTCATCATCAGGACCATGATACAAGACAATATTACAGACAGTCTACCATCCCAATCCATTGCACGGTAACACCTGAATGTACTGGTGCAGTAGCTTCCACTTGAATGTGCGAAATTTAGACTTCATCGTCACCGCTATATTCAATAGTTATCATTAACACGAATGCGCCACGGCCATCATTGCATGCGTATTCGCGTCACGCAAACAAGCTTACCGGCCTGGTAGCGTTGTATGCAATTTATAACGGCTTCGCAATACAGTCTTTTACCAAATGGGGCAGCTTAGATAACTTCGTACAAAACATCTACATATTCATCATATTTCTTTCAGTTCCTGTCAAACCAACTCTCAAGTTTTGCCAGAAATATTTACCGTGGTGGCACAAATGTGCAAAAGTGTCTACTTCTGTGTATAATTTGTGGTGTTACACAAAATTACCGGTTCATTTACTCACAGAAGTTTTACATTACTTTCTTACAATGTCACTGTACCCTTAGATTAGCCTCCTTGATTCAATCAGATAACGGTCGGCTGCACATGAAATACATCACACAAGTGTACATCACTACCTCTGAAAAAATGTAATACATAGAGCATATACTCTTATACAACAAAATTCAACACAAAGATATTGCATGGACACTGTGTAGAAGATAGCAAAAGGTGCAATGTGAATGGCATATGATCTATGAACACATGCGTTGTTCATAGATCATAGGCAAGCAAATAAGCTGAAGTGATATCTCCCAGCCTAAATTTTCACGTAATATATGTAAATATATTGTCATGTGCCCCATGTACTTCGTATATATTTCCTTTTCCGGCACCTACACAAGCCAGAGTATATAATTGTGGCACATCCTACCGCATTTTTTGTAGCTTGATGCATACCTCAACAACTTATTGTAGCAAAAAAGGAGTTCTTATTTAGCTACCAACACTTGTATTACACAACTTGAATATTCTTATTAGAATTTTCTTTTATATACTCGCAGGTGGGGCACTGCAGAAGAGGAGTTTGCATTAAATCTATGAATTACTCCACTATTAAGTTTTCACAAGGAATCCAGGGGTCTGCAGCAGGTAATGGTCAGAGCAGGAGCACTATAAATAGATATAAACAAAATGTTTCCATACTAAGTGACTCGACAGCTTCTGAGGACTTCATAAGGAAAAACCCAAGCGCTTACTTCACCATGAAAATGAAAGACGCACCTTTGACAGCGGATTCAATTTCGACACACACCGAACCAAGCGTCACAGTAGTACAATCTGGCAGACACGGCAGTACAGATCAAATGACCCGGTGTCGATTCCGTTCAAAACGCAATGCGAGAAAAAATCAATCACTATGCAGGGAACATCGCAGCCGTAAAGACAGAAAGTTAGCCAGACCTAGAAATCATGATTATAATGGAGTCAATAATAATGAAGAAAATGACATTAAAAGCAGCTTTGTTCGTAGGGGCTCTACATTACCCACAGGCCGGAACGCTATCCCTATAGGACAGCCGAGTACTGCTGCAGAAAGGCATGATGTGCAATCAAGTACCACACCAATCGACACTGCCAACCCTTATGGTGGTTTAAATGGTACAAAAAGGAAGGCAAGTGCTGATGACAGTGATGGTTACACAACAAGCCAGCCAAAAAAAGGCAGGCGCTCGAAATTAGAATATGGCATGAAGGCTGTGAAAAAGGTGCGCACTGTTAACCGTGTTTTGAAAGGTGGTACGGCAGCTTTGCTAGGACTACTAAAAACTTTTGGCGGTAAACCAGTGGAGGATGGCAGCGCCAATGATCCCAATAATGACAACGTTAGCGACCCCGGAAGCCAAAAGGCATCTGATAAAGATGCTGACACTGAAAACACGGATGCTAATAAAAATGATACAAAAACCAGTTCTGGCACGGACGACGCTGCCGCTACTAACGACAAGGAGAAGACATCTTCTGGCAGCGTAGGATCAACAAATGGCAATAAAAGTGATCGTAAAAGCAGTGAAGCTGGGAAGGACGCAAAAAAGGATAAAGGAGGTCACAGCAGAGCTGGTGATAGTGGCGGCAAAAACCAAACTGGCGTTCGCAAAAACGACAGCGATAAAATTAACGGTGGCAGTGAATGATATGCGTGAAGTAACGAGCCGTCCATTCGAAGACCAGAGTACCGAATATTCGAAGCGTGAACGGTCATCAGATGCGACAAAAACGAACTTCCCAATTTTGGCATGTCCCATGACAAACCATGAGTACGTTTTATCACGAAGCTTCCTTGTGGTTGCTGCCATTTTTTACTTGTGTTCTTTGCAATTAAAACTGGGCTGAGCCCGGAAAACGCAACGTAGAATTCCATATCTTCTTAATGCTGGGTGATGCGTGTATCTGCTTGCGTGCTTTCGAGTGCGCCCACCTGCTCCACAAGATCAAAAAACTCGATGTCGAAGGTTTCTGAAGAAATCTGTTGCACGTGTAAGTGCTGTAAAGTGTGAAGTACTAACGTTCTCATTTCATTTAACGTATAGAGCTCTCGCTTAAGGAGCTTTGAGTAGTAGTTATTTGGTTTCAAAAGCAGCTTTTAGAGCTTTCATTAGATACATTTAACGCCATCATGTGCACAATCACTTTATGTGTACATTCTCAGAGGAGATAGCTCAAGCATGTGTTGCGTTCAAAAAGATTATTTCTATTAATAATGAAAGGAATATGTTGTTCTTCCACTACTTCATAATAAATAACTCGAAAAAATGTCAAGCTAGAAATGTCCACGAAATGATATCACCGTTTTTGGTCGTTTTGTGGTCGAAAAAGAACTTTTATATAGATAGATAGATAGATAGATAGATAGATAGATAGATAGATAGATAGATAGATAGATAGATAGATAGATAGATAGATAGATAGATAGATAGATAGATAGATAGATAGATAGATAGATAGATAGATAGATAGATAGATAGATAGATAGATAGATAGATAGATAGATAGATAGATAGATAGATAGATAGATAGATAGATAGATAGATAGATAGATAGATAGATAGATAGATAGATAGATAGATAGATAGATAGATAGATAGATAGATAGATAGATAGATAGATAGATAGATAGATAGATAGATAGATAGATAGATAGATAGATAGATAGATAGATAGATAGATCTATGTATCTATCTACAGACAGACAGAAAGACAGACAGACATGTCCATAGTGTTTTGCTTCCCAAGATATGCTCAGCTTTTGAAGTCACCAGCTTTTCAATCAATTTTAAGGTCACTCCACTCTTAAATCGATCCCCTATTTGTAAAAGGATGGGGCCACCAAATTGCGAGGCTATCCCAAGCCTGTTGTGGGTTTCCTCTGCGTGAAAGCACTCTCCACACGAAGGGTTAGACACAACAAATGCGTAGAATATATTTATTTCACTTCTAAAAGTGTAGCTGAATGCTCACTCTCGCAATCCAGGCCCATCGCTTACGCAGAAACACTGACGTTTCAGAATAAGAGAAGCAAAGGCAGCTGTCATGATGTCACACCAGATCTCTATTGATGTGAGTGACCTCCGTTATCTTCGAAACGAGCGTACCCAACGTGTCAGCAAGCATCGTTTGATGTATTACTTGCCGAGTTTCGATCGCTTCTTGGCTTAGTGCTAGGCATCGAAATCTGCGAAGGCATTCAGCGTGCTCGAGTGCTGAAGGCATCCGCTGAGTTTCCCACGTAGCGACCAAACATGCATACTATTATGTGCTAGATTTCTGCCTGAGCAGATTTGGTGACCCAGTTTTCGCAAGTTTCTCCAAGACGAACAACAAAGAAATGCCTGCACAGACTTCGTTCTTTGCCAAACGCTTGGCTATTATCCTTTTGTTGAACAGCTGTGTTTTACAACGGATGGGTACGCATCTTTTGAACAAGGAGAGAACTCGCATGCCTGCTGTTACAAGTGTGCTGGAGTCTTTTACAGAGACACTGTGTGCTTTCGAAAAGACACTCGACATGTCAATAGAGGCGTCCGTCAGAGACGCTGTGCGCGTCCAACAGCGGGACTGCCCCACCCTCCTACAGCGACTCGGTGCCTATAAAAGACCAGCGCATCTAGCGTAGGGCTGCTTCCTCGTCCTGATCCTGTACATACGTTGTAAATATAAACGCTTTCTTTCCTTCAGGCTGCCTTTTGCCTCTCCACTGCAAGGATGTGAGTGCAGCTGGCCATGGCGACTGTCAGCGCATTGGTTTCGCTGGCACTTGTGTGGAGCGTGTGTGTGAGAGCAGACGGAACTCAGCATGATGTGCCTCAGAGCCTTGTATGGTTACGTGGCCAAGCCACCTATGCATCGACGTCACTACCCAACTCGGCACCGCGAAACGGTACCCAAAATGGTCCTGATAGGTAGAGCCTTATTAAATTATTTAGCGAAAATACACGAGTTTTGGGGCGTGTATCATGCTTCCTGGAGCTCAAGGAAACGCTTACCGCAAAGGACACGCATGTCACGAATTTTTTGGCACCACCCCATAACAGGTTAGTTCACAGTGGCAATGAACTGATACCATTCCACCCTTCTGTAAGTATGATGGGCACTTTACAATTATAGCCTTCTACGATTATATGCATGAGCCAAAACTGAAACCGCACGCATAAGTAATTTTACCATTGAGTGTGGACTGGGTACTCGGGCCATAATCCTCGCCGAACCTCTGTCTTGGCACAGAAAACCAGTGACAGCCTAAATGAACTTTCTACATGGTAGTGGCCTATTGAATGGGCTATAGCATCTCCGCTCACTTTTTTTTTCTTTTCGCGCGTCTATTTCCCTTTTCGCCTTCTTTCCTATCTTTCTTTCCCATTCCTTTTTCCCTTAGTGCGGCGTAGCATATCAGATGCTACTATTTATGGTTAAACTTCATACCTTTCCCTCATTTTATTCGCTCTCTTTGTGGATCGAGGCGATGCCATATTGTAAAAACCCATGCTACATACATCATCGCCATGATAGTCCCCAATACTTCGATGAAGGAGTATGTCGACGTTACCCTGCCAAACGTTTATGATGTTTACAGACGCTGTTAGAATTTTAATTTGAACTCCTGGATTGTAGTAGGCACCATCATTTTTTAAGCAGCTTTGCTTTAGAGACCTACGAACTCTAAATGCACAGTGCAAAATTAATTACTCTTCAATTGCGTATTACCAAATCTCCTGAGGCACCAGTAACATTGAAAATATTGTTCGTTGGAGGTAAGATTCGAACTTGAACTTGATGAAAAAAAAATATAATCGAATATATTTCTACCTTACTATTGAACTGAATGTTACATAGAAGATTATCATCTTGCACAAGCAAGTTCATAAATTTTATACCAGTGAAAAGAAGTAATCAAACAGTAAGTATACTAAAAAACGTACCCTTTCAGAACCACGCACTTCTGCCACCGAAGCGTAAGCTATCGGAGACCATGACCCGGGTTTTTCACCAATCTGGCTCATTTTATTAGGTCGATGGTGACTGAAAAGCCGACTTTTCTACTTTTATGTTAGTTTGGCAACTTTAAGTGAAAATAAACGACGCAAACGACCGGGAAAGAACGGGCAAAAGAAGAAAAGTGCCAATTCGTCACAAACTTAATTGTTTCAAAGTGACCGCTGTGTATGCACTATGTGACACATGCGTGATAACACATCATACATCACATCGTTCAATCTTACACTCTCGATGCACGTGCTAGTTCAGCGCAGCGTAGACATTCAAGACAAAATCCTGGTCGTCCAGTACGTCCACGACAGGGCTGTCAGGCTAGATCTGCTGGTCCCACGTGGGAGTAGGTAGCTTGGTTATGCTTGAGAACCTCAGCGTCTACACTGTACCATAATTTTCTTCTCACGGACTCACCAATAAAAAAAATCATATTCATCCGAAAGCCGTATATCACCGACGTATTGCTAACACAGGTATCGGTTTTTAAAGACGATAGTCTTTCTTGGGGACCTTCGAAACAAAAATTTTGGTCTGTCTGCGCATTTGCCTGTTTGTCCACTTTTAACGGCATCGGTTCCTTGAAATGGCTGACCCCATCCGCAGCGCCCACCAATGTTGCTCAAGGTTGAGCGTTCATACTTGTGCAATTGTCAATTAAAAAGCAATTATTATGCATGTCTGCGGCACCGTAACAACACGTATATATTCTGCATCTGCGTCTTTTACTAGAAAAAGCATACAAAGGTAGCTTTAAGGACCGCAGCGCTTATCACGCTGCGCTGACCATGCAACACTTGCAGGAAGAGGCGAGTGTTTCCAACGCTTTGCTAAGACGAAACCATGGTGGCACCTACCCGTCGCCTTGCGTTCTGCACCTTATCACCTCTGAGGCGGGCGCGCACACCCGTCTCAAAGCCACGCACTTTGTTTTTCAAGACACCTGCCTGATGGCGCTCATGTCTCACGTGTGACGTGATTTTATGAATTCGTTCGCCTCCGCTGCACGCTCGAGGCACTCTAACGCAGTGCCTCCAAAGAGCATTTCATTTCTCTTCATTTTATTTTTGGGCTGGTTAACCTCCCTGCCGTTGTTTTCTTCCTATTTTCCTTCCTTCTCTTCTATAATGTGAAAGCGTGAAGCAGTTGCAGACATTCTACTACAGGCTTTAATGACAACTTATAGAAGATATCACATGCCTACACCAAACCAAAAAGGCAAATGTACTGATTTGCATGGTCTGATATAAGACTTCCAAGTCTTTATTGGCATTAGTACATAATGATGCACTTGAGCATACCCGGCCGAGCACCTTCTTCAAAATGAGAATTGTTCATTGCGGTTTAATAATTCAACTATCGGATATCAGAGCACAACAATAGTGAATGAACTGGCAGTATGACTGATTCAAGTTTATTGATCGACTTCACTGAAAATTTCTCAGGTGCTGGGACTGTTGTGGCACCTGGCATAGCAGATCTGAACAACGTCCTTTTTTTTTTACAGCGAAAGCTGTTATGAGATCAGAACACGGGTCATGCGTGGCACCGCAATTGTCCGCCGCTGCTGGTGTCCATAACCATTCATTTATTTATTTATTTGGTTTGAGTACATAGAGAACACGAAGATAGAGAAAATAGGGATGAACAGGCTGACAACTGCCACCTATAGGGGCACAAAGCCTGCCTGCCTCTTCGGGAAGGGGGGGAATAGAGGAAATAAGAGAAGAAAGAATGGGAAGAAAAAGTTTAAAATAAGGTGGGGGGGACACGCACACGCAAGAAAATAATAAATAGTCACATGAAAAACGTCTATAAAGGTGATGATCGGACATTCCACTGCAGCACGGAGGGGCAGGGCTTTCGACTGTTTATACTGTTTTTAGTGAAGGTCGTCGAAAAATAGGACGATCGCTTCGAAAAGCTGTTCTGCGACTAGTGCTGCTGGTGTATGGCGACTGACAATCAGTTTTATATTGGCACTGATCAGCATCTTTAGTAGGTTAATGAGCTGCGCATCGTCTTCGACAGAGTCCGTTTTGTTTGCAATTATTTTCACTGTAGGCGGGGCCTTAGTAGAAGCTGGTTCCGGCGCCTTGCGAGAAGCGAACTTTTCAGGGACTGCCTCAGACATTTTCTGTGGAAGTGCCAGCCACGATGTTGCCGAGAGAGAGAAGTTCCGCTTCTGCTCTTCGCTCTGAGATACGTTTTTAGTACTACACTTCAATAGTGTAGGTTCATCAGTTTTGCCTTCTACAGCAGGTATATTGCCCCACTGCGGTGGTCTAGTGGCTAACGTACTCGGCTGCTGACCCGCCGGTCACGGGTTCATATCCCGGCTGCAGCGGCTGCATTTCCGATGGAGGCGGGAATGTTGTAGGCCCGTGTGCTCAGATTTGGGAGCACGGTAAAGAACCCCAGGTAGTCGAAATTTACGGAGCCCTCCACTTCGGCGTCTCTCATAATCATATGGTGGTTTTGGGACGATAAACGCCACATATCAATCATTGTACAGCAGGTACATGCGTACTGCAGTTCAGAGCCTTCTCTCCCGATGCTTTATCTTTCGCTCTTTTTTTCAAAACCTCCAATTTTTTTCTTCACGGTGGAACATTCTTTGTCTGTTGCCGAGTGCTCACCATTACAGTTATGATATCGAGATGCCAAGCTGTCACAAAACTTTACGTTGTGTATTCCACCACATTTGGCTTTAACCAACACACTTGTGCAGAAACTTTGCACATGTCCAAGCTTCAGGCATTTATGACACTGTAGGGGCCTTGGTACGAAGGGTCGAACCGGGCATCGCACAAAACCAATCTTTATGGGACTATGAAGCTTTTCACATCCGAAAACAATCTTTACACACTTTTACGAGCCTAATCTGCGGACGCTGATGATATTGCATGGAGGCGTGCAAACGATAAGGCTCTTCAAAACGTACTCTTGAAGTTCTAAGTCGACGTCAGATATAACACCAGCTGTTACATTCATGTCCTGGTGTAAAATAGCCCGCGTGTTGACACCACAAAGATGCGATAGACCAAGTAGAGTTTGCAACGTCTTCTGATCTGTTGTTCCAACAGCAATGATATTCTTTCACGGGTTCACTCAACCCTCTTGAACAAGACCAAGGGCCAAGTTGAAAAAACGTTATGTAGTTTCTGCTTGGAGATAGCATTGAGGCTTACTGTCACGTCCACAGGCACGTAGATTACAGTCGTGATCTCAATGTTCTTGTATATGACAGTGTCCTCACTTGAGGACGATGTCGAAGACTTCCGTATTGGACGACAATTCTTAGAAGGTATGAAGGCTTCTGAGTCATCTGATGTAGCATCAGACTCGGAATCGGGAGCTCCCGATGCCACTGAAGAGCTGAGGCACTTTCTTGCGGCGGGAAGTACGTTCCTGCTACAAGACACTTCCACTACCATGTCTTCCATGGCAAGCTTCACCGGAAAGGCATCCCAGCAAAGCAGAAGTCTTAAGTGCCAGTAGAGACGGCGCTGGCGGTTGCTGATGCACAGCTAAGCACAAAATACATGAAACTTGAAAACTAACAGGAATACCAGCCAAAGCGTAATAACTTCGTTGTCGTCCTCGTAATCAGTATTGAACGAACAAAACTCAATAAAAATACCCATGACACAATGGCATTATATCACGGGTCTACTGCGTGCCAGCCCAGTATTCTACCACTGAGCCACACCAGTGTTCGGAATTAGTTCCTAAACTGGCCTTAGGCAGGCTTGATGTCGAAAAAATAATCTCATAATTATGATTGACAAAGCGTTGAGGAACACTAATGAAACAGCCAGGCGTCACACAATGCGAATTGCGTAACGAGTGGGTCATCCGAAGCTCTAACCCAGTAGAAAACTCATTCTTGATCACCGAGTAACTCGGGTAAATTCTTAACCGTTGTCAGCCACTGCATAAAAAATTGCACAAAATTCCTAAGTGTGTAGCAGATACCACGCTTCTCAAAAGAATGATGAAAGATAACATAGTAAATGCTGGCCTACTACACAAAAATTCCGCCATATCCACGAAGTGAATGATGATGAGTGGGCGAAGCTCCGGAGGTAAACCTGGTAAACCATGAATCCTCTGTACATTTTGCCCACTCGATTTTATTACATCGCTCCCCCTAGCGTACGTCGCCGCACTAAATCGAACGATTGTCTTCAACCAATGACACGTGCCATATGTGACATCATTCCTATTTTATAAGATCTCGCGTCTTTCATCAACTACAAGTACCGCTTTCTAGTTTATAACATCTTGCATCTTTTCATCATCAGCTACAGGTACCACCATCTAGTAAACACTACAAGAACTAAACAAGAGGTGGCTACATACAGGAGACGGTACCGCCATCTAGTGAACACTGCAAGAACTAAACTAGAGGTGGCTACATACAGGGGACGGTACCGCCATCTAGTGAACACTGCAAGAACTAAACTAGAGGTGGCTACATACAGGCTACAGGGGACGCACAGCCCACGCCCTAAGGAGCTTCGCCCCTAAAATTATGTATATTTATGGCATAGTAAGTGATTGCAGCAGTCACCCGAAGAATGTTTAGAAAAGGCTCGGAAAGGCCGCTCTTCTAGCTTTTGCTGTGACTGTGCTGAGCGTTCCGAGCAGGCCTGGCGTTTTTTACGAGGTCAGTGAGATTGTTTCGCAAAAGTGGAACCAAATCTATGGTTCCCATTCAAGTTAACATATATATATATGTGTTTCTCTTCATGTTTACCGTAAGCGTTATAAAACTAAAGCCTTGCATTACATTTCAAGCGAAAAAGTCCCCATCGCTGTCGTCGGCGTCGAGATGAATGGTACAGGTAATCATGTGATCGAAAATTACAGGATAGCCACGTCATCATGACGGCACATATCGCCCAAAATTGGTGGCATCGTCACACGGAGGAAGGAAAGGTAAGGAGCGGCCCTGACGTCACTCGTTGTGAAGCCGCGATGAAGCCAGAAGTCGGCCATATTGACTAGGCAAATTCTCCTCTCTTGTTTACATATGAATGCGAAGCAGAAGGCGCGACCCCCTCTCCGGCTCGGAAAGCACGTGGGCTGCGAAGCGCGTTTGTCGTGACAATCCGAAACTACTGGAACTGGGCTCATCACTCTGAGCCAGCGGGACACCTTCAGCGAAATCGCTTCGTCCGAGTAATAACAGGGAGTAACAGCTGGCCGACAACGAAGCAACTACGAGATAACGTGCGCTAGATGCACTGACAACGCCGAGTGCTTTCACGACAATAATTCAGCAACTGTACAGACAACACGATCGGTCGTGCGCCTTCTACGGTTGCATTCCGCCACGCGGCCGACGCAGCGTCCTGCCACTGTGTCCGTGTTCCGCGTGAAACTAACCGGCGTCAGCATTCTGCGACCGTGGTGACTTTGAGCACGGTGCTAGTGACAGTTGAACGTGGTTGCTGTTACGTTGAGATTACATGCAATGCTGGTGGAGAGTGTACCAAGCGGAACAGAAAAGGTGTTTTAATACGCACATGAGTGTTGTTACTGTACACACACAACACGAAACTACGTATGTGCACATGGTCCTCACGGCGTCTTGCTGGGCTCAACAGCGTCGTCCGTTGTCACAAGCAGGAGCACTGATCAACCGTCACTGACCTGCAAGGCGTTCGTCGTCATTCAGCTTCGTCATGGTGCCCAACGCAATTTCGCTGAGCACTAACTGCTTCATCCGCGTAATCCGCCGCACGACACATGAACATGCACTTGTTCTACGCACTGTTGAAACCCCGTGATGGACAAAGGGATTTGTAAACGTTGCTAAGAGTAATGTAACAGCCAGGAGAACACTGCGTAACCAATAACGCGGCGCAGAGCACAGATATTGTCCACCTCGGCTCACCACGAGACCTGGGGAGGCACACATTCCACCGCCAGCCGCGGCCGCTCACTGCTAGACCAGCTCCACTGCACAACACGTAACCATAGCAACGCCGCCATTGTGCCTAGTGAATATGGCCGCCATGATGTCATTTCCGCCACATTTTTACGCCCTGCGCCGGCTGGGCATGCCCTCTCCTTACCTTTTTCCTTCCTCCGTGCATCGTCATGATAACATCACGTGACACTTCGCTTTTATTGGTTATCCAGTTTCCACGAAGCTACGAGAGAATCATATTCACTGTTGCTATCTTTTGCCGAAGCTTTAAAAACGAGTCATTCTAACGGTAGCATGACAAGCCACCTCGAAGTGCGGAAGTCGACGGCAACCCCACAAGAAAAAATGCACACAGAACTCTGCATCACATATCGATGCGTAATGTAGTAACCGTGTTTCTTGAAGGTGTCCCGCAAAGGTTTTGGATCATGATCATTAAATTCTGCTGTTCGGTAGTCGAGGCTCCTGTGGACATGTGACCCGAACGCTATAGCGCAAGTGCACCAAAAGCAGCTTACAATTGAGATGTCAGCTAAAATGATGCCACCAGCACTAACTCTATTCAGTCATAAGCACATGCAGACGACTGTTGGTCAAGCTTAAAACCTGGAACTGTGTAGTTACCGCAGCTGCCACTGGGCGCCGCGACTTGCCTACGTTGCGCTCTTGATTCTGTAGTTACAAGAATTATTATATTTATCATCCCACTGATAGCAACCAATTCATTCCGAGAAAAATAGGAGTAAGTGCTTAAGTTGTTCACAGGCTCTCACGTGCGGACCTAGTTCCTCGCCCCTTGCTCAACATTCAGCACGTTCGCTGGAACAAAAGAAGATAGGACGTGCCTATAGACCTCGCACCAAGCCTCTCAACTTCTGTCGTACTTCGCGGGTTATGAAATTTTCGAAACCAGTCTATTCGTGAAGACAAGCAAACGGAATTGGTGCTAGAATCCAATGATTGCTTGGAAACGTTTTCCAAGGCACCCTTGAATAAATTCGCCTTTCGTAAACAGCAGACGTCACTCAACAGACAAAGCACTAAAAATAACAATGCGACCACAATGCGTTCTGCACACATCTTTATGTCAAGAGCACAATGGGTGTCCGTTTATTAAAAACACCTGCCAGAACATCGACGCAGCTGTACAACTGCAACGGTGTTTCTTTATTTTACTTGCACTATCTGTTCGTATTGCTATGGTGGAAACGGGCGCCAGATATACACAAAAAATGTATTTTGTGCGAGAAATCCAAGAGTGCGAGGTGAAGTTGTCCGCGTAATAAGCGTTCATGGTTGGTTGGTCCGCCTGATTTGAGGCCATTTGCTCTGCGCGGCGCAAAAGGCCTAAATAGGAATCGCGAATCTTCACAGCAAGTGCACCTTACTGTCGTATTTCGGATTGTGGTGTTATAAAATGACAACGATCTACCATAAAAGCAAATGTACACATTTAAGATAGTGGCCAGAAGAAGTTAGCTCTATGTGCACATTTTGTATTTATAAAAGCAGACATTTTTTTTACATGCAGGATATTTGCGAACTCTTTTTCAACCTGAGAATAATTCTTATTGAAGTGAAAGAGTAACTGTTATAAACGCATACTGCCATCAAATGCAGTCGTGTCCCGACATATGATGACACCAGAGTTGGTGTCGAATGACCTTAATTTCTTAACTGACTTACCTGCTAGTAAAGTTAGAGTGTTCATTGTCATTGTAGAATTGCAATCAATCTTTGGCAATTTAGCTTGCGTTATGAACGCTTTTCACCTGTTGGATACAAAACAAACATGATTTCATGCAGAACTTCGGCACGACAAAGTTCTTATTCTTTAAACAGAAGTAGAACTCAATTAGGCTGCCCCCCATTCACCGTATTGCAAACACTTAGCTTATGAGGCTAATACGCAAAATAAAGCGATTTTTACATATAACATAATGATTGATATGTGAGGTTTAACGTCCCGAAACCACCATATGATTATGGGAGACGCCTTAGTGGAGGGCTGCGGAAATTTTGACCACCTGGGGTTCTTTACCGTGCACCCAAGTCTGAGCACACAGGCCTGCAACATTTCCACCTTCATCGGAAATGCAGCGCTGCAGCCAAGATTCGAACCCGCGACCGGCGGGTTAGCAGCCGAGTACCTTAGCCACTAGACAACCATGGCGGGGCTTAAGAAAAACATAACAGGTGGTAATTAGAGAAATATCGTTTTAAGCATATGCTTAAAATCAGAGGAATCATGGATGCTTGTTACAGATGCAGGCAGTTAAATTTCAATCATTAGAAGTTTTCGGTGTAATTGGGCATATGTCGCTCTGCGACCATTTTTTGGTGATTACAACGACGTGAAATGAAAAGAACAGGTTCTATTTATCGGGAACGAAGGATCGAATAGTGATAATTTTTTTATTCAACAGACAAATGTGACTGTACTTTCGGTGGGCAGCTGAGGAGATCATGCTTAGAGATGCCTTCATTTGGGGGACACTAGCTTAACGATGGTAATTAGCCAAAATGAAAAATACTCATTCAATATGCTCATACAACATCATACTGCTGCAATATGCGTTCCATATATAGTGATCTGAGTAAATTTCTTACTGGGGCATAGCAAAGTGCAAGAAACAACTTAAGTGCACTTGTGCGCTCGTGAAAACCGAAGACGTACGCAGTTTCTAATTATAATACTGCACGCCATATTGAAACGTGAGTGTGTTGATGTTCCAATCTCTTATGTTCACCTTATGTTAGTCATAATGATTTTTACCGTTGGCGCATTGTAATCATATTCAGAGAGAATTCGCCAAGAAATAAATCGCGTAACTATGTTAGCACTGCTGTGCCTACACCTACGTGAAATTCTTTTCGCCGTCCCTAGCATCGAGAAGAACGCTAGTGCGTCGGCTACGTCAGTGCACTCGGCCGCGCTCAGCGCAGAATCTTAGTTAAAAACGGTGAGCATCTTCAGATCTGCAGGAATGATCATGTTTCATCTGTGATCACAGAATCGGCGCAGTCTATCATGTGAAGAAAAACTACCGGAGTATGGCTGATGGTCATCTCGATGACTGCAGTGCTGGCCAGCCTTCTTAATGCTATGAAGTAGGTATAAAAAAACCCGAATGTTGTGTTTGTGACACATACCTGTAATTGTAACTAATGGTAAAGACACCCAACAAAACCATGGGGGGCGTCATTTCTAGTCGTCATGTTAGGGAGCGAGAAGAAATTGAAGGGATGCAAAAGATACTCAGTAATGAGTCGATTTGATTGATGAATTGTACTAAGAGAACTTTACTGTCATAGATTTTAACGTCGTAGGTTTGATAATACAGGAGAAAATCAAGCTTAGTGTATCATTTTTTTAATTTCTCGCCGGGATTTGGCTGTGGGACATCACTGATTTCATAGATTAGGGATCGGACTTTGGCGTCATTGGGTCCACAAAATTTTCAGAATTTTGGTATCTTAAGTATCGAGCGCCCTCAGAGGACAATCTAATTCATTTTTACTGATTACAAGAACGCAGATAGATAGATAGATAGATAGATAGATAGATAGATAGATAGATAGATAGATAGATAGATAGATAGATAGATAGATAGATAGATAGATAGATAGATAGATAGATAGATAGATAGATAGATAGATAGATAGATAGATAGATAGATAGATAGATAGATAGATAAGATAGATAGATAGATAGATAGATAGATAGATAGATAGATAGATAGATAGATAGATAGATAGATAGATAGATAGATAGATAGATAGATAGATAGATAGATAGATAGATAGATAGATAGATAGATAGATAGATAGATAGATAGATAGATAGATAGATAGATAGATATGTTCTTTTGGTTTGTTCTTAAAGGCGTTAGATATAAAAGGCAACTTACCATTGGCAGTCAACGGACCTGCAACGGATTCGATGCTCTAGCAAAAGAGGTGTGGTGGCGGTCTTCCCAACGTGCACTCATCTCTCCTCGTCGCCATGACAGCCAGTGTTGAACACTCTCCTTATTGAGTTTTGGCGTCACGCCACCGGATCTTCTACCGAGCTGGCTGCTGACCAATAAGCCATTTAGTACTATCCGAAGGCATAAACACTGCCACGACGAAACCCTGACTATAACTGAACAAAACTAGACGAACTGAAGTGCTCGTTTTTTTTACTTTTTTTACGTCGAACATAAATTAGAACTAGGCGACAATCAAGTGAAGGAAAGCGCACGGAGCGTTATTTGCAGAGAAGGTATTATTCTTTCAAGAAATTAAAATGCATGAAAAGACTACTAGCTACAGACGGTGACTGAACATGCAACCTTCTAATAGCACGTCCGATGTTCTACCGATGAAGGAATGTTGACGAACACGTACCCCACCATCTGCTTTAGCAGATGTACCTCTGCATTTCAACGAGGGAGTCTTATTTGCCACTTGTTGTAGCTAGAATGGCTTGTGGTGAACTGCAACCCCTTATTCCCGCGTAATATACTCAGCTAACAGTTGATAGATCACTTGATTTTTCATAATAATGTGATCACAACAGTTACTTACATAAGTGAACAACAATGAAGATTAGCAATATAGGGTCAACCAAATTTTACCTGATGCTGCCGTAACTGCCTGTCTCGGTATCCACTGTGTAGAATTGTTATTCTCTAGAACCGATAAAATTACGTAGGTTTTTCGCATGCATGTTAGTCTATACTGGTACAACAAGTTATCTTATTTGTACAGGCTTATTGATATGGCTTGTATCCACGTCACCACCTGCGTGTTCAGCCAAATATATCGCGAGCTACCAAACCAATTCTGTGTCATCTATTTTTTGTTTGTTTGTTTGGAAGTCTAAGCGCTTATTTTTTTATATTTGCAATAACTGCCGAAAACTTTCATCTGGAGCTTCGTGGGACCTTGCAAAAGCATTTTTACCTTTTTTTTTCAAAATCACCAAAGCTACTGAGAGAAAGCTCTGGTCTTGCGTGCGCACGTGCGCCAGGCTGAAAGTCCTAGCCTCAATTGCTTCTAAAAGAACAGTAAAACGCCCTATGAAGATTCGGCAATAGTTTATTCTTAAAACAGAGCATTATGGGGTACTATAGTAGACAAACTGGTCAACAAAGAATACCTTCAATGAGTTTTGCCTTTACTTGTGACAACAGGAATGGTTCCCGAGTTTCAGAAGTACCATGCACATACCTGTACGCATTTACTAACGATATTGTGAAAACCATGGCTAAGCATTGTGTATCGTGAATAAGGATAAAGTATACGTGTATAGCAAGCGCAGTGTAGCAGCAAGCGCAATGTTTATGTATTCGTAGCTCGGAAAAGACTGAAGGTGCCCTGTTACGGCATTATAAACTTCAGAAATTGGAGCTGATAGACGAGAAAGTAAAATGTATAAAGTACGTTTATGGCATTCTAAAAAGGTTTAAATTAAGTTCTATTTACTAGCGTCGCAGCTGGAAACAATGGTTCAGAAGCGGCTACAATCAATTCATTGTGTGTGAGGTGTCTTTGTACTTCATAATACATGTGGACGATAGCGTCTCCGTAAGTTTTAACACTCCTGTTTTTTTCTGTAGAGCCGACATTGCAGTGAAGGCATACTTACTTTTTCACCTTAAGGAACGAGGCTAAAAATTGTACAATGCGGCCATTTTTGTTCTTCGAATGCATCGTTTTGGTCATGTGTAAGTAGTCACTTGCATTTTGTTGTTTTTTTAAGACGCCAGTGGAATTCGTAATAACATTAGGTCCTATATCGGTGAATTTACGCCATTTTTGTAGCGTGTGTGCTCATCAGTAGTGATACTATCGAATGTTCGTCACAAAAAAGCCTAATGTTTCAGTAATTAAATTTGTAAACAAGACATTCAAAATCGTTCACGGTAATCTAGAGTGTATGGCAAATAATCCCTGTAGCTTGCAATTTAAGTAGCAACGGAAAATATTTTTTCGTTGATGGGATTTATGGCTAGGTGGCAAATATCAACATCTTCTCGTGCCACCAGTGTGACTCACCTGCCAACATGTTGGGTCCTTTAAAATCAATTTAGTTCTGGGTGACGCTGTGTTTGCCATGCACCAGTTTTTTTTTTTTTTTACGGGAGAGTTGTTATGGCAGCTATTTGGCCATTTTATGTTGTAAACAAAACCAAAGATTTTTCATGCCGGGACGTGCCCTATTCGTCATTATCTTCACTTTGTACTTTGCTTCCCGAACACTTGCGCCAGGTGTGTGCTCTATCACTGCACCGATTTGTCCGGCGTGGATGTGCATTCACTAAGATAGATGAAGGAACTAGGACAGAGTGAGAATCTCTGTAGTTGTGTGCTACATCATAAGCTAGCGCTATTTCCACAGCAACGCCAGATGCGCTCCAAGCCCGCACAAAAAAGCACGTGCTCGGAAAGACGTTGTAAGCAGGCCCCTTGCTAGCTGCGCTATCAGGCAACATTCCTATATACGTGAGTGGGACTATTTGTTTTGTAGTGGTAGTAGTCGGACGTTGCGCTCAAGTTATCCTAGTAGGGCCTCTTTTATGTTCTTAATTTTTATTAACAAGAAGATTTATTGCTTCTATGCCTACATGATTTATTTCTAATGGCATAAACTGTGTTCTTATTATTTTAAGCACGATATTTTTGTTATGGAATAAAATGTTTCTTTTGTGCAAGTTAAACTTATAATGTTTAAAATATAACTTATTTGAGAGTGTGTAGGTGTTTACCGAAGATAAAAATTGGGTTGTGCCTATTTTTCACGTGTGCAGTTTCATGCATGTTATACTTAAATTTCACAAAATATTTTTACATATTCTTAAAATTACCCTAAGCGTAAGCGAGTCTCAAATTCGGTGTATATGTAATATGTTCTATAACTTAATATACGTGTGTCAAAAGTGCGTGACTTATCAAATTTAAAAAAAAAATAAAAAACGAGGCTTCGCAACGAATTTCGCTTGGATGATAAAAATTTGTAGAGGTTCCAGAGCTTATTTAATGTGCGAAACGTTATGGTGGGGTTAAATCTGGTGTGCGGCGTCGCCAGCCATCCTTACTGTCTACGCACGACAGTGCAGTTTGCCCTGATTCTCTCAAAATTCCAAGCTTGTTCTTATGCGGGCAAGTAGCATCACGCCACCACCCCAGATTGCTGTGCACGTTGATGGCGTTGCCGTCCCTCAGATTGATAGATACGTGGGGTTTGACGTCGCAACACCACCATATGATTATGAGAGACGCCGTAGTGGGGGGATCCGGAAATTTCGACCACCTGGGATTCTTTAACGTGCACCTAGATCTGAGCACACGCGCCTACAGCATTATCGCCTGCATCAAAAATGCAGCCACCGCAGCCGGTATTCGATCCCGCGACCTGCGCGTGAGCAGCCGAGTACCTTAGCCACTAGACCCCAGGGCTGGGGCTGCCATTCCTCAGGTGGGCAATGCTCGCATGCTTGGCTTGCACGTTCAAGCGAACGAAAGAGCCAACTCTCTTTTGTCCCGACAAACCAAACAGATTCTTACCATAATACGACGGGTATCAAACAAGTACCGGCGACTGCGAGAACGTGATCTGCTGCCACGGGTGCAGGCCTGTGTAATGCATTGTATCACGTACCATCCCCCTTTCGACACAATTACCCAGCCGGAGCAGACATGGGACGACGTAACGCTGCGAAAGGCGACTAAGTTCACCCGTGGCCTCCCACACTATACTGCCACTACACGACTACTATCCCAGGGGACCCATAACCATATCCCAGGGGACCCAACCAAAGGTAGTGCCTCTTGCTCACGCCCACTGGGCGACACGTCATTTTGCGACTGGGATACCCAGTCTTGCACAATCACGTCGAAGACACCACCATGGGTGTTTCACCTTGGGTATACATCGAACCTTGAATATGTATCCACTCCCCCGAAACATGAGTACTGAGCATGACGCGGGACGCCGGCGCGGCCGTCATGGGTACCTGATGCGCTCAGGGCCATCCCTGAGAGCAATACATTATACACCGATTGTGCACGATACCGCAACAAGTACACTGCGGTAGTGTCTGATGGCAGCGCGAAGTTACTTATTGCAGAGTTCTACTCCTGCAGATGGCGAAGTCTTTGGTATTGCGCTTGCTGTCCGACACGCTCTTGACATTCCTAGGGAAGTTTATGCATCAAGTGATTCAAAACGTGCATGCCGAGCCTCTTCGATGGGAAGCGCCTTTTCCAAGGCGGCGCACCACATCTTACCCAAGGCAACATCGACACATGAAGTCTACAGCGTATCCACTTGCTCTGAACGCCTTCCTCTCGGGTAATGGCCATGCTCACGCAGTCGATTGAAAACTCACCCACCCAACTGCCTGCCATGGCGAGGCCTAGAGTCCAGATCAAGTGGGCCCTCCACTGACATACTGAGACATATTGGCATATTACAGTAGAACTAGGCGCCCCATGCACCCACCCTCACCGTCGTTGTCGCGAGAGGAAAAGGTGGCACTCCACCATCTCCAAACGCATACATTCCCCAGCCTCCTCTCCATGCATAAAATCTACCCTGACCAGAACGCAGGCTTTTGCCGGGGCTGTGGAAGCTCCCCAACAGTATTTCATATCACCGTGGAGTGCGCCACGAAATTGTTCCCTCCCGTCTCCTGTACCCGGCACCCTTTTAACACCAAAGAGCTGTGGGGCAATGCCCTTTGCAACTGGCCTCCCAAGGTCCGCCGAGCCTTGGTTCAACGGGCCCAGTTGGTCGCCGAGATCACCATAGGTAACCCAGACAAGGGTTCTCTCTCTCATGCTTGAGTTATCCATACTTAATAAGATGTTCAAGATGTTTTCTTTCTCTTACTGCGCATGTGCAACAGCTGGCTCAAGCACTGCCAGAACCCGCTCACGCGCTAGTGCATTCCAGCAAGTGTAGGAGGCTAAGTAAGACACTGTGGCTTAAATCGTCTTGCAATCTCTCCGCAATCATGTGATGGCGTCGGGGAACGAGATTCTGCAGACGCGCGATGAGCCCCGTGCTCTCGCGTGGCGTTGCAATGAACCCGCGTGGCATGCTCCAACAAGAGTTCGGAACAAGCAACAGCAACAGAAATTTCATTGAATTCATGGTGTGCTCTACTTGCAAGGGCGTGTTAACACCGGACAAGGCGCCCGTGATTAACGCAACATTGAGTGGACCTATGCGCTTCTTCGCATGTTACTCACGCTCCCCTTTAGTGGGAGTTGGACTAATTTTTCTAGGACCCCGGAATAGGCATTCACACAGCGGCCCCCAGTGGCAGCAGCCGAAATTCAACATGGCACCAACAAAAAAATGTAGAGATTTACCGGTTCTGTATCTTCTAGCTTATACACTTCCTAGGTTACTGGTGTTGAGCACAGTATAGCCGTTTGTTTCTTTCCGATTTTGCATTAACCTCGCTTTACTGCTGACTTATAAAAATGCAGCATCACACTTCCGCAAAAGATCGCATAACAAATATATTTAGATAGGAATAATGCTCAGAAAGGCAGGAAACTCTATTCTGATGCAATTAAGCTGGCATATTGGTATTTCAATTACAAATTGCAATATCTACGAAAGAGAAAACTCTACGGCACCGAGAATACCTACTGTCAGATGCAGAAATAATGGCTTGGTTATCTCTCCAGTTTCTAATATACCCTTTAGAAGTATCATCCATGTGTGTCCTGAAAATGTACATTGACCGAGACAGTGCAAGCTAATTAACGTAAATAACAGAAACTTACGACATTTGTACTCTGAAGAAAAAGCACTGTTATTTAATATGCTGAAGTCTCAGAAAGTATGACCCTACTTTTTTTCCTCGCTTTTTTTTTATTTTAGGGGAATCCTTCAGAGCCTTGTTATTGATGACATGAAAACGCTGTAATGTCATTTTTACAACAATTGTTGAGGGCAGTATTCAACTTTTCAATCTCGTTCTACTAGTATGTTTATGCAGGATGATATTCTGAAAATATATTTTTCCTATTAACTTTTCAGTTTTCCTGACCAGTAAAGACGTGTTTCCTGCTGGCACGCTCGCCTATCCAGTGAGTAGAAAATTGTGGTGCTGGCTGCCAAACACATACTAATATGTGATGCCGTATTTACCGCTACTTTACATCCCTTAAGGTATCTGCGGAAATTGCACTGGCGGAATTCACAAATAATATGGTAGAAAATATTTCGAAAATGGTTATTCGGTATAAATACGGAAAAACCACTGAAATTGAGAGCTTTACAAGTCGTGGCATTAGTAACATTTATAACTTCTTCTCACGATATTCACAGAGATGTGACCATAACACAATGTGTTGATGCTATGTAGGCCGTATGGCTTACACCGCAGCTTATCAATGAATGCATTTTCACTGAACAACTTTTGTGGGTGTTACATGCGCTCGAGCTTCTAATAAACGAAATTATTATGAATTGTTTTCCTTAGCAGACGGAGTGCAGTTTGCCCCGACGCGGTGGTCTAGTGGCTAAGGAACTCGACTGCTGGTCGACATGTCGCGGAATCGTATCCCGGCTGCAGCAGCTGCATTTTCGATGGAGGCGAAAATGCAGTACGCCTATGCTTTAACGGGCGCTCAGACTTGTGCGCCCGTTAAAGAGCTCCAGAAGGTCGAAATATTTGCAGCCCTCCACTACGGCACCTCTCATAACCATTTGGTGGTTTTGGGACGTTAAACCCCACATCAATCATAATTAATCAATCAGCCGGAGTAGATATCTCTTTTTTTGGAGTAGCACGCACTATGACTTTTCTTTTCGCTCCAAATCAACCTCTACCCGACTTTCGCAACTTTTCGAGATGTGAGTGAAATAGGTTACGTGTCTCTTCATTCTAGGACATTGGTTACGAACTAAAAGAATTAGCAGTGCCATCATAGAGAAAGAGATAGATATGTATAGGAAGGCCGGGAGGTTCACTAGATACTAAAACTACCATTCGATAGAAACTTGTTTAATACCGGTCATGTAGGGTGAGATCCACTTGAGATTATATTTAATTATGTACATGAGGAGAGGAAGCCAATGAACAACTCTGAAGAGGATTCTCTGCACAGAATAAAACGCACGTGCTGACTAGTACACAATATACACACCACTTCAAACTTACACGCAATGTACATCCCCGCTATCCTCAGGCATACGCGTGCTCAATAAGAGAAAACTTTAGGCTATGGCATGCGAAGCAATCTGTTCAATTTTGGATCTCTTGATCTAACACTAACAAGAATACTTTTTTTTCACATAACAACCCACTACATTTCTGAAAGATGCTTGTAGGAACTGTGACTACAAATGCTTTAGAAAGGTGGCCACTTCTATGATATTTACGCTTGTGCGCGCATTCAAATTTCATCCGACAAATAAATACGAACACGGCAAGGATTACCAAGCCTGGGTGGAATACGCAGCATGGTCAAAGCAAAAGCTGAAACAGTGTCCTTTCGGAAGCCTTCTTTGTGAAATCTCTTTAGTCGACTACTACAAGTACGCTAGCAAATGACCCGCAATGTCGTCAGTTATCATATTTTTTTACAGCGAAAGCTGATATAAGACCCCAACAGGGGTCACGTGCGCGCCGTAGTTGTCCGCCGCCACCGCCGTCGGTGTCCGTAAGCACTATCATACCAAATAAGAAAAAAAGAGTAAAAAACCTGAATTGGACTGGAACCTGCCTGCTAGCAAGTATTTTGTCACTGAGCCACGCCGGTGTTAGGAACTCCTTTGCAAGCTTGCCTTAAGCATCCAAGATGTCGAGAAAAAAATCGCGTTAATATGAGTAATGAAGTGTTTGAGAGCAGCAAAGTAACAGCCTGGTGTCAAATAATGTGAACTGTGCAACGAGTCGGTCGTAGAATGCCCCAACCCTTTGCAAAAGCTTTATCTTGTTCACCTATTAACTGTGGTGCATTCCCACTGTGAGGGATTATGTGGGGGAAAGGCATAATGAATGCCTGCCTACTAAGCAATGATTTATAGCGTAGTGCATATTGTCGCAGTACAACGCGAACAAAGCACAAGTACGCCTTGAGGCAGCAAAAGCAGCGTGTTCTCAACAGCTGAGCCACAAGATCTTCTTCGTTCTCGCGTCAAGCCAGAGGCCCACTACCTGGTGTCCGCTAAATCCCCCCATCATCGTTTTTGTCCACATGTAGACACGGGTCATTTGCCTCCCTCTCAAAGAGCATCGACCCGATGCGAAGTCAATTATGCAGTTTTTGTTAAAATATAAGTCTCACGCAATCACTCGCTCACGTAAGGCTTCATGCGCACTACGTGAACGAGTTCAGGATGGTGCTGGCGACGATTGGTACTACACGAATTGTCGGGAACAACTTCGTAAGTGACGTCACTCAGTTGTCGCAGCACTCGGTATGGCCCAAAGTATCTTCTTAAGAGCTTTTCTGATAGTCCTCGTTTCCGTACGGGTGTCCAAATCCATACTTTGTCGCCAGTTTGATAGACAACTGCTCTGCGGTGAGCACTGTAGCGGCCTGCATCGTACTCTTGCTGCTGGCGGATCCGTAAACGTGCCAGTTGTCTAGCTTCTTCCGCGCGTTCCGTAAACGTGTTGGCGTCTGGGTCGATGTCGTCACTTTCGTGCAGCAGCATCGCATCTAACATAGTTCGTACTTCTCGTCCATGAACGAGGCTGAACGGGGTCATGCGGGTCGTTTCTTGCTTGGCCGTGTTGTACGCAAACGTTATGTATGGTAAGATTTCATCCCAATTTTTGTGTTCTATGTCTACGTACATCGAAAGCATGTCTTCAATGGTTTTGTTCAGACGCTCCGTCAGCCCGTTTGTTTGTGGGTGGTAGGCAGTGGTCTTACGATGCGTTGTTCAACTCAGCATCAGGACGTGATCCAAAAGAGCTGCCGTAAATGCGGTTCCTCTGTCTGTGATCACGACGGTTGGTGCACCATGCCTCAGTACAATATTTTCGATGAAAAACCTGGCCACCTCCGCTGCTGTACCTCTCTGAATAGCTTTTGTCTCGGCATAACGGGTCAGATAATCCGTCGCGACGATAACCCAGCGGTTTCCTGCAGTGAACCCAGCGGTTTCCTGCAGTGGACATAGGAAGTGGGCCCAAAATGTCCATGCCTATCTGGTAGAATGGAGCTGTTGGGACCTGCACGGGTTGTAGTAGGCCAGCTGGTTTAGTCGGTGGTGACTTGCGTCGCTGGCAGTCGAGACAGGTACGAACGTGGTGCTTCACGGCTGTGGTTAGTCTCGGCCAGTAATACCTTTGCTGTACTCTGGCCAACGTTCTCATGTAACCCAAATGGCCAGAGGTCACCTCGTTGTGGCATGCTTTGAGTATTTCGGTACGAAGGGCTGCTGGTATGACGAGCAGATAGGCGGATCCTGTCGACGAAAAGTTTCTTTTGTAAAGTACTCCGCCCTGTAAACAAAACGCTGACAATACTCTTGCGAAAACTCTTGGCGCCTTCTGAGATCTGCCTTCCAAGTAGTTAATCAAGCCAAGCAACTCAGTGACGTCACGTTGTTGCTGCGCAATGGTGGTCGTGTCGAGGACACCGAGAAATGCCATTTCCTCCTCCTCGGGTAGGGTTGCCGACTCAATGGGTGAACGGGACAGACAGTCAGCGTCCATATGTCGCTTGCCTGACTTGTGCACGACCGTCATGTCAAACTCTTGCAGTTTTAGGCTCCAACGCGCTAATCGGCCGGTGGGATCTTCTCGGTGTCCTCGACAATATATACGTGTGCTTGCAGTCGCTACCCAAGCTCTGAAAAGACCGCTCTACTAGCTTTCGCCAAAACAGTGCAGTGCGTTCAGCACAGACCTGGCAGTTTTTTTTTTAGTAAGGAGCCTCCCAGTTGTGGGAATTGAGGCTAGCCCGCTGCCTTTGCGCGGGCTTTGCCGCCTTTTCTGCCGTTCTCATGTCCCGACATGTCTGCCCTCCCTTGCTGTCTGCCGTGGTGGGAGAGCGGAGTGACGTTTAACTCCCTCACCCGGAAGCGGATGTTGACTGTGGCGCCGCGCGCGGAGGCCCCGAGAGGTTTTCGCGCGCTGCGTCGGGAGCGGGCAGATACTCTCCGGGACGGCAAACGGTGAGCAACGCTATCTTTTCGTCCGTCGACTCCCGTCAGTCGGGGCTCGTCGGACTTCGCTGACGGCGCCACGCGCCCGAGGCGAACGCTCACCCGCTGTTGCCCCGCTGCGTACGCACGGCCGAAGGGCGGTACGGTGTCCTAGTGCGTGGCCTCGCTACGCCGACCCGTCTCCCTTCGAAGCCAACGCGAGCGCCTTTGCCCTCGCTCGAGCAACCGGGCCTTTGCTCCGGTGTCTCCGTGGATCACTTTTACCGCGGAGACGTGCTCGTGGCATCCCTGTGTAGTACTTTGTGCCCGTGGCGTGGATAAGCCTATTTGCTTTCCCGCCGCGCCTTTTGCAACGGGCTGTACTGCGTTTGGTTGCCACAATAAAGTGTTGCGACTTGAGCAATATCGTGTTTCCCGCCACGGCGAAGGTTAACGCGTGCCCTGCGGCTCGCTAAGACCGGACCCACGCTGGTGGCCGTACTCCTTCGGGATACGTGTACACCACACTGGCGCCCAACGCGGTATCAAAAGCTCTAGCTTTTGATTGCTCTTAGCGAGTCAGTTCGCCTGCGCGATTCGGGCTCGTCGCAACATGGCTGCTTCGCGGGACTTTTGTCCGCTGTCCCTTTTAGCGGATGCCGCGTTGCACACGGAGGCCATTGCCTCTATGGACGGGAACCCTTCTGCACCCGTCCGTGTCAGCACCCCCTATTGCGGTGACGACACGAGGCGCCTAGCCGCTCCCTTTGGAGATGGCGCGTCGCTTCGGAATGGGCCTCTTGCCCTACCCGAACGTTACGCACAAGCGCCTCCG
The DNA here is from genome assembly GCA_013436015.1 of Rhipicephalus annulatus. Lineage (NCBI taxonomy): Eukaryota > Metazoa > Arthropoda > Arachnida > Ixodida > Ixodidae > Rhipicephalus > Rhipicephalus annulatus. The sequence goes on from WOVY01001539.1 coordinate 424,387, forward strand.
ACACCCGTCCGTGTCGGCACCCCCTATTGCGGTGACGACACGGGGCGCCTAGCCGCTCCCTTTGGAGATGGCGCGTCGCTTCGGAATGGGCCTCTTGCCCTACCCGAACGTTACGCCAAAGCGCCTCCGACTGCTAATGCGCCCTTTGGCATGCATGGCAGTTCGTCGGCACAGCGCTCGCAGTCGGTTCCCTGCGGAATTGACGGGGCCCTCGCCGACTTTTGCCCGCTATCAGCCGTGCAACCGACACTTCGAACGCACGCTGAGCAGGCGCCTGAATTGTCGATGGTAGCCGCGCCAAGTGCGCCTTTGGTTCGACAACAGGCAAATCCCACAAGGAGCCTATTTTGCTCTGGGAATGGCGCGCAGTTCGGTGGTCTGTTTGAAACTGCCCCACTGATCGAGCTGGGCGACTGCTCGCCTTCGCTCGACCGCGCCGCTAACGCACCAACGGTTTCCTACGAAGCCGGTGTGACGACGCAGACTTTGCTGCAAAACGCCGTGCAGATGATCCAAACACTCTCGGGAGCTGTGCAAACGCTTTCGGCTGTTCCGAAAAGCGGTCACCCCGCTGTTATGTTGCCTGTGCCAACCTACAGCGTATACGGTGATCAGCTCACCGCCCGAGATTACCTCGACTCTCTGTCACGTTATCAGAGAGCGATGGGTTTGGATGATAAGGTGGTGCTCGAACGTGTTGTTCCAGCTGCACTGACTGACACGGCGGCGAGATGGTATCGGCTTTCCGGTTACCGTGCAGCAAACCTCGAGGAATTTCGTGCGGTCTTTTTGCGCGAATTCCTGCCCGCTGACTACGAAAGTAGGATGCGGCGAGAGCTCGAGCTCCGTACACAAGCTCCTGACGAGTCTTTACAGGAGTATGTACGGGCGATGGATGAACTTATTTCTATCGCTGAGCCCCGAGCCTCGAACGAGGAACGCGTCGAACGGGTGATACGGCAGGCACATCCGACTTTTTCGGCATACCTGCGCGGCGGCCGCTTCAGTGATTTGGAAGCGTTGGCCGCCGAGGCGAAGCGCATCCAAGGCGACATTTTCGCCGCGCGTGCCTATCGCCCGCCGCCGCCAGCCAGCGACGCCCTTGAGCCGCGCTGCGCTTGGAGAGGGGCCATGACCCTTCCCCAACGGCAACAGCCTCTCGGCGCCGCCTTTGCGGCTGCAACCGGCTGTGCGTGGGAGTTGAGCGATCGCGCTCTTGACCCCTTTACGCATGAAAGGCGGGCAGCCTGCGCTGCTCCACCTGAAACCTCCATACAGGGACGCTTTTCGACCCAACGTAATGTGGGAGGTGCGGCTCGCAGAAACGTATCCTACGATAACGTAGCGAGCCGATCACGACAGCTCGAAGCTGCTCCGTCTGGGAATACAGACCGTGATGGAGTGCGCTGTTACCGCTGCCGTGAAAGAGGGCACATAGCAAGGGAATGCCCCGGATCCAGGCCTCCTGCGAGGCAGGGAAACGGGCTTCCGGGTCGTTCGTGAATGCACGAGCGACCCAACCTTTGCTCCTTCCCTCTGCGTGCAGGGCAAGCACTTTTCTTGCTGATACGCACGCGCCGTTCATTCCGGTCACCATTGCCGGCCGTGAATTTTCGGCTTTGCTGGACACGGGCGCTAGCGCCTCGTTGTTCGGCGAACAGGTGCTGTCCCACTTGCAGAAGCACTCGGTGCGCTTGCGGGACAGCCAAACGACATTCACCCTTGCGAAAGGCGTGGCCCATTCGGCAGGCGCTGCAAGGTTGACTGTCGGATGGGGAGATCGAATGAGACGCTGCCGTCTTGTTCATCTTCCAGGGCTCAATGTTCCAGTGATTCTCGGTCGGGACTTTCTCCTTAAAACCGGTATCGTTGTGGACATTGCGAATGGCGGCTATCGTGATGGCCCATTTTGCCAACTCAAGCCGTTCATCAGCCCGCCGGCGCTTACCGTCGCCTTTGCGGCAGAAGCGTCGGAAACGTGCCTTGCGCAGAGTTCGGGGCCAAGCCCCCGCTCACCGCATTTGCCCTCTCACAGTCCCCTTCGGGAACGAGAGGCGCGGCACGAACCGTGTCGTGCGCCAACTCCGGGGTCGTACCCTGGCGTTCCGCGCTCGTTGGCTCGAAACCCCTGTGTGGATCGACCGACACGACACGAAGAGGCACTACATCCTTTGGTCGCCTGCGCGACTCAGTTGGATGAAGCACAGAAGGCTCGTCTGTCGACACAGTTATGTCAGTACGACGAGCTCTTCACCGATCAACCTGGCTGCACCGATTTTGTGAGCCATGTGATCGAAACTGGTGACGCGCTTCCTTTGAAGTGTAACCCCAGGCCCGTCAGTCTCGCTAAAAGGCAGATTATCGATGGGTTGCTAGATGACATGCTTGCGGCTGGCATTATTCGCCGCTCGTCTAGCTCCTGGGCGTCTCCAATTGTGCTGGTGCCTAAGAAAGATGGCAGTCATCGCCTGTGCGTAGACTATCGCCGTCTGAATGGAGTGACTCGTAAGGATGCCTATCCGCTCCCCACGATAAACTCCATCGTAGGTAACCTGGGTGATGCACGGTACTTTACCACGCTTGACGCCTCTAAAGGTTACCTACAGGTCCGGATGGGTAACCGTGACCAGTGTAAAACTGCGTTCACGTCCCACAGAGGGTTGTTCGAGTTTACTCGTATGCCCTTTGGTCTTTGCAATGCTCCTGCGACGTTTCAAAGACTCATGGACCGCGTCCTCGGGGAAGCCAAGTGGTCATACTGCATGTGCTACCTCGACGACATCGTGATTTATTCACGAACCTTCAGAGAGCACTTGGCCCATGTTGCCGATGTACTCGAGAGGGTGCGGACCGCCGGGATGACACTTAACCCCGCTAAGGTCCAATTAGCGCAGACCCGTGTTCAGTTGCTCGGGTTTACGCTGGGCGAAGGCTCCATAGAGCCGGATCGGGAGAAACTTCGAGCTATTCTCGAATTTCCCGTGCCCAAGGACGTACGTGGCCTTCGCCGCTTTCTAGGAATGGTCAACTTTTACCGTTCCTTCATTCCGTCCTGTGCCCGACTGCAGGCGCCCTTGAGCAAACTCTTGGGTAAGTCTGCCGAGTGGCAATGGGGACTTGAGCAGCAGGAGGCGTTTTGCCGACTGTCTAACGCCATAGCGGAGACAGCGCAGCTCAAGCTCCCCGACCTGACCAGACCGTTCGTTGTACAAACTGATGCGAGCGATCTGGGTTTAGGAGCTGTTCTCCTACAGGAATACGATGGCGTGTTGCAGCCGTTGGCCTTTGCCAGCCACTCCTTGGTCTCTGCGGAGAAAAATTATTCCGTGACCGAAAAGGAGTGCCTCGCCATCGTGTTTGCACTGCGGAAGTTTGACGTCTATCTTGATGGGACGAAATTCGTAGTGCAAACGGATCACAGTGCGCTCAGCTGGCTGATGCGGCTCCGTGAGCCTGCCGGCAGGCTGGCGCGCTGGGCTCTCCTGATACAGCACTATGACTTTTCGGTGCAGTATCGAAAGGGGAGCACCAACGTGGTAGCTGACGCGCTATCTCGTGCCCCACTGTCGGCCGAGGACCTTGATCCCGGTGCGACAACCGCTAGCGGTGCCTTAGCACTTGCAAGCGTCAGGGGCGAAACAGCAGCTTCGCCGCCTTTCGGCGAGAAGGGTGGGTCCCCATGTGGACAAACCTTGGCTGCTAACCAGGTAAGCGGCGCACCGCGAAGCGGCCGAGCGGGGGAGCTTTCCGAAGGCCACGAGGCCGAGAGCGAACCCGTAACGCCGACTCAAGCGGTTGTTGCTGCGGTCCTGAGTGGGCGCGATACCAGACTCCCCCATTTTGGGAGAATGGGCATCGCTTTCAGCAGAGAAGAGCTTCTGAAGGCCCAGCAAAGTGACCCGTTTTGTCGCGAAATGTGCGACGGTCTCAGAGAGATGGAGCGCCGTGACGCTGCTTGTCCTGCAGCGGGCGCCGATAACGACTGTCTCGACGAGACGGAGCGCCGTGACGCTGCTTGCCCTGCAGCGGGCGCGAATAGGGGGCTTGAACCAGCGTGTGTCGCTGAGTCCCCGGCGGATTCATATTTGCTGGACCATGACGGGCTCCTGCTGAAGTATATAGCCACTGACGACGAGTCCATAGACCCGTTTAAGGTGGTTATGGCCAAAAGTCTGAGAGCCGCACTGTTGCGATCCTCTCACGACGAACCCATGGCCGGTCACCTGAGTGGCTCGAAAGTTTTTGCAAAACTGAGCCGCGTTGTGACTTGGCCCGGCATGAAGCGAGATATTTTTCGCTACTGCCGTTCTTGCCGCGTCTGTCAAACGGTGAAATCAAGGGGTGGCAAACCGCCCGGTCTGATGAAACCGATTGTCAGTGAGCGTCCGTGGCAAGTGGCCACCTGCGATCTAATGGGACCATTTCCCAGAAGTAAGCAGGGGTTCATTCACCTGATGGTAGTCGTTGATCACTTTTCGAAATGGGTGGAACTTTTCCCACTTCGAAAAGTGACAGCGCGAGCGGTGCTTGAGAAGCTGCAGGAAGTGTTTTGCCGGTTCGGCTTCCCGGAAAGGCTCATCACTGACAATGCTTCGTATTTCACCGCTCGGGTGTTTGGTGTCACGTGCCGTTCCCTCGGAATTGATCACTGCACCATTTCACCCTACCATCCCCAGTCCAATTTGACGGAGCGCGTCAATCGTACGCTCAAACCGATGTTGGCGGCCTTTGCCGAAAGTCAAAGGGACTGGGCAGACCATTTGAGTGAGCTCGCGTTCGCTATTCGAACATCCGAGAGTCGCTCAACTGGTTTCTCGCCCGCCTTCTTAAATTTTGGAAGGGAGTTGGCAAATCCGGTGACCAGCGTCGCTCAATGCCAGCTCGAGGACGAGGAGGCGCCGGCAGACTGCTCTGCTTACGCGTCGGCACTTCGGGACAGGCTTTGTCGAGCTTTCTGCAAAGCAAGGCAAAGTTTGGCGTCGGCCAGGGCTCAGCAGAAGGCCCAATATGACCGCAAGCATCGCGACCTAGTTTTTGAGGTGGGCGATCTTGTCCTGAAGCGCAACCACGCCCTTAGCGATGCCAGTAAGGGGTTCTCAACCTCGCTCGCTCCTAAGTGGCTTGGTCCGTACCGAGTGGAGAAGGCTTGCACTCCACTCGCGTACTTGCTGAAAGATCCCCAGACGGGAAAACTCAGCCGTGCCCATATCGCAGACCTGAAACCCTTTGTATCACGGTCTGACGAGCTCGCGCAAGAGCCCTGCGGCACTTCGCGCCAGCAACGAGGCACACCCGGAGCGGCGGACCGCATTCGGACCACGCACCGGTATAATCTGAGGAAGCGGTCACCTTTGTGATTTCGCGCCGGACGGCGGACTTCTCCGCAACCGAAGGCCCTCAGTTTACTGTCTAGCCTCAGTATAGGTTAGCTTCTTTACGGCCTTTTCTCGTAAAGAAGTTGACCCCGCTCTGTCTGCTGCCAGTGTTTCTTTTTTTTTTTTGAAGTGTTCATGTGTATTTTATATTTCTTTTGTCTAATATTAAGTGTTATTTGTGTTTTTTTTGCCATATGTTGAGTGTCATTTTGCCCTGTCTTTATTTTTTTTTCCCGTGTTCGTTCCGTCTACCGCGAAGGGAGCTGTGTGTGACCTTGAGTGTCGGTGCTTGCCGGGGGAGAGAGACGAAGGACGCTTTGCGCCTACGCTCGCGCAGCCGTCGGCGGTGTGTGTGCGTGCGTGTGTAAGTGCGTGACGCTTCAGTGCGAGCCCGCGAAGTGTGCGTCATGGCTTCCCCCCATCGACGCGGGCACTAGAGGTGCTGGGGGGCATTGACCCATTGACATCAGACCGTCTGGCTGTGCTCTGCTCTCGGCCGTCGCCGAAGAAGCCACGCTGCCTTTCCCACCATGGCTCCTGCGCGAGGCCAGCTGAAAGCAGCTATATGCTGCCGGCCAACGCCAGGGCGCCTCGCAGCCAATTTTGGTTCGGCCCCCTGGCCACCGGAGAGGCCCGGCTTCCCGCAATGTCCAGCTCCCTCATCGAGCCAGAAATGCGGGGCCTCCGAACAACCGAAGCGGCTTTCGTCGGACTCGCGGCTTGTCAAGAGCAGCAACAAGCCATCAGTGAGCCCCCTCCCGTACCTCTGACCTCGCACTCGGGCATCGCACTCAGCGGACACTGTCACGCCCTTTTCCGCCCCTCCGCGCAGTAGACGCTATCCCCCTTCAGCACCACGAACACTTGTGCCACGTTTCTGTGCTCCTTTCCGCAGTTATTTGTATAGTGTCGTGTGTTTATTTTGTTATTTATGTTTTTGTTTCTCCTTTGTAATCATTTTTTTTTAGCAGCAGTAGCAAGGCCGGACTGAGGTTAGCTGTCGCTCATAGCAGTGTCATTTTAACTGCTTGGGTGACGTCCGGCTGCCTTTTGCAGACCGGTAAAGGGCAAATTTAGGAGAGGGGGATGTGGGAATTCAGGCTAGCCCGCTGCCTTTGCGCGGGCTTTGCCGCCTTTTCTGCCGTTCTCATGTCCCGACATGTCTGCCCTCCCTTGCTGTCTGCCGTGGTGGGAGAGCGGAGTGACGTTTAACTCCCTCACCCGGAAGCGGATGTTGACTGTGGCGCCGCGCGCGGAGGCCCCGAGAGGTTTTCGCGCGCTGCGTCGGGAGCGGGCAGATACTCTCCGGGACGGCAAACGGTGAGCAACGCTATCTTTTCGTCCGTCGACTCCCGTCAGTCGGGGATCGTCGGACTTCGCTGACGGCGCCACGCGCCCGAGGCGAACGCTCACCCGCTGTTGCCCCGCTGCGTACGCACGGCCGAAGGGCGGTACGGTGTCCTAGTGCGTGGCCTCGCTACGCCGACCCGTCTCCCTTCGAAGCCAACGCGAGCGCCTTTGCCCTCGCTCGAGCAACCGGGCCTTTGCTCCGGTGTCTCCGTGGATCACTTTTACCGCGGAGACGTGCTCGTGGCATCCCTGTGTAGTACTTTGTGCCCGTGGCGTGGATAAGCCTATTTGCTTTCCCGCCGCGCCTTTTGCAACGGGCTGTACTGCGTTTGGTTGCCACAATAAAGTGTTGCGACTTGAGCAATATCGTGTTTCCCGCCACGGCGAAGGTTAACGCGTGCCCTGCGGCTCGCTAAGACCGGACCCACGCTGGTGGCCGTACTCCTTCGGGATACGTGTACACCACACAGTATACCATTATTCATTGTTCTTCGAATGGTGTCCACTACGTATCTCTAAATCAGTATGCACGATTGGTTTGTGATGTGGCTGACGACAAAGAAGAATCATGGTTCAGTCCATTTTTAAAAGATTTAATTTCGCGGGCGAAACGTTATGGAAAGATTTGCAGCTACAGCACTGACCATTCCAACCGAGTATAAGCACATATTGCATTCCAGGCGTCGATCATTCTGTGAAACTCGTAAACTAGAAGTGACAATAATGAGGCTGCGCTGTCGGATGCCGAAACTGAAGTTCTAGCAACAAATAAAGGTCTGGCCAGGCTCTTTCTGCAATGTGCGCATTCTGTGGCAAGTTGGAAGCTGCAGGATCATTTTTTTACCAGTAAGCGATTTACTACAGCTCAAAAAACCAAGTTAAAATATGTTTACGTGCCATTGGAATGCATTTATTCGTGCCCATGATTTTGTGTTTTGGAGCCTCTATTTCTGTGTTCGTCTAGGCGAATGCCTGCGTGGAATTGGGTAATTATCTTAATGGAACCAGAAGAATAACCAATATACATTGTTTTCTTTCTGTGTTAGCACATGCACAAAATTGGTTGGAACTTGTGAATGTTGGAGCTTGTGAACTCAATACACTTTTATTCAGATGTATACCCACGCACCACTATCTCAACATATCCCATTGTGCATATTTATACGAATATGCGTTTAATGCAATAAATAATGCCTTCGTAACAAAATTTATGCAAAAAATTGTTCGCCACTAATAAAATCACTCATACAATTGATTTGCCTGTTTTCATTATTTATATAGGTGCAATACAACGGAGGGGAGTGGGATTTTGGGGGACCCTGGCCTAGTCGCAATTCGTGGCGGCATCAGACGCAGCTTGAACAGTGGTTGAATTTCGCTTTGAAGAGAGCAAACAAGTTTCTTCAAAGAATAGGCCTCCCGCCTTTGCGACTTCAAGACGGAAGTGCCAGAGCGAACGTCCGCCTGGATTGGGGACCTAATGGATTTCGCATAGTGCCTGAGTGATGTAGTTTGGTGTTAATAAATGTGTAATACATGACACGGTCATGCCCACTGTTTTTTCTTGTTTACGCGTCTTCTTTATTTTTAATTTTCAGTACCAGGCTATGCATCTTAAAAAAACAGTTGAAGCCACTGAAGCAACACGTTCAACAGTCGAAGCAAAAAGTTCTTTCTGGCAGCGCACAATATTGTTACGTAGATAGCGCATGAAGAGTGAAACGTTCTCCGTACAGAAAATGAGGAAGAGGAATGGCTCGCCCTTCCTACGTGCTGTGCTCCGTCTTGCTTGATGTCAGTAAACTCGCAAATACTCGCGTCTCGTCTCATTTTACATAACATGATTGTGGTGGAGCTACTGATGATTCCCTGTACCTATCACGAAGCTCCACAACAGACGTATCAACGCGAGTCCCACCATGTCACAGGCTGAAGTAATGTTGTCTTCACGAGAGAGAGGGCGAGAGAGAGAATCAACTTTAGTGAGCTCGAATATGTTATGGCACGTGCTTGCACCAGACGGGTTGGTTCCCCATTCTCGGGACCCGTATGCTTCTAGTAATTCCTGGCCCCGAATCGTCAATGGAAGCTGAGTCGGCAGAGTGGGGCTGGACAGCAAGGTCTCCCGTCACTCGGAGGGTTGGAGATTAGGTGTGTTGGGGGGAAGGGGGAGTCAGGTATTCTTAAGATCTTTACACTCAGCTATAATGTGTGCTAGACTGCCTCTTTCCATTTGCAGAAAGGGCAGAGCGTATCGCGCACAGCTGGATACATTTGGTGCAACAGAACAGGATACGACGCGCCCTTTCCGCGACTCACACCTACTTAGTCTTACTTCCTGCTCGTGATTCTGGCGTGTTTTTCTACAGGATGGCGTTCACGTTGACAAGTGGCTTAACGTGTATGAACACGTCAGTGCCGGCTACAGATGAGAACCAGCACTCATGCTCGCCCACGTAATTTTTCACCTTGATGGCCCACCACGGGTGTGGTTCGAGACACATTAAGCCGATATTACCAGCCGGGACACTTTCAAAGAGAAGATTCGTAACCTGTTTGACAACAGCGCTGCACGCCTGATGACTGCGCGAAATCGATTGGCTACTCAGTCATAGACTTATACCGAATCGAACATCGCGTACATTCACGGCATCATCGTTTTTGCCGCTTTTGTAACGAGCACATGCTTGAATCTGCGAATTTATCACACGTTCTCTAAGTTATCACAGACTATGTCTTCAGCCTGCTTGTCTACACCAGCATCACCACCATCGATGAATTCATCAAAGAGTGCCGGCGGTTTGAAAATGCCAAGAACCATCGTATCACGTAGAAACTCACACGACGGCCCAACAAAGCCGCAACATCGTCGTGTGAAGCCGTTCACCAGCCACCCACCTATGACCACGTCACCGACATTGTTCGTCAGGAGCTTGAAGCTGCCTATCCAGCTCCTCTTCAACAGCCTGTTTTCACAAGCCAAGTCCCTGACCCATCACAGCCATCGGTAGATCTAATTCAAGCTGTGGTCAAACAGGAGTTTGCTAATTAGCTAGAATGACTAGTGTAGCGGTGCATACGCACTAACGCGTATGCGCCTTCAAAAGAGAACGAAGAACCCCGTGCTCTGATTGCGCGAGAACCTGTCCCGCCTTTGCCATACTTGCCGTTCGCCCATTTTCCGTCGCGACCTCGTTACGACTCTTCTGTTCGAATAAACATCATCGCATTTGGTGGAGGCTGCTGAGATCCTTAAGCAGACCTGGAGCTCCGCTCACGCAAGTGGGCCGAAAGACCACCGTACAACATGACTGACCCAGTCGCCAACCAGCCCATCCCCGCACAGCCAGCACCATCGGCTGCCCCGTCTACCTGCCCCATGCTACCCGTCAGCGGGACCCACCAATCTTCAGCCGCAGTGGTGAGCAAGACGTCAAAGAAAGACTGGCTCTCCTTGTACGAACGCGTAAGTGCCAGCAACAAATGGGACAACGACTCTAAGCTTGCCTATGTTATCTTTTACTTGGCTGACGTCACCAAGCTATGGTTCACCAACCACGAAACCACCATCGCCAGCTGGTCCACCTTTAAGACCCTTTAAGGCCGACCAGAGGTCCGCAAGCTCCGCGCTGACCAGCGTCTGCGCCACCGAGCCCAGCAGCCTGGCGAGACCTTTACTAGCTATATTGAGGATGTGCTCGACCTCTGCAGGCGTGTTAACTCATCCATGTCTGAAGAAGAAAAAATTCGACATATTCTCAAGGGAATCGAGGATGGCGCATTACAGATGTTGCTGGCGAAAAGCCCGACCACGGTGGCAGTCCTTGTAAGCCTGTGCCAGAGCTTCGATGAATTGCGTCATCAGCGTTCCATCGCCGGACTGAGTGTCCCATCACCAGATTCGATCTCGGCCGTCGCACTCGCTAATGGCAACGTTCACCAAGGAACTCTGTCGAACCAGATTAAAGACTTCATCAGGAAGGAAGTCGCCCGACAGCTCTCCCTGCTGCCGCATAGCGACGCGCCCACGACAAGCCTCCCTTCGAATATGCAGCAGGCCATACGCACTGAAATTTGCGATGCCCTTCCTACAGTTCCGGCCTCTTACCCTTCCACTTCGGTGCCATCTGATCTCTCAACTGCTGGCTATGCACCAAATGCGCCACCTTCACCTCTCAGCTACGCAGCTGTGGTCGCGCGGCCCCCACCGCATCCAGTCGCCTTATCGGCTCCATCTCCTCCGGCCTCGCCTCCAGTTTACAGGCCCCCACCTCGCTTTTTCCGTCCATCTAGTGAGTGGCGCACCCGAGATTATCGTCCCATCTGCTTCGCGTGTGGCATCGCTGGCCAAATTGCACGCTTCTGCCGCCGCCGTCCCACACCTGCACACGCACACTTCGGAGCTCCTACCTACGCACCGCAGCAGACCACCACATCTGCATATGAACAGAGGCACTCCGACTCGGATCGCCACCCATCGACTACTCGTTTCCCATCACCTCGTCGCCGATCGCCATCGCCTATGCGTTGTCGACCACCTCCTGAGGAGGGAAACTAATCAGTGCAGTTCCGGAGGCAAGAACTGCAACTTGTGTGCAATTCCCAAGGCCTCCATTTTCGCCGCAAAATGTTGTTGATGTCGATGTTGAGGGAGTTGCCACATTAGTGTTAATTGATATCGGGGCCGCCGTTTCTGTGATGAACGCAAAAGTTTGTAGGAAACTGAAGAAAGTGACCACAACTCTCAGTGGCTTGGTGCTGTCCACGGCTAGCGCGCAACGCATTCATCCCTCGGCTGTGTGTACGGCGCGCGTCGTCATCCGAGACGTTTTGTACGTCGTACAGTTTTTTGTTCTACCATCTTGCTCTCATGACCATATCCTGGGTTGGGATTTCTTATCACGTCATGAAGCTATCATCGATTGTTCCCGTGCCGAAGTGTCCCTTGTGCCAACATGTGAATTTCCACCACCCGACCGCTCTCCTCTGCTCTGCAAACTCATCGCTGATGACATCACCTTGCCTCCTGAAGCTTCGGTCCCTATTAGCCTTTCATGTGTGGCGCAACCTGACGGCACGGTGGTGTTTACGCCATCTCCGGTTTTTACTGAACGCAAGGGCATCGTTCCCCCCTATGCTGTTCTTACAATTGCGTCTGGTTTAACCATAATGCTGGTTACCAACCACTGCAACTACCCTATTGGCTTACTTCGTGGTGAAACGTTAAAATATGTGCAACCTATCGACCATATTGATGATATTATTCTTCCCGACGAAACGCCATGTCACATTGCTGCAATCACTCATGCGTCTGAGTCATCAAGCTTGTCAGCCTTCGACAATGCTACTAACGCAGACCTTCCCCTCTCGCATCGCCGCCAACTTGTTGCTCTCCTTAACAAGTTTCGTTCTTCTTTTGACTTTCAAGAACCTGCTTTGGGCAGCACCACGATTATCACTCATACTATTGACACCGGCTCACATTCGCCTCTGCGACAGCGTCCTTACCGCGTTTCCGCCGAAGAGCGCCGCGTCATTACGAAGCAAGTAGATGACATACTTAAACGAGGAGTCATACAGCCTTCTCAAAGTGCTTGGTCATCACCTGTGGTTCTGGTCAAGAAAAAAGATGGCACCGTACGATTTTCTGTAGACTATCGCCGCTTAAACAATATTACGAAAAAAGATGTCTACCCGCTACCACGAATAGACGGTGCTCTTGACTGTTTACAAGGCGCCGAGTACTTTACATCCTTGGATCTGCGTTGTGGGTATTGGCAGGTGCCAATGGCTGAATGTGATCGCCCTGAAACAGGCTTTGTAACGCCGGATGGCCTATATGAGTTCAAAGTCATGCCATTTGGGCTCTGGAACGCGCCTGCCGCATTTGAGCGCATGATCGACGCCATCTTGCATGCTCACAAGTGGAAAACCTGCTTGTGTTACCTGGACGACATCGTAGTCTTTTCATCTGATTTCCCGACACATCTTGCTCGCCTCCACGAGATTCTGACGTGTCTAACTTCTGCAGGCCTACAACTTAACTCCAAGAAGTGCCACTTCGCAGCACAAAAACTAACCATCTTGGGACATGTCATCACAAGAGACGGTCTTCTTCCGGATCCCGATAAGCTTCGAGCTGTCGCTCACTTTCCGTTGCCCACATCGCTGAAAGCCCTAAGAAGTTTCGTCGGTCTCTGCTCCTACTTTCGTCGCTTCATGCGCAACTTCGCGTCCATCATCGCACCTCTCACGAGTCTGCTTTCCAGCAGCAAAGGCATATCTGCATGGTCGTGCACCTGCATGTGACGACTCATTTCGCCAGCTGCGCCGCCTGCTGACCTCACCACCTATTCTTCGTCACTTCGACCCTGCTGCTGCCAAAGAAATTCACACCAATGCAAGTGGCATCGGTCTTGGTGCAGTTTTGGCACAACGGAAAGGCACCCAAGCTGAATACGTAGTCGCCTATGCAAGTCGCGCTCTCAAGAAGGCTGAATTGAATTCCTCCGTGACAGAGAAGGATTGTTTGACCATAATCTGGGCGTTGACGAAGTTTCGCCCGTACCTTTACGGCCGTCCTTTCGACGTTGTCACAGACCACCACGCTCTATGTTGGCTGTCCACCTTGAAAGACACGTCCGGACGCCTGGGGCGCTGGGCACTTCGATTGCAAGAATACGACATCCGTGTCGTATATCGTTCCGGTCGCAAGCATGCGGATGCCGATGCACTTTCGCGATCGCCATTAACACCAGATGTGGCTTCTCTGTCACCCCTTTTTGCCACCTTTTCACCTATCGACACCACTGACATGCTTTCGGAGCAGCGTAAAGATCCATACCTTGCATCGTTACTCGACTACCTTACCGATCCGTCTGCTGTCCCTTCCACGAGAGCGCTACGCCGGCAAGCAGCCCACTTTTCCGTGCGAGACAACATTCTGTGCCGCCGCAGCTATATGCCTGGTGGTCGGAAGTGGCTTCTTGCTGTCCCAACTCATATGCGCTCTGACATCTGCATGAATTTCCATGCAGATCCCCAAAGTGCTCACGCAGGTGTCCTGAAAACCTACGAAAAGCTGCGCCAACGATATTACTGGCGAGGAATGTATCGCTTTGTGCAGAAATACGTTCAGTCTTGCACCACTTGCCAACAGAACAAGACACCTCCGCGGCACCTTACTGGCATGTTACAGCCGCTCCCATGTGCGGCTCGCCCATTCGACCACGTGGGTATCGACCTCTATGGTTCCCTCCCATATAGTTGCTCTGGAAACCAGTGGATTATTGTTGACGTCGATCATCTTACACGCTACGCTGAGACTGCAGCTCTACCGGCAGCGACCAGCCACGATGTTGCACTCTTCATTCTGCGCAGCTTCATTCATGGCAGCTTCATGGGGCCCCACGCGAATTACTCAGTGATGGGGGTCGAGTGTTCCTGTCGGAGGTCATACAAGCTATTCTCGCTCAATGCAACATCATACACCGGAAAGCTACCGCATACCATCCACGGACGAATGGTCTCACTGAACGGTTCAACCGCACACTTGGCGACATGCTGAGGATGTACACCTCCTCCGACCACACTAACTGGGACGCTGTATTACCATTTGTTACATTCGCTTATAACACCACGACGCGACTACCGGTTTTTCCCCGTTCTTTCTGTTGTACGGCCGCGAACCATCCCACCCACTTGATACCATACTCCCGTACCACCCTGATAGATCGGAGTGCTCCCCGCTTTCGGAAGTCGCCAGATACGCAGAAGACTGCCGTCAGTTGGCTCGGTCTATGACAAGTGAGGCTCAAGGTCTACAAAAGACCCGACATGACGACGTTCATCACATGGCGCCTACGTTTCGTACTGGCTCTCTTCTGTGGCTTTGGGAGCCCCCGCACGTTCCTGGCCTTTATTCTAAACTTCTGCCCCGGTACCATGGTCCATACCGTGTCATTGATGCAACCTCGCTGGTGAATTACATCATCGAGCCCCTAACACAATCGCCAGACTTGCGCCGTCGAGGACGTGAGACCGTGCACGTCGACCGTCTCAAGCCCTACTACGACCCCCTCATTGTGCCTACTCATTGAGTCACCAGGATGGCTACTCTTCACCCCGGGGGTGTTGTAGTGGAGCATACGCACTAACACGTAAGCGCCTTCAAAAGAGAACGAAGAACCCCGTGCTCTGATTGCGCGAGAGCCTGTGCCGCCTTTGCCAGACTAGCCATTCGCCCATTTTCCGTCGTGACCTCGTTGCGCCTCCTCTGTTCGAATAAACATCATCGCACTAGGAACGTCAATTTATGATGTAATTCGGCCATGTTTTCATCTTCAGTCACACGCATTTCTTTTCCTTGCTTTTCTTTCAAAGTCTCGGCTTGGGTTGCATTACTGCTATAGCATTGGCAAATCAACCATTGGCTCAGCAGCTATACATATAGTCAAGAGGACAGTTACTCATTTATAGGCCCCTGTTCTCGTGACTATATCGCGGCAACTTTTCAGTGGAAGAGAGGTGCAGGGGGTACTTAACCGATTTCTGTGGCACGTATCTTCCTATATTGAGTGCAACGATGGTGGGTCAAATAATCGTGATATGGCATGCATAATATGGCAGTTTAAACAGCTTCCCAATTAAAATGTTTGCCAGTAACACAGACCTGTCATTTATTGGTAGCGGCTCCTGTGCGTCGATGGGCTACTCGTAGGTCTCAAATGGAATTAGTTTCTATCGTAAACACTTTTGTTATATGTGAAAAATTCATTGGGGCGAACATACTAATTAAAAGTAACAATAATTTTATACAGCCGGTGTTCGTAGCTTCGACTTGGTCACACCTCATCAATATAGCAAGATCTTCAGTTTTAGTGCATTCAATATACTATAAAAGCATGATAGAGCTTCTTCCACCTGTCTCTCTCTGAAAAGAACTATCCATAGAAAGAGAAGTCCTTCTAAAAAACACTTTTGTTTAATGATAGTAAGAGAGATATTCTAGGGTGGAAATAATACGTCACCACAGTTGAAGCTTGCACTAGCATAACTGGTTGGCTTACGCAATAACACGGATGCCTAAGGCATCTGCAGTCATAAATATGACTGACATCGCCGAGAAACAAGGTCTATTGTCTTCTCGAAAACATCTGCTCCATAAAATAAGCATTTGGTACCTGAAAAAGCGGCCATGCTTCCATTCATTTTTTTTCTGGCCAAAAGCATTCTCTTGCGATCATACCAGTAAAGAAGGGCAAGAAATCAGCAGAATGAATTATATGTGGGTTGCTTGCAGCTTCGTTTTCACTCAAGGTATGTAATAGTTTTTTTTAACAAAGAGTGTTCCCACATTGACGTTCATGTCAATCCGCGGCGCACAAAAAATAGTCGATCCCCTTTTGTTGATATCTCTACCACCATGGATCTCTGTTAAAACACAATGGCATTCGAGACGAATGTGCCATAAGTGTATTCAGAACAATGTATTTTTCCAGCTTTTCAAACTTTCACTCCGCTGACATGAACCAAAAATAAATGTCATTCAGTAGTCATTTTCATTGTTAAAATTCTCATTGTCAGCATCACCAGGCATCGAAGGACCAATATATTTCTCACCCTTATGCAATTTACCCGGTCTTCTGCAACATGATAGCAGTTCATGGTTCTGAATTGTTTTCATTTCACCTCCCACCGCAAAACACCGGTACAATCAACTGCATATTTTATCATTTATCACCCACTCTGTGGTATGTTTTGGCCTCTGTTTGTCATTTTATTGCAATATCTAACCCACCCAAGACCATTTTTTAAGCGAATGTGATAAAGTCTGTAACTTCTGTTTTGTATGAAATATTGCCACGAGAAATCGTCAATGCGCCGCACAACACGGATGTCGTGAACGAAGAGAAACGCTAACGGCACAACTACGAGCGATGAAGGCAGCCGCAATGCACGAGCCAACCCTGCATGCACACGGGACTCCACTGAACAGCCAATGCGCGTGAAAAAGAAAAGAACGAGGGTGCTCTAGGAAGAGGCTCGCGAGAACTACCGACCTTCGGTTCTCCCTAATTGCTGTGCGGCGTTAACTTAGGGCACAAGTTCACCCCTTAATAAACAGTGTAAATAGAACATCGTTGTTGTGAGGCTGCTACGATTGCTACAATAAGACATACGAACAGTTTTGAAATTAATCTGCTTGAAGATGGTTGGTGACAGCCTAGGAATACTAGCTTTTGCCAGTGAGCGAGCGCTAACGAAATTGTTTATTTAACTGACACTAGCAATCTAATAAATCACACAATTCGTCCAAGTAATCGATGCAAGAATTCGTAACGGGTTCAAGGTACAGGAGGAAAATCTGTGAGACTGGTGGCGCGGGTTACGTCGTCATTATTTGCACGCTGTAAATATGCGTAATCAGCCTGCAGGGAAAAGAGACAGCGAATTTATTAGAAGGCAGACAGGTCAGCTTGACCTTGAGTGCTATGGCTTTCAACTGTCTCCTTGGCGGCGAAATTGCTCTTATATTGGAGTTAGCCTGTTGTATTTGGCTCGCATTTACTGATGCTTACTCCAGTGGCTGATATGCAAATATCGTCTGCGCATATACGCCAACTTTAACATTGTTAGGCAGCTTTATTCCAAGACCAATAGCGTGATGTCATTCACGCTATTGATGTCATTTACGTTTCGCTAACACTGCGGAGCCAAGCATAGGAGCGCACATGGAGGTCTAGGGTGGGCGGCTCCCTCCTTTAGTCCCCTATTAGGGAAGGGGGAAAAAAACTGCCCCTTACATTGACTTCATATTGGAGGGCGGTCACTGCGATGCACGTTAGCCCCCCTGAAAAGGAACCCTGTGCACGCTTATAGGGCTCAGGGCTACGCCTGATGGAGCACCATTGTTGACGTAGTGCTTGGCGGTGTCGCCAACAGCCGTCGGTATGAAAATAATATGTTCCGCTGAGATAGCTTGCAGTCCATGGGTTTCTTCAAGCGCATCAAGGTTGGCCTCATAAATAGTGTTATTGTACGTGCCTTTTACGAGCAAAAAAGTTATTTCTTGCTCTAACGTTTTCTTTCTTGCTCCACCGACTAAACAGAAAATATAGTTTTATCAATTGATGAGCGACCTCAGCAAAAACCTTAAACAAAATCTGGCAAAATTAAAGTATTGCCTAAAAGCTATTTTAGCTTTTTAAGCACCATAAGCATCATTACTTTGTCAATTCAACAGGCTAGGGCAATTGGTCTATACGAAAAGAGCTCGTAAGAGTGTCTGCCTAGTTTCAGTGTGACCACAATGCGACTGCACTCATAGTTATCCGGTACTATCGTCGTGTCTTACGTAGCCTTATGAAATGACTCAATAGTTCTTCGTGCTTCCCGGCTGAGATGAGAGAACGCTGAATAAGTGCTGCGGTCCGGTCCTGGCGCGTAGGGGGGTCTGAAGGCAGAGATCGCAGTGTCGAGCTCGTGCAAAGGGAAGGCAAGTCGAGATGTTGGTCGCACATATGCGGAGCATAATATTGCTACGTAGCTGACATGTCAGTGATTAGAATATGACAGCAAAGAAGAATTTCACCTAACAATATGATGGTGATCTCAGTAAGAACGAGCCTACGAGCGACTAGACAGTGTTATTTCTATTTCACTCCAGTCTTGCATCCCAATAAGAAGCAAAACTGGAGTGAAATAGAAATAACAAAACAACACTGCCTATTCGCTCGTAGACCCGTTATTACGAAAATCACCTTCATATTGTTACGTAAAATTCTTTTTTGCTGCCATCTATGCTGACGACATCACCATATCGAGTACCGGTGGCAGCAATGGACGAATAGAGGCTGTGCTACAGGAAGCTATTGAGGTCACGGAAAACCAACATTAACCGACTGGTCGTCGGTGCTCGCCACCGAAATCGGAACTGCTTCTGTACAGGACCAAGCGCAGGGGCCACAACCAAAAGGGTGGAAGCCCTTAGAGGATACTGATATCACTCTTAGGACAGGTGAGGGGAGCTTGATCCCCAGGGTGGACTCTCTCCAGGTTCTAGGTATGACTATCCAGTCGAACGGCTGCAATAACCTGATAGTCACGAGTCTCGCAAGAAAAACTATGTCATCAGAGTAATCAGAAGGATTGCCAACAGGCAACAGGGACTTGGAGAAGATAACCTCGTAAGGCTGGTTATGTGATGTGCCATTTCACCTCCGTCGCAGCCGTGCACAACTGGCAGAGGCTGGAGCGTAATAAGCTCAACACGTTAATCAGAAAGGCCATCAAGAGAGCTCTCGGGCTTCCCATGTACACAGGCATGGATAGACTGTTTTGTCTCGGCGTGCACAACAAGCTGGAAGAAATTGCTGACGGAGAGGGCGCACTTCACCAGCCTGTCTCCCACGCTTTCTGGTAGAAACATCCTGCAGGAGCTGGGGATTCCACCGAGGGAAATCAAGTCTCACTTCTGCAGCATTCCTCGTCAACAACGAGACCATATCACTGTTGTCCCTATCCCGCGAAATGTCCACCCCGAGCATAACGAGGGTAGAAGACGGGCCAGGGCAAAGGCTCTACTACAAAGGGCTCAAGAACATGCCAGGGGCTGCGCCTTCGTCGATGCGGCCCGGTATTCCGAGGGGAAGGCGTATGCGGCAGTAGCATCAACTACGAGGGTGGTATGACCAACTCGACAACGGTCCAGACGACGGTGGCTGAAATAGCAGAGCAAGTGGCGACTGCGTTGGCCTTGCTGGATAACAAAAGGTCCACATTTTACAGTGACTCGAGATCAGCGGTCCGAGCATTTACGAAAGGAACAATAACAGAACTAGCTTTACGAAATCTTCGGACAAAGACATCGAGCCACACACACTCGTTTGGTTCCCAGATCATATGGGATTCATTGAGGGAGCCCCGCCCAATCTCAACGAGTCAGCCCACATAGCTGCGTGAAAACTAGTAAACCGCTTAGCTTTAGGGGGGCGTGGAAGTGATGTTCTTGGAGAACCGCGACCCTCCCATCTCGTATAATGAATCCACAACACATTTTTACATGGCGCGGAGACAATACCCTCCACCACACAGAAAACGAAGCAGATCTCAGGCTCTGACACTCTCAGGCTTCTTCAGGTCAGGGCGTACCCTAATCCCGCGGTATTGAACAAAATTTATCCCGAAATACAGCCTAATAATACATGTTTGAACTGTCACGATATAGCTACCTTAGAACGTATGTCCTGGCGGTGACCCGCGTTACGATGTGGGGAAGTCATCACGCCGTCCAAATGGGAGGGTGCTTATTGCAAGCTATGGACTTGAACAACAGCTATGGGCAGTGCACCAGGCCCGTGACGCAGCAGGAGAGATTTGATCCTTCTGTTCCGACGTGGGAGCGACCCGCAACGTGCTAAAGCACGTTCCGAAGGACCAAATCACGTTCATCCATCCATCCAGTCTTGCTTTAAAGTTACACCTCGGAAAAGAAGCAACTGCCGCGTAGGCGTTCGAAGGCTTCGCCCAGCCTGCCATGTTTGTCGCTGTGGTTTCCTGTATACGGAGAGCCATAAAACTTTCGCCATAATTGCCTGACGAGCTTATCGAGATACTGAAAGGACATGTTGCTGTGCTTGGCGAGAAGTAGATTGATCAATGGTAATCTTGTTCTCATATTCTTTCTGCGCAGCCACCGATTTTTATTCTTCGTTCATGCCCTACTAAATACATTGATCTGTGTGTTGTGTTTTTATATGCTCACTGAAATATTTTTAGACATATATATCTCAGTTTGGTAGTGAACTCCAATGTGTCTATCCTGGAACTTTTTCTTCGTCAAAAAACTCCATATCGGGTAATAAGTCACATCACAACAATACAGGGCTCAACACAAATAGCAAGTTTAATTGAACTTCTGAAACAGAACCAAATGTTTAACTTACTAAGATATTTCGTTTCTACATGTGTTATCAAATCAAATTACAGCAACTGTATCGAACGATTGTATGAAACAAGTGTGTAGACAAACATTCCGCTCAAATGGTTCAATTTCCAGAAATAATTCTCAATGTAATTCATTTCTCATTTTCGAAGCTGTATTAGTTTTCTAGTATAGCAACTAACACCTAATCATATCATAAAAACAGTCCTACAAATACAACAAAAATGCAAATCGCAAAATCTGACTTTTAAGCGAATATATAGAAAGTACCCTAGTGTCTTTTACACAAGGAAAAGCAAGCCGCACGTAAGCGACAACTCGTGCATGATTACGAATAACGGGTTGAGTAAAGAAGGAAACCTCTTTATGAGATAGGTGACGTTATGGTGCGGTAATTCATCGATACGCGGCATTCCTGATAAAGAACGCACCTATAGCATGACCCATGATTGTAAATTATCAACCTTTGTTCGTTATTGTGAATCCTGTCGGTATTAAAGGCACACGTTCTGTGAAAGCTTGCCTGAGACGGAAATCAGTGTGTTGATATCATATCTTGCAGCTTTCGTTCTCGCATTGTGAGACAACAGATGTATGCATAGAAAAATATGCAGTGGTCTTCGATATTTATTTTTCCTTTCAGTCCTGTTTTTCTGCACTTTACTCTCTGCGTCAAAGTTCCGCAAACGAATACGATGACACTCTTGAAATAGCTTGCAGTTTCCAGCCTTTGTATCTGCTAGTTTCAGCTTGTCTCAGCCTTGCATTTACGTCATTTGTGAAGAGTGGTCTGAATACACGTTGTAATAAAAACACTGCGTATATTTAGTTATTGTATCCTAAGATCAGCGTTTTTTTCCTGTGTCTATTTTTGTTCAACATTTGTCTTTCTGCATGTACGAAATTTAGCATGAACCAAGTCCCACAAATGCAGCTCATGTTACCATCATGAAAGTGTGCTGCTCAAACAAAACATGTTACTTTTGCACTTGTCCCGCCCAATGTTTTCTTCAGCAATAACGACTTTGTAAGTGCCCGAACTATCGTGTAGGTTAGAATTCTGCACGCCAAGAGAAAATACATTCTTCCTACACTATAAACTAAAAGTGGTTTCGCACAATGTTTACTCTATATATCGAATGCCCTTGAATGCTATTCTACACCAGGCAGCCGCATGTCAAGCACTATAAGTTGCAACAAATGTAGTATGTCTGCGGCCACATGTGGCTGAATGGGCGGTGTCTTCTGTGTAGTGATTGTTATGATACGAGCATGAGCCCCTGTTAACCTCTGCAGCTGTATATATAGTATCTACCTGATATTTTGACAACGAAGGTCACATCTCTGTAGGCCATAGGGCCATCTTTTTGTGCGTATTACAAAATGAAATGCCCCTCCCACTTTTTTTAAATCAGTTTTGCGTAAATATGTGAACCATGTTTTCATGTGTTACCCGAGGCAAATACACTGCACCATGTTACGAACGTCTATGTAGCATATGCCGGACACATCGCTGCGCTCAAGGTGTTTAGATATAGTATAGTAAAATATTGACAAGGTGACATTGACAGCTCAGTTTATTGAATGCGGAACTTTTTTGGCGTACTGCAAGCACAATTGGGATCTATCTATCTATCTACCTATCTATCTATCTATTTATCTATCTATCTATCTCTCTGTTTATCTATCTATTTATCCATCTAGCTATCTACCTATCTCTCTATCTGTCTGGCTGTCTATCTATCTATCTACCTATCTGTCTGTCTGTCTATCAATCTATCTCTTTATCTATCTATCTATTTATTTATCTGGCCCCTAACATCTGGGTTTTCCCGTGATCACCTCCTTAACTTTGCGGGAACAAAATTAGTATGGGAGGGTAAGCTGGTTTGAAGAATGTGACGAGCTGGTGAAGACGTGAATGAAGTCACAATCTCGTCTAGGACGTTATCAAACACTTCCCGCCAAAAAGTGCATCATATCTGAGGGCGGGTATGTGCCACTCGTATGAGGGTTTTTTTCCCACACGTGATTGCCCACACGTGGTCTCTTACAGCTCATTGACACCTAATATCTACCAAGTAATGACGAGAACACACATGAGCAATTTTGACATGTGAGCGTAAAGAAAAATCTGACGTTGGCAGCGTTGACCTGACGAATGCAAAGAATAAAAAGTCCCAGCAGTATCTGCACCTAAAAAAAATCACATATCCACGAAATGAATGATGTTGAGGGGGGGGGGGGGCGAAGCTTCCATCAGCCCGTCCGTGCTTCCGTCCGTCCGTTCGTTCTTGCTCCATCCGTCCGCGTGGCGATCCATGCGTTTATCCATACGTCCATCCATCTGTCTATGCATACGTCCGTGAGTCTTTCCATCCGCCTGTCCATTCGTTCGTGCGTTTATTCGTCCGTACGTCCACGCGTCCGTCCATCTGTCCACTCATCTTCTAGTCTGTTTGTCCATTCGTCCTTGTGTCCATCTAGTGAACACTCCAAGTACCGCCATCCTGCATCTCGCATCCCTGTGGCACATACCCGCTCAGCACGTCCATCCATTCGTCCGTCCATCTGCTATTCGTCTGTCCATCCGTCCTTTAGCTCCAGAGGGTATGTGCCACCGGTGGCTACGTGCGACAACAATGGAGGAAGGACAGACTCACACCCTAAGGAGCTTCGCCCCTACAACCCGGTCAGCTTTTCTCCAGATGTTTCGCATAACGTCTATTCGCAAGCCACGTGGATTGTGTTCATTTTTTCTAATATACAGTATATCTGCTTCCAAAAGACAGAAAGTAACGTTAAAACTGAGTTGCAATAACAAACAATTGCGTGTACTTAAACGACAAAGACTGCACAGGTGAAATGCTGAAGTCCGTCCTCTGCGATATCAGTGCACATCAAAGAGCACAACATGGTCCAGATTTCCTGAACTCTCCACAGCAGCGCACCTCATGGTAATACGGTTTCATTGGCTCATAAAGCCCCATGTGTAAGTTACACAGCAAATAACTGTCAAAAATGCATTTCTTCTTTCTCTGCGGGCTTTATTTTTTTTACTCTGTTTAGCTAAATTAAACAGAAGCGAATACCTGAAGCTGTCATTTAAAATGGTAATACCAGTTTCAAGGATATTATGGCGCAACCAATTAAAATGTCTCGGAATTGCTATGTGGTCCACTGCAGCGTATCTGCAATAAGATTTTGCCACAGGTACTTTTCACGAAGGCGTGAAGATGGCTAAGGTGCTTGTAATCGACAAAGACGGCACTCACAATAGCTTGAATAATTGCTGGTGTGTATCTGTTCAACCTTTATTTTTAATGTTTTTAAATGCACAACAAAACAATGACAACTAAAATTTCTTGGAGACCATCAAATGCCTGCTAGGCAAGATATGACTTCCGTGGAAAGAAAATAAACAAATAACGTTCTTGATATAACCGAAAGTTTGTTAACAATATTGGCAATAAGCAACATACCATCGCTGTATATTAGGCTGTGTAAAAAATGTGTTTCATTCTACGAAGCC